>OX940952.1:37943408-38543408 GCA_954870475.1 Euphrasia confusa
TGTGAGTGAAAAAAATACTTAAAGCTAATTTGGCATTCTGAACCCTCATTTTTTAAAAATAAATTCCATAAATCTAAGAAACTGTGTTTTTATTCTGATCTGGCATCATTTGGAGACATTTTGAAGCATATAAAATAATTTCTGTATAATATATCTTGTCTTGCTGAAGAATTGTGTTTTTATATGTGACAGCTTATTCACGCTCACCTTCTCCAGAAAGGCGTGACTCAAGGTATGATTTATAATTTTTGCCAGAGTGTTATTTACTTTCATTTCTTAGTTTGAAATAACATTAGCATGCTATGGTAATTCTACATTATAGGTTCTGTTGTATTTAGTTATCAGTATATATCTGTGGCGAATGCCATTGGTTGGCTGAAGAAATTTGATTTTTAGGGTGCCATTTATAGTCTTCTTTGGCCATTTTGTAGTTTAGCATATGATGCATGCTTTTTTCTTTTTATGGTTTGACAATATGTATGGGTTTCTTCCCTTTGTGTTGCCTTGGGGCATGAAGGGTAAGGAGTTGATTTTTATTTTACCATGGTTTATTCTGTACCCTTTTAAAGTAACTTTGTTCAGTCATACTTATGAGTCATGAGTAAATCTTTTTTTTTTGACATCTGCGTGTCCTATATTTATAAGAATGTATGCTTTTGTGTACATATCTGAATACATTTCAGAATATAATGGTGTAGATGTATGTCAAATAATTCATTTATAAGTAATTGCCATGAGTACTATTTTATTCATATTTCACGAATCTTTGTGAAGAATTAGCAATATTACTTTGTGTTTGTTGAAAGAGTTCCTAACCCTTCTGCAGTTGTGACTTGTGAGACTCGATGTATGATCTCCTCTGTCTATGTTTTTTTTGTGGGAATGCGTTACTTCTCATAAGTATGTGTTGCATGTCTTACGGTCTGTGCAGATCTTAAGTGACAAAGACAGACATAGAGAATTCAAGATAATATGAGAAATGAGAAAACGGATCATAAGAGTACTTGCTTTTATGTTTTCTGTCGAGGCAACTCCAGAAGTTTCTAATTCCAATTTTCATCATGGTTAACCCTTCAAATTCTGTGGAATTAAGTTTTGAAAGTCATCTGTCTTACATTGGATGCTCAACTGATTGGTATGGTCTTGTGAAATCATTGCACAAGGATAAAAATAGATCTTCAATTTCATTTTTGCTTAGCTTGTTAGAATTAATCTCCTAATGTTGCATATACTATCCAGTTAAAAGAAAGAACCTAGAGCATATATTTGGCAAAAGAAAGAAATCCCTCTTCAAAGAAGCAAAAGCCTTTCAAATTTACTACTGTTTGAAGTGAAATTGCCAAAGAAAAGAGTATGAGGGTTGTAATTGTCGGGGGCATCGACAGCTGTGAAGTTTTTCTGATGCTGGTGCACATGTTCATTGCTGTAGAGAATTAAGCCTTGTCTGGCTCAAAAGTATCTAGGTTGTTGTGGAAAATCTTAAATAAAATCAGGTAAAAAGTTGTGCTCTAGTAATTAGGTTTCATGACTGATGTGTTTGAAGTTGACTTGGACGTTTCAGGTCTTGTACTCGAATCAAGGATACAATAGTAGTCGCTTTCATGTTTTTACTTTAGACTTTAGAGGTGTATTTGGTTTACTTGAAATAGTAACTAATTATGTTCTTATTCTCCTGTGTTTCATAGAGATGGGAGGCGTGTAGCTAGGGATGATGATCAGTACTCTCCACGCAGATCCAGATCTCCATCTAAATCAGTTTCTCCTCGAGAAGATAGAAGTCATAGAACCCATGAGAGGTCCCAAAGGCATTCAAGGTCTTTATCTCGTTCGGTCTCTCCGTATGCTGAAAAGAATCACAAGAGTAAAAATCGACAGTCTCCGACTTCTAGAGAAAATGGTCAGACTGGTCATGCACCAAGTGGGGCCCTGAGTCCAAGAAGGAAATCCAGAGGTCTAGCTAGATCTCGTTCTAGATCTCACAGGTTTGTGGTGTTTTTTGAGGGTCTGGGTGAACTTATCTAAATGAAGCTTTATTTTGAAAATGAATATTTGAATTTTGAAGTGCTTGGATGAATTAAGATGATATCGTTTTATAAAATTTTGGTATTGAAAATTTTGCTATTACAAATTTACAATAATTAAATAATTGAGGATATTGTGAAACAAAATTATATCTCATCTTTTAAAAAAAGACTTTAATGCTCCCATCAGTGGGGAGCCTATAGAACCCTTTTCAAAATAAGAAATGAAAATTTATCAAATACCTTTAAAGTGGTTATGAGCTTTGAAATAACCTAATAAGGTTTTGAAGAGCTTAATTACTAATTCTACCCAAACACTTTCATAGTCCACAACTTAGTGAAGAGAATAGTATGCAAATATGTACGTGAAATATTAGCTGAAATAGAGATTTTAGTCGCGTATATATTGGTGACATTTGGATTGAATTGCCGTCTGGTGACCCAGCCGCCTATTTTAATCTGTCCTTGCTATTTTTTTGTCCTTGTTGTGCAGTCCCCGCTGAAGGTTCGTTTTTTAATTTGTTTGGTATCTCTCTCTGGACTTTTGCCGGGTCGCTTCAACAAGTAGCTGTCAAGTTTTCTTGAAGTATGAGAACTCTTTTGTCAATTTTTATCTTTTGTTACATCAATCAATTGAAAAGGGGTTATATTTTGACCTGAAGCTAGTGATGTAATCTTGAGGTTTAAATCTTCACAATATCATGTAGTGCTATATTTGCAGCTGTTACACACTCACTAGTAATGAAACCTTTATATAATTGACGTCGGGCCGATTCATATAAATATATAATTGTCTGTCAATATGAATGTGGTAGAACTATGAAATACATAACTGTATTTTCTCACTAGGTGCACTTGTTTCGAGTATCGGAACTGTTCGAAAAAAAAAATTGTATATATGAATTTCATCGGCAGACGATTGGTGATTGGTCTGGTGAATGTGTGCTTGGCAGCAGAACTTACAAATTAGTCAGGTGCCTATTTGTTGGAAGTATTTGAGCCACAAACTATGTTAGATACAAGTTAAATAGTACAGTAGTTCAAAGTTGCATATTTACAACTAACAAGAATAATGAATTCATTAATGAATTCGTAGATACAAAACAAAGTTGCATATTACAACTAACAAGAATAATGAATTCGTAGATACAAACAAAGTTGTATATTTACAACTAACAAGAATAAATCTTACATATGATTTGTATGATACAAACAAAGTTGCATTACAACTAACTAACAAGAGATTATAATTTGTATGACATTACAACTAACAAGAATAATGAAATCGTAGATACAAACTATACAATTTAATTCAGTCTTACATCTTACATATAATTTGTAGATACAAACGATACAATTTAACTCAGTCTTACATATTTAAGTCTAACATATTTATAAATACAACCAAGAGAATTATAATAATTAATTTATAATAATGAATTTGTAGATACAATATTAAATTTGTAGAAAAGGCCTAACTTTAATTTGATATTTAAATTAATTTTCACCAAATAATGATCATGAATTCATTCCTACAAACCTAACTTTAATTAATGTTCGTGCTACTTATTCAAATGATGAGTATCCATCAAATTAATGTACAATTATGATTCGTATGACAATAATTATAGTGTAGAGATAATATACTACCCATGTCATGACGCCTATTGTAATATGTTTTCGTGACTAGTGAAAATATCCGCACGAGGAAAATTATAATTTGCACGTTTTTTTTCTACAGTATTTTGCAATAATATATTGTAAAATCTAAAACGTTTCAAATGTTTCTATTATAATACTTGACAGTGTTTAATGTTTTCTAATATCATAATGAAAAGGAAACGCGCGAAAATAAGTCTAAAACATCGAAAAGAATTTTTGTCTTATTATTCATCTTCCAAAAGTCATAAAGCATGAATATAATTATATAAACCATGACACACGCACACACATCTTTTATATATATATATATGATGCTGATGTCATATAACATATAAAATTTAGGGTTCATGAAATATTAGTAAGCAATATTTATTTTATGGAAAAAGACATGCCTACAACTATTATGAATGGTAAAACTTGTTGTGACTTGTGATGCGAGTGTGATTCTCCGATGACGCAAGCTCGATCTACGAATTTATCGGTTATTGTTAAAATATTTCACATCGGTTGGATAAAGATCCTAAAACTCAAATATAAGTTAAATTACTTTATCACCTTAACAAGACCTTTTAAGGTGTTATTTGTTAGGATTTATATAATCCAACAAGGGTTAAAGGAAAAGAAAAGATAAACGTAGAGAACTTGTGGTATTAGAACAAAATAAGCGATTATAAGCGTTATCTAAAATATACAAGAGAGAGACTTTATATAGCCAAAACAAAAGGTAAACCCTAATCCTATAAACAAAAGGTAAACCATAATCCTATAAATATAATAACTACTATATTCTAACACTCCCCCTCAAACTCACGATGGTACAGCAAGAAGCATCGAGAGTTTGTCAACGAAAAATCTATGAGCGCAACCATATAATCCGTAGTGGAAGCCATAGCACGATACTCTGCCTCGGTGGATGGAAACAAAAGACTCTGAAGCCACATCCAAACGAACACCAATTGACTGCAACGAGTCCTCACTAGGAGCCATTGGAAAACAAGCGAAACCGAAAACGCCAATTGACCAAAGCAAACCAAAATTAACCAACAACCAAAACGAACCAATTATCCAAAACGAACCAAAATTAACCAATTAACCAAAAGGAACCAAAATTGACTGGCGAAACCGAAAACGCCAACAATCAAAACGAACCAAAATTAACCAATTAACCAAAAGGAACCAAAATTGATTGGCGAAACCGAAAACGCCAACAATCAAAACGAACCAAAATGGGGGTGTTCAAGTGCGGTCCCACGCCTAGCGCACACAAACGAGAGCGGGAGCTTGATAGACTCCCCTCTCACAATTATTCGATGTGGGACAACTCACAAGTGGCCTTCAACACACCCCCTCCACTTGTGAGTCCTAGTCAAAGGGTGGTTATAACCACTCACAAACAGGATCGAGCTCCCGCTCTGATACCATGTTAGGATTTATATAATCCAACAAGGGTTAAAGGAAAAGAAAAGATAAACGTAGAGAACTTGTGGTATTAGAACAAAATAAGCGATTATAAGCGTTATCTAAAATATACAAGAGAGAGACTTTATATAGCCAAAACAAAAGGTAAACCCTAATCCTATAAACAAAAGGTAAACCATAATCCTATAAATATAATAACTACTATATTCTAACATGGTATCAGAGCGGGAGCTCGATCCTGTTTGTGAGTGGTTATAACCACCCTTTGACTAGGACTCACAAGTGGAGGGGGTGTGTTGAAGGCCACTTGTGAGTTGTCCCACATCGAATAATTGTGAGAGGGGAGTCTATGATATAAGCCTAGGGAGTTCTCCTACTTAGTACCATATGGTTTTGAGATAGATTGAGGCTCTCTAGTGCATATTCAAGCTCCCGCTCTCGTGTGTGCGCTAGGCGTGGGACCGCACTTGAACACCCCCATTTTGATTTCTTCTGTTCGTTTTGGTTGTTGGCGTTTTCGGTTTCGCCAGTCAATTTTGGTTCTTTTTGGTTAATTGGTTAATTTTGGTTCGTTTTGATTGTTGGCGTTTTCGGTTTCGCCAGTCAATTTTGGTTCCTTTTGGTTAATTGGTTAATTTTGGTTCGTTTTGATTGTTGGCGTTTTCGGTTTCGCCAGTCAATTTTGGTTCCTTTTGGTTAATTGGTTAATTTTGGTTCGTTTTGGTTAATTGGTTCGTTTTGGTTGTTGGTTAATTTTGGTTCGTTTTGGTTAATTGGTTAATTTTGGTTCGTTTTGGATAATTGGTTCGTTTTGGTTGTTGGTTAATTTTGGTTTGCTTTGGTCAATTGGCGTTTTCGGTTTCGCTTGTTTTCCAATGACTCTTAGTGAGGACTCGTTGCAGTCAATTGGTGTTCGTTTGGATGTGGCTTCAGAGTCTTTTGTTTCCATCCACCGAGGCAGAGTATCCTGCTATGGCTTCCACTACGGATTATATGGCACTACGGATTATATGGTTGCGCTCATAGATTTTTCGTTGACAAACTCTCGATGCTTCTTGCTGTACCATCGTGAGTTTGAGGGGGAGTGTTAGAATATATTAGTTATTATATTTATAGGATTATGCTTACCTTTTGTTTATAGGATTAGGGTTTACCTTTTGTTTTGGCTATATAAAGCCTCTCTCTTGTATATTTTAGATAACGCTTATAATCGCTTATTTTGTTCTAATAACACAAGTTTTCTACGTTTATCTTTTCCTTTAATCCTTGTTCGATTATATAAATCCTAACATGTATTGACCCAACTTTGACATGGTATCTGAGGGGTATGTTAAATTAAGTATCCCACATCGTTTAAATAAAGAGGATTACCTTATCACCTTAAGAGCAACCCCAATGGTTTTGCTAAAATGGCAAGGAACATCTTCGATTTTGCCAAAAAATGGCAAGTGGCAATTGTCATTTGCTAAATCTTACCAAAATATAGCAATGGCTATTTTATTAAATTAACTAATAGTATATTGTCTTTCGGTAAGTGATCATATCAACTTTATTTTAAAAAAAATATTGTTGAATTTTGATTGGTTTGAGGTGGTGGTTGTGATGACATGACACAAATGACAAGGGCTATTTTGCCATGTATATTTGCCCAAATATACATGTAAATTTGGCAATGACCATTTTTTGGCAAGGGTCATTTCAACCATTTGGTTGATTTTTTTGGCTTTTTGCCAAAAAATGGCAATAACCCTTGCTATTTAACAACCATTGGAGTTGGTCTAACAAGATCTTTTAAGATATTATTGACCTAACTTTGACATTTATCTCTTGTAAATGTATTTACATATTATTTTGACTAAATCATATTGGCTCTCTCTCCCATGTGTATTTACATATTATATTGGCTGAAACATGTTAGTTCTCTCTCACGTGTGTATTTACATATTATGCTAGCTTTCTTTTACATGTGTATTTACATTTCGCGAGTGTATTTACCACCCCACCCAATTGAACAATTGAGTCGATCGATCAGGTGAGGATGGTAGAATTGATCGTCTCTCTTCCTTTCCAAAAAATAATAGTACAAGTGGACGTTCGATTTGTAGTGACGTGGCCCAATGGGAGGTCACCTCCCCAACTGTGTTTTTCTCCTGCAACCCCACACGTTCATTCTATATATACACACACATAAAACATGTTCTCTCACTAATCACAATTTCTTTCCTCTGTAATTTCATTTTACTTAAGATTCTTCAAGAATCCTTAGCTTCTCTCCCTCTCTTTCTCACACACTTGGGGTTTGGTTTTTTCCTAAGAGAGAGAGAGAGAGAGTTCAAATGCAAGTAAGCCCATCACAACTTGAGATCAAGAAAAGGCCATCAATTGCTGCATGCCCACATCATAAAGTTTGAATCTTTGTCGAAATTCCTTTTGAGATCTGTAATTAAAAGTACAAATGGCTCTCTGTACCTTCAGCTTCGCTGGGAATATCAGCAAGACCCTTGTGGGTTCTGATACTCAAAGCCAGAGAAGCTCAAACCCAAACTCCCCTTTTCACAACAACAATCATCAGGTAATAAATAAATACTCTGTACTATATTGTGATTCTTGTGATTGTATATTGTGCTGTATTGTATTCTTCAGCTGTGGGTTTATTAGGAACTTGAACAACTGATTGAAATGATTGTGTTTCTGGAAATGGTGATTAAGGTCAGGAAAAGGCCGATTGCCGTTTCTGCATCGGCTTTGGAAACAGGGGAATACTTCTCTAGGAAGCCCCCAACCCCACTCCTCGACACCATCCATTACCCGATTCACATGAAGAATCTCTCTTCAAAGGTGTGACCTTTTTAAATTTTCGTGTCGTAAAAATTGGGCTGTGTGTCGTAAACATATATGTGCCTAATCGCAGGAATTGAAACAACTTGTCGATGAGCTAAGATCAGATGTTATTTTCAACGTGTCTAAAACCGGGGGGCATCTTGGTTCGAGCCTCGGTGTTGTTGAGCTGACCGTTGCTCTTCACTATGTTTTCAGTGCTCCGCAAGATAGGATACTTTGGGATGTTGGCCATCAGGTGACCATCTTTTTGATGAAATACTATACTTGATTGTTTACGTATAATACTCGTAATATGGTTTTGGTGTTGCAGTCATACCCTCATAAAATCTTGACGGGACGTAGGGAAATGATGCCGACTATGAGACAAACGGACGGCCTTTCTGGTTTCACTAAACGTTCTGAGAGCGAGTACGATTGCTTTGGTACTGGTCATAGTTCCACGACTATATCTGCAGGATTAGGTACAAACATATTAGTAGTATTTTTTAAACTGGTTTCCTCCTTAAGAACATGTTTGGCGATTTTCCATTGCGTTTATTTACGAGATTCTGATAATCTACTGAAGCAAACTGATTACCAGAAACAGCAAACAGAATTTTATTAGGTTCATTTTGCAAATATTGAGTCAACCTGTGACTTTGACTCATTTTTCCAAAGCATGAGTTTTTGACCATATCATAGTTTTCTTGAATCCATGATTGTGATTCATTACAAATTATGCCTACATTGCTATCAGGGGTAGTTTTGTAATTATATTCCAAATGAATGAATGTATTGTGTTTTGAGAAGGAATGGCTGTGGGGAGGGACCTTAAAGGAAGAAATAATCACGTCGTGGCCGTGATTGGCGACGGAGCAATGACAGCTGGACAGGCGTACGAGGCGATGAACAATGCCGGATACTTAGACTCGGACATAATAGTGATTCTAAACGACAACAAGCAAGTTTCTTTACCCACGGCTAATCTCGACGGGCCCACCCCTCCCGTCGGAGCCCTCAGCGGCGCTCTCAGCCGGTTGCAGTCCAACCGCCCCCTCAGAGAACTCAGAGAAGCCGCCAAGGTAATGAAAAATCAGTCTTACTTCTAAAAGTCGACCTTTTCGACGTTATCTGAGAGTCGAAACTGTAAAATAATGAAGCATTAATCCTTCTAGATAACTACACATTCTAATAAAATCCTTATTTTCTAAATACTAGACTTTCTAAATACGTTGGAGATACGTGCTCCGATTCTAAAATATTTCTAACAGGGAGTCACGAAGCAGATCGGAGGGTCCATGCACACGCTCGCATCGAAAGTCGACGAGTACGCTCGCGGCCTGATCAGCCCTTCCGGGTCGACCCTCTTCGAGGAGCTCGGGCTCTACTACATCGGCCCGGTCGACGGCCACAGCATCGATGACCTGGCATCGATCCTCGCAGAAGTCAAGCGCACGAAAACGACAGGTCCGGTTTTGATCCACGTCATCACCGAGAAAGGCAGGGGATACCCTTACGCCGAAAAAGCGTCGGACAAATACCACGGGGTGTCGAAATTCGACCCGGCCAGCGGAAAGCAATTCAAGCCCATCGCCTCGACTCGGCCCTACACGACCTGCTTCGCCGAGGCTTTAGTCGAGGAGGCCGAGAGAGACGAGAGCATCGTCGCGATCCACGCTGCCATGGGAGGTGGGACCGGGCTGAGCCTCTTCGAACGGCGTTTTCCGGAGAGGTGTTTCGACGTGGGGATAGCGGAGCAGCACGCTGTGACTTTCGCGGCGGGGATGGCGTGCGAAGGGATGAAGCCGTTTTGCGCGATCTACTCGACTTTTTTACAGAGAGCTTACGACCAGGTATTGTTGGTTTTTGGGTTGTTTATGAATATGGATGCATGGATAAATATTGAATCGCTATCACTGCGCTTTTTCTTAATACACTAACACTTAAATTTCTGATGCAAATTCAAGTATATATTATAGATTGTTTATTTGCTTAGTTTTGTTAACAAAAAACTTCAAATTTGTGGGTCTTAAAATGTGATTTTCAACCCCTTTTACAAGTGGTGTCATGCATGCATGGAATTTCGTGGCTGAATAATATAACAAACTACGAAATTAACATATATATTTCACGCTAAATTACACACAATAAGCCGGCACAAATAATCGCTTAACCAAATAATGATAAATTGTCACCTCTCGCATTTCGCCTAAATCATATTATAGTGTCATTACCGAAACTTTGTATAATTCCAATGATTTCACTAAAATCATCAACAGGTAGTGCACGACGTGGATATACAGAAGCTGCTGGTCCGATTCGCGATGGATAGGGCCGGGTTAGTCGGGGCGGACGGGCCCACGCACTGCGGGGCTTTCGACGTGACTTTCATGGCTTGCCTTCCGAACATGGTGGTGATGGCCCCGTCGGACGAGGCCGAGCTTTTTCACATGGTCGCGACGGCTGCTGCTATAGACGACAGGCCGAGCTGCTTCCGTTATCCGAGAGGAAACGGGGTAGGAGCGAAGTTGCCGGTGGGGAACAAAGGGGTCCCACTCGAGGTCGGGAAAGGACGAGTTCTGGTTGAAGGGGAGAGGGTTGCTTTGTTAGGTTACGGGACGGTTGTTCAGAGCTGCATGGCTGCTGCAGCATTGGCAGAGTCGAACGGACTTCGGATAACAGTTGCCGATGCTCGTTTCTGCAAGCCGCTGGATCGTGAGCTTATACGCAGGTTGGCTAAATCGCACGAGGTCTTGATAACAGTGGAGGAAGGGTCGATCGGGGGTTTCGGGTCCCACGTTGCTCAGTTCATGGCGTTGGATGGGCTTCTCGACGGGAAGTTAAAGGTACTACGACGAAACGAAAGTATATATATATTATATATATCCATATATTCACAGTGTTATCGATCAGCTAGACCATAATTTCGACTTATTTGCAGTGGAGGCCGTTGGTTCTTCCCGATCGATACATCGAGCATGGATCTCCGACTTCACAGCTGACGGAGGCAGGGCTTACGCCGGCTCACATAGCGGCGACGGCTTTTACGGTACTTGGGAAAGCCAGGGAGGCTCTGGAGGTTATGTCCTAGATGAAATATGTGTGTAAAAGGATACATACATTCCAGCTGATATATATAGCAAAAGTAATGTCTACAGCTTAGAAAATAAGTGATTACAATACCAAAATAAGTTGAGATTACCCATTTTCATAAAAAAATGGCACATGAATGCCATCTTATTAAGAATAAATGCAATGCAAAATATTTGTGTAGGGCAAGATTCAAACCCTGGTTATATTTATTTGAAGAAAAATTACAACATTAACTACTACACCACAATAGCTGAATGAAAGACTTTGTGATATTGGTGTATATATACGTTAGAAGTTGTAGTATAAATTAAAGAAATTTTGAAAAAAAAAATGTAAATTTAAATAATTGTTTATAATTAAATATACTATTTTTTCTTAATTATAAATTTGAGTAAATTTTATGTAGTTTGAAATATAAATTAATAAACTAGAATAACCTTTTTCTAAATACTTCTATAAATTATGAATTAAATAATTAATTAAAAATTATCATATAAATAAAAATATTTTTTTATAATAAAAATCAACAATAACACATAAATAATATATAACAATCAAATAAAAAATTATTTCGCTTAATTAATATAAAAAAAACATGTTTAATTTAATTTATTAATATTTATGTCTTAAATAATTATGAATACAGTACTATCATTTTTGATATCTCAACTTAATATGTAAACCCTTAAAATTTTTATTTTTTTTACTGAAAAATACATTTATACAACTAAAAATTTAAAAGTAAAAATATATTTTTTACTTAAAAAAATGAAGGGTGTGCATATTAAGGAAACTGTATTCAATTCGGATTTTATTGAATTTTTATAAATTTTAAAAATTAGGTGAATTATAAAAATCCACTCTGAGTCTTTGACTGTCTTTTTATTGATTTATATGAAATTTTATAGACTTTAAAAAATTGTGAAATATACATTTTTGTTATAAACTCAAAAGGATTGAGAGAGAATAATAGAGTAGACAAAGAGAGAATAGAATAGAATTCTTATTTCATTCATATGGGAGACCCCTTTATATAGGATACAATCTAGGGTTTCTGACTTAGCCAACAAGTCATTCACTATAATATAATAATATTCATAACACTCCCCCTTGAATGACTATTTATAGGATTGCTGTCTCGTTAAAACCTTGCCAGGAAAACCCAGTGGGATAAAACCTCGACGAAGGAAAAAGAGTACAACTTGCTCCCCCTGATTGTAATCACCGAAGATCTTTGACTTTGTGATCAATCAGTCTCATTAAAACCTGTAACTAATAAACCATATAGGAAAAACTTAGTTATTCAAATATAAATTTTGGTCTTCAGGACCCAACTTTCGAATTGCTGAGTTTCACATTAATTTGTATTATTGTATATTTTTCGTCCTTCAGGGACATGCCTTTACCAGACATCTATATTGACTAGAGCATTCGCAATTGCTATAACCGGCCGGTAACTCTTCAGGAGTATATTAAATGCGTCTAATGTCAAATATACAATCCTTGACAAATGAATAAAGTGAACTTCAATTCACAATCATCTAGAAGATTATAATTTTCTTTTGAACTTCAGGTTCAATATCTCAATTTATTTCGAAAATAAACTCATATGGAACATTCTGATGTTCTCATTATTATCGAGTGATGTACATGCCTCGTTAAAAACCTCATTATAAAACCTTGTAGGAAAAAATACTCGAGGAAAAGAGTACATGACATTCACATGTATATTGTGGTGATTGTCTCGTTAAAAACATTTAACTAAGAAAACCATGTGGGAAAAACTTAGTAGAGGGAAAAAGAGTACAATCAATGGTCTTCGGGACCTTGTCTTCAATATCATTTTTGTCCATAATGACATATGTAATATGATACTATACATGTTCTGATTTTCATTTCCTTTCATTTCAGGAATCTTAAAATCCATCGAGGATTTTCATGTATGTATCATATATTTATCGTTGTTGCTGCCATAAATATTAAGTAGCGGAACTTAATGTCATCCTTAAAAATATCGAGTTTCTTCGAAAAACTCTTTAGTAACTAATCTCGCCTTTATATCTCACCACACAATTATTCGTTTTCGTACGAACACCCACGTATATCCTTCTGGGATAATATTTTTTATCCAGCGAGTAATGCTCAGCCTCAATTGCTCATTTCTATTTTCTTGAGTGCTGCCGGCACACTTTTGGATCCAAATTTTCTAGAGCAACTCTGGAGGCAAATATGTCGTTGACGACTTTTTCCATGTTGATGACAATTCGTTCTATCAACCAAATCTTTCATCATTTCCCAAAATATTTAATTTGGTTGTTCCGCAATCCCATGATTTTCTATTATCATGTGCACATGCTTTTTCAATGAGATTTACATCTAACTCTCTTCAGGAGATTTTGAGGGTGACTAAATTTCTTTGTTTTTCCGCAGATTTATTTTATATCTTAAGATCGATCTACTACGCTTCAAGTGTATATTAGAATCAACATTTGAGTTGAACTCTTTGTTATTTGAACTCTTATAGTTCATTTTATCACAAATATATGTGATTTTGTCACACCTTCATTAATTTGGCAGATTACTTGCGGAATATTGCAAGTCAATTATTTTCATGAACTTCGGGTTCAATTGATTGATGCGTGAATATA
Source organism: Euphrasia confusa (assembly GCA_954870475.1). Lineage (NCBI taxonomy): Eukaryota > Viridiplantae > Streptophyta > Magnoliopsida > Lamiales > Orobanchaceae > Euphrasia > Euphrasia confusa. The sequence goes on from OX940952.1 coordinate 37,957,072, forward strand.
TAATTGAAGATCGTTTTCATTCAATGAAATTTCTCGGCATTTATAATTTTTATATTCTTATCTCCCCCTAATGCCGGGAAATGATCTTCGCTATATATGCAAATCATCGTAATTGCTATAAACCGATCTTCTGGATCGTGGACTCGAGATATTATGCTTGTTCATACACTTTAGTGGTGATATGAATATAAGTTGCATATTTCAAATTAATTCGCAGATGGGAAATGTTTGATTCATTTCCACGCACAATCATGATATGCATCATCTTTATTTTTAAGTACATTTCTAGTACTCGTGGGGATAATTAGTAAAACTCTTCCGGAGCCCACTCTTAATATTTCATAATTTGCATAACAGTATCTTTACTAATGATCCTTCGGGGATACAATACATTTATCAATGATCCTTCGGGGATACGATATCTTTACCAATGATCATTCGAGATCAAAATATTAAGTTTTATCAATGATCCTTCGGGGATCAAAATATATCTCAATATATAATTTTCTCAGAAATTACATTTAATTGGAATCGACTTTTTCGATATTCCATGAGTACTCACATAATAAGATACATTTGTTCTCAATTTTCCAAAGATATCCTTCAGGGATAATTCATATAACGAGAACAATCAAATTTGGCGTTTCACTGTGAGTATCATGAGATGTAACTTTATTAAAAAATCTTTAGTGTTTGAACTTTGCTTCTTCGGGAGCAATCAATAAAAATACTTTACACTAGAAACAATTTGATTTGATATTTCTTCGGGAATATCATATGATGTTGTTCTTTGAAAAAAATATAATTTTGATATTTATTCATGAATATCATATCATAATGTTCTTCGGGAACATATAAAACTTATTACTACTTCGAGAGTAATTTTATTTGATATTTCTAAACTTATTGCTACTACGGGAGCAATTTAGATATTTATCGAATAATATCAAATCATGATGTTCTTCTAGAACGATCAATATAATATTTAAACCAGAGTTTATGTTCTCAGGAACATTCAATTTAATCGATATATTAAGAACAATTATTTTGATATTACTTCAGGAATATCAAATTATAATGCGACTTAAACTTGTGAGATGTTTTACTTTCATGATAGTTTTATTATATGTCTCGACAGATTTTAAATCTCATAATCCATGTGGAGTCAATCATACCACGTTTTGGTAGTACGACCAACTTCGAATGATCGTATATATATATATATATATATATATATATATATATATATATATATATATATTAAAAGTCAAACAGATGAGGTAGATCAATTAACTGAAATGTTTAAAGGTCATAATATGAATGAAATAAATCCTATTTATATGCCAAAACCTCTTGAAAAATATTATTACAAAAGACCATCCCCTCAGGATCTTCTTTTCGAAGAACCTGAACCTTTTCAAAATTCGTACTCAGGAAAGGCTATATACGAATGGAATATAGACGGTTTAAATGATAAACAAATAATTGATGTTATACATAGAATCATTATGTACTCAACTGTCTGTAAGCAACATGGAAATAGTGACAGTTCTATAGCATCTTTTATAACTACTGGTTTTGTTGGACAATTAAGAGGATGGTGGGATCATTATTTAACAGAGACACAAAAAATAGAAATTCTAAACCACAAAAAATTAATTAAGCCAGAACCAAATAATCCAAGTACTAGTATGGCTACAACAGGCGAAGAAGACGCAGTTTATACACTGTGTTTATCGATCCTACAACATTTTGTAGGAACTTCAACTCCCTTAGGAGAAAAAATTCAAACTCTTCTTCAAAATCTAAGATGTCCTTCCTTAACTCATTTTAGATGGTACAAAGATACATTTTTGTCAAGAGTTTATCAACTCACAAACCCCAATTCAATTCATTGGAAATCTAAGTTTATAGACGGCCTCCCTCATCTTTTTGCTGAAAAAGTTCGGCAATCATTACGAGTTAAAAATGATGGAATCAATATTAATTACTCAGAATTGACTTATGGTCAACTAATAAATACCTGCATAAATGAAGGATTGAACCTTTGTAATGATATTAAATTAAAAAATCAACTAAAAAAGCAACAAAAATCGGAAAAACACCAGCTTGGTGAATTCTGCGAGCAATTTGCTTTTGACCTAGGAAAGCCTCTCAGGCCGCCAGATATTAAAAATAATAAATTCGATAAGATTAGAAGAAAGAATTATATCAAAGAAAATTCTTATAAAAAGAATTACAAAAGAAATTTGGATAAAAAGAAATTCTTATAAAAAGAATTACAAAAGAATTACGCAGAACTAATAGAATATCCAAAAAATTTGGATAAATTAAATAAATGGGTTATACCTTCAGTATCCCCACATAAAATTTATGAAATTGGATTTCTTGACTTAAAAGCAAGATTTGCAATTAAAACGCTAGAACAAACAATCAGAATATCCGATAATACACAAACAATTAGGTTATTGTCAAAAAGAGACTTAGCCCCTTTTAAAAATTATAAATTTATCCATATTGGGTTAATTCAAGTAGCATTTAAACCCTTAACCTTGTTAGGTGTAAATTCAAGTATAATGGCATACGTAAGAGATGGTAGATGTAGAGATTTTAAACCTTCTTTAGCCGCCTTAATTGAAACTAGTTTATGTCATGGACCAGTTTATTTCGACGTATCCCCAAATTTAACTCTCTCAATGACAGATAGTAATTTACAAGATGCAATGCAATTAACAATTCATACAAATGGTTATAATTTTAAACCTGGAAGTGAAATAATAGCAATTTGCTATAGAGTTTATTATAAAGTTTTACAAACTTTAAATCCAAACATTAATAAAAGAAGATTATCTTCCCCAGGAACTACAACTGTGGTTCAAACAAATTTATTAACCTCAAACATTGCCACCAACAGATTAATTAAGTGGAATGAAATAAATTTCCCAGAATCTTGGACCCTTCCGCAAGAGTTGGAACCAAAACCAAAAATAAACAATGAAATAGATCAAATAATAGAAACCTCCGAAGGAGACGTAGAGATAAAATTTGGTTCTGATAGAACAATAAGGTTACCCCGAACAACATCATCAAGATGTTCGACCATAAACGATTATTTTTGTACCCCTCACGAATCAGCTAGGGCAAGCACTTCTCAATTAAGAGAAGAGATTGACACAGTTGAAACAATAAGAATAAGTCAAAATAAAATTCCAGAAGGAATTTATACCCAAAGTAGAAAATCACCTACTCAATCAGAAATGAGTTTTCACGTTTAAATGATTGATTTATCCCCAGGAAGTAAGATGAGAGAAATTCTTAATGCAGAATTTCAGCAAGACAAGCATGAATTGTTTAGAAAATGGTATTTCAATAAATATTCTTCAAACAAGTTAAAAACATTTAAAGAAGAATATTACAATTATATTGAGAAAACTCAAGATTACCTTTCTTTCGTTACTTGGTTTATTAAGAATTATATAAATAATACCAATAATCAAATTTCAGTTTTACAAAAAACATGGAAAACTAATCAAGGTGAAATAACTGCACCTTTTCCTCCTGAACAAACAATTTGCTTAAATTCTAGTACAGAAGCCACTGCTTACTTAAATTTACAGAAAGTAGAAAGTGCTCAAATTACGATAAAAGAATTAAATGCAATAATTAAATCTCAAAATTATACAAATACCTACTTGATTTGTTTAGGAGATCAATTTCTTTCCCTTGAGAAAGATTTAAAAACCCTTCAACAATCTATTGAGAAACAGATTAGCCAACAAGAATTAATAATACAAAAATTTTGTAAAAGCGAGAGTAATACTGAAAATTTTCCTTCATTAATTAATACACCAATGATTCAACCTCCAATTAACATAAATGGCTTCAGAATGGAAACCAATAGTGAAAATTTTATTCAAATCCTTGAAAAGAAATTAAAAGATTTACACTTAAGGGTTTTATCCGAAGCAGATGATTCTGAACCAAATGATATTAAAAGTCAAACAGATGAGGTAGATCAATTAACTGAAATGTTTAAAGGTCATAATATGAATGAAATAAATCCTATTTATATGCCAAAACCTCTTGAAAAATATTATTACAAAAGACCATCCCCTCAGGATCTTCTTTTCGAAGAACCTGAACCTTTTCAAAATTCGTACTCAGGAAAGGCTATATACGAATGGAATATAGACGGTTTAAATGATAAACAAATAATTGATGTTATACATAGAATCATTATGTACTCAACTGTCTGTAAGCAACATGGAAATAGTGACAGTTCTATAGCATCTTTTATAACTACTGGTTTTGTTGGACAATTAAGAGGATGGTGGGATCATTATTTAACAGAGACACAAAAAATAGAAATTCTAAACCACAAAAAATTAATTAAGCCAGAACCAAATAATCCAAGTACTAGTATGGCTACAACAGGCGAAGAAGACGCAGTTTATACACTGTGTTTATCGATCCTACAACATTTTGTAGGAACTTCAACTCCCTTAGGAGAAAAAATTCAAACTCTTCTTCAAAATCTAAGATGTCCTTCCTTAACTCATTTTAGATGGTACAAAGATACATTTTTGTCAAGAGTTTATCAACTCACAAACCCCAATTCAATTCATTGGAAATCTAAGTTTATAGACGGCCTCCCTCATCTTTTTGCTGAAAAAGTTCGGCAATCATTACGAGTTAAAAATGATGGAATCAATATTAATTACTCAGAATTGACTTATGGTCAACTAATAAATACCTGCATAAATGAAGGATTGAACCTTTGTAATGATATTAAATTAAAAAATCAACTAAAAAAGCAACAAAAATCGGAAAAACACCAGCTTGGTGAATTCTGCGAGCAATTTGCTTTTGACCTAGGAAAGCCTCTCAGGCCGCCAGATATTAAAAATAATAAATTCGATAAGATTAGAAGAAAGAATTATATCAAAGAAAATTCTTATAAAAAGAATTACAAAAGAAATTACTATAATAAAAAATTCTTAAGAAAAGATAAACCACATATGCCTAATAAAGGAAAAAGGAAAGCTAAAAAACTAGATATAAGCTGTCATAAATGTGGCAAAATTGGTCATTATGCAAATCGATGCTGGACAAAGAAAGCTCTTAATGAAATACAAGATGAAAACCTAAGATTGCAGTTAGAAAAAGTATTAATAAACTCTGAAACTGATACTGAATCTTCAAATGAAGAAGAATTAGGAGTTATATATGGAACATCCTCTGAATCTTCAAATACTGACAATGAGGATTGTCAATGTAATGAAGATAATTACTGGAAATCCATTGTTGACATGAATGGGTTAAATGTCCTGACTGATGATCAAGATAAAATATTAAAAGTACTAGAATCAATTACAGACTCCGGTCTAAAAAAGAAAATAATTGAAACTCTAATAAAAGACAAACCAGAACCTCCCTTACTAATTGAGGCACCTTATCAATTAAGTGAAGTACTACACAGATTCCAACAGACAAAAATTAAAGAGACTCCAGTCTCAATTGGTGATTTAAAAAGAGAAATTAGTTCTCTGAAAGGAGAAATAGGACAGCTAAAACAAAATCAAGCTGTACTATCACAAAGACTTACAACATTAGAAAGTCAACCTTTCAAAAGTGAAGAAATAGAGGAAATTCCTCAAAAAACAAATAATTTGGAGTATCTAAATCTTTTAGATCAAGTAACATCACAAAAATGGTTTGTAAAGATTACTCTAATTATTAATAGGGATTTTATATTAGAAAATGAGGTAGCGCTTATTGACAGCGGTGCTGATTTAAATTGCATCCAAGAAGGTATAATTCCTACAAAATATTTTTCCAAAACAACACAATCACTAACCCAAGCAGGTGGTGATAAACTTAGAGTTAAATATAAACTTTCAAACGTCAATATTTGCAATCGAGAAATATGTTTGCCAACATCTTTTATCTTGGTAAAAAATCTTACTCACAGAATTATTTTAGGAACTCCTTTCCTCCACAAAATTATGCCAATCAATAATATTGACCAAAATGGTATTTCTTCAATAATAAATGGAAAAAATGTATTATTCAAATTCATAACTGATCCGCACACAAGAATGTTAAATGAAGTAAGAGATATTCTTCTCAATAAAGAAAAACAAATATGTTTCTTAAAAGATGAAATAGAAATTCTTAATATAAATGATCAGCTAAAGAAAAAAGAAATACAAGAAAAAATTAATTTAATTGAAAAACAGTTTATAGAAGAAGTATGCAATGAACTACCTAATGCATTTTGGAACAGAAAGAAACATGTTATTTCTCTACCTTATGAAGAGGAATTCAAAGAAAATCAAATTCCTACTAAAGCTAGGCCAGCTCAAATGAACCATGAATACTTAGAATTATGCAAAAAAGAAATAAGCTCACTCGAAAAGAAAGGTTTAATTCGTAAATCTAAATCTCCTTGGAGTTGTACAGCATTCTATGTAAATAATGCTGCTGAAAAGGAAAGAGGAGTTCCAAGGTTAGTCATAAACTATAAACCCCTTAATAAGGTATTGAAATGGATTAGATATCCAATTCCCAATAAAAAGGATTTATTAGATAGACTAAACGATGCTCTAATCTATTCAAAATTTGATATGAAGTCAGGATATTGGCAGATTCAAATTAATGAGTCTGATAGGTATAAAACAGCTTTTACAGTTCCATTTGGTCATTATGAATGGAATGTTTTACCATTTGGTTTAAAAAATGCTCCTTCTGAATTTCAGAATATCATGAATGAAATATTTAACCCATATACAGAATTTATAATTGTTTATATAGATGATGTTTTAGTATTTTCTAAAACGATAGAAAAACATATAAAACATTTAAAAATATTTAAAAATTTAATAAAAAATAATGGGTTAGTCATTTCCGCCCCTAAGATGAAATTATTTCAAGTCCAAGTTAGGTTTTTAGGACATACGATTTCGCAAGGAAAGATAATCCCAATTGAAAGAAGTATAGAATTTGCTTCAAAATTCCCAGATAATATCACCGATACAAAACAGCTTCAAAGATTTCTTGGAAGTCTAAATTATATTTCAGATTATTATAAGAATTTAGCCCAAGACACAAAAATTTTGTACTCTAGATTAAGAAAAAACGTCTCACCATGGACAGAAGAGCATTCACAAGCTGTTAGAAAAATTAAGTCCAAAGTAAGATGTTTGCCATTTTTATCTCTTGCTAATCCTAAATACTTTAAAATTGTTGAAACTGATGCCTCAAACATTGGTTATGGCGGAATCTTAAAACAATTAAATCCTGACAGCAAAAAAGAACATCTTGTTAGGTTTACCTCAGGAAAATGGAATCCCACGCAGTCAAAGTATTCAACCATTAAAAAAGAGATGCTTTCTATTATAAAGTGTATTTCAAAATTTCAAGATGACTTATTAAATCAAAAATTCTTACTGAGAATTGATTGTAGTTCTGCAAAATCAATAGTTGAAAAAGATGTTAAAAATCTTGTCTCTAAGCAAATATTTGCAGGTTGGCAAGCTCAGTTATCGGCCTTTGAATTTGATATTGAATACATAAAAGGAGAAAATAATTCTCTTGCTGATTTCTTAACCCGTGAATTTTTACAGGGAAATGACAACCCCTAATAGGGGAAGAGGTCGTGGATATTCCCGAGGCCGCGGATATGGGATTAGCAATATGTTATCCCAGACAGAATCGACGATTCCCCTAATAGGGGATTGGACAGTATACCATAGCAGAGGCAAAATTGTGCCACAATTGCCTCCTCCAAAAAAGGAAGATATACCTTCCTCCTCTTCTAATAAAACGTCTTATAAAGACGTTACCAATGAAGTACAACAAGAAAAAGAGTACTTTGAAAGTCCAATCACAGAAGATGTTCTGTACATAGAAAATGAAGATATTCAAATGACGCCAAATGATGGATGGTCAATCAGAACAAGGTATCTTGAATCAAGAGGGTATGCCGGTCTACATGGAAAAACAAGGCCAAATTATGAAGTCCTCCTAAAAATTACCGAATCGGTAACCATTACTCATCACTATCAAAATAATAACCCTGAAAGTTTTATAAACTTCAGCAAGTGTCATATTAATAAAGTTTTACTGCCAAGAGAGTGGGGAATAAACCCTAATGGAGACAAAGCCATCCGAATGGCAGAAGGTAAATATATCTACTTCAATTATTGGGATTATATCCAGGCTTTTTCAAAAGCGTTCTACTACCAGAACCCTAAGAATAAGCATTCTTGGTTTTTCACAATAAACCCAGAAATCCTTAATAAGCATATTCCAAATTGGTTTTATGAGTGGTGGTCAAAATTTGGCCCTTCTTTGGAAATACTGCCAAAGGAAATTATGGATTTATATAATCCTTGGTGTGACAATAGTTCATTAGTCACCAAATTAAACTCAGACAGGTTGATTGTTGGACAATGTCCTTTCCTGTTTTTTACAAAATTCCAAATTCCTTGGATTTGGAGATGGACGATTTCAGTCTCTTCGAATAAACTAAATATACCCATGCTAAAAAGAAAATTTTTCTACAAATGGTGGACTAATATGGGAGAAGAAAATATAGAGAAAATGGCCTCAACTATCCAGTCAACAATTGTTGAAGATAAAAGAAAAGGAGAAAAAGAACAATGCTCCCAACAACTTTCACTGTCTAGCTTGAAAAATTTCTTTCAGAAAAAATATCCAAGGGAATCGGAGGAAGAAATAATGAAGAAAGTTTTAGATCACATGAAAAATCAATTCTTTGACACCTTCTCAACCGAGATAGCAAAAGACGGAGATGAATCAATGAAGTCAGCTTCGCCAAGAGGATCTATTGATTCCAACAGTTCCCTTAATTATTTTGCGGGTGAAGGACAAGAAGACGAACCTACACCAGCCGACGTCTGGGATGCCCTAATAGTGACATTAACACAGCAAGCTAAAGACTCTAAACGAGGCAAAGCCAAGTTGGGATAAGAATGCCCTAATCCAGTTTAATTAAGCTAAAAGCACTGATGCTTTCTCAGCAGCAGCACTCATTACAAGTGCTATCTTCGCAGAAGCACTCAAGGAATTAGTGTCACCTTTGTCAGATGCACTCAACCACTATACGTGGTTCTTAATAATTTGTAATTTTATATTTGTGTCTTTACATAGTGCATTATATGATGTGACGATGGGGCCCAAAGAGTACCCGACATCTATAATGGTAGCTTTGTAATAGTGGTCTGTAAAAGTCATGTGTATTGTCCGTAGTGTTTGAATTTGTTCTGTTTTAGAACCTTTGTACTCTCTATATAAGGAGAGGTTTGTATGTTGTATTTTTCAGACTTGATTTGGAATAGAAAAATTATTTCATATTATATTGTGTTCTCTCATACAATACTCTCAACATCACCGCCTTTCGCTATCAACAAACATCACTACGCACGACGCATAGCTCCCTCCGTACGCAACCCCTCACTGGTATCAGAGCCAAACCCCCCATATAAGGTACTATTTGGATCTTCCACGGTCAATTTTCCAAGATATTATTCGAGCATATTAGTATATAATCATAATCAATTTGATATAGATATTTCTACAGGAATATCATATCATATCATGATGTTCTTCAGGAACATTTAATTTTGATATTCTTTGGGAATATCATACACAATGTTCTTCAGGAACATTAAAATTTTAATTTTTAATTGATTTACTAGGCATAACTAATTTGATATTACTTCAAGAATATCATATTATAGTGTTCTTCAGGAACTCAATCATAATTAATTTGATATTACTTCAAGAATATCATGTTATAATGTTCTTCGAGAACATATGATATTACTTCAGGAATATCGGATTATAATGTTCTTCGGGAACATATGATATTAAGAAGAAGGGAGAAGAAGTAGATATATTTATAATTATTAATGAATATAAAACAAACATATAAATTCTTGCCTTGTAATTCGGATCTTGGATGAGTAGAACTTCGATGTGCTTGGAGTTCGGATCTTTGATGAGTAGAACTTCGATGAAGAACGAGATTGGGCTTTCGTGCTGATAACGTGTTATAAACTCAAAAGGATTGAGAGAGAATAATAGAGTAGACAAAGAGAGAATACGAGAGGAGAATAGAATTCTTCTGAATTCTTATTTCATTCATATGGGGAGACCCCTTTATATAGGATACAATCTAGGGTTTCTGACTTAGCCAACAAGTCATTCACTATAATATAATAATATTCATAACATTTTTCATTTATTTACATAAATTTCATAGACTTTGGAGCATGAATTATTCATACAAACCTGTATAATTTTTTTTTATCTAAATTGTTCAAAAAATATTATTATTTTTATCTTTTATTTATATAACTAAATTTTTTAAAAATATCTTACATTATTTTTTTCATAATTTTTTTTTTAATTTTTTTGAAATTTTTTGATGGTGAAAGTACATTGTTATTTAAAATAATTTTTTTCTTCATCAAAATAGTATATTTTTAAAAAGTGAAAATATGGCCATTTACACTAATCGACATAACGATTAATCTTATTTACACTCTCATTTAATAAAAATCTTTTTTACACACATAAATCTAAATATGCCTCAAATACCCCTTAAATCTGTCTTCGCTCGTTCACCAGTTCACCACGTAAGCAAATTATGTCGGTCTCCGCTACTCTCCTCTTTCAACATTTCACTCTTCTTTCAACATTTTGAAATCGGGCCACGAAGAAAATGGCTTCTTCACCGGAGATACCAAGCACATACGGCGGCAAAGGAGAATCGGATGGACAAGGCGGTAATAGTGGCGAAATTCAACAATCCCAGGTACCCTAAACTTCGTGTGTAAAAACCCTAATTTGCGGGGACGACCCTGTAAGTCTACTACACTTTTTTGCTATGTTTTCTATAATGAGGCTGAGCCTATGCTTTGTGTATTTTTCTTGAAAAAGAAATCTGTTTGGATTAATCACATGATTTTTTTTTTTAAATTTGGGTGTTCCGAGTATTTTCGTTTTTTTTTTATTCATTTGAAATATTGTTTGTTCACAGTATTTTTAAATTCTTTTCAGTAGTTAATTTATTTGTTCAACTTACATATTGATTAATTTTGCTGAGCCATGCTAAAATTGATTTTATTTTATAATAATTTCTAGGCTTGGTCATGGATACGAGATAATTTTTGTCGGACTGTGCCACCTAAAATTACTTTTTATTGTCGGAAGCAAGCTTTATCCGATGTGTTCGATGAGTTGAAGCTAGTTCCAGCTGCTCGGGACGGGTTCATGAGGTCATGTTTTGGTGCGTACCTCAACATGGACATGAATGGTACCATTTGTGCAACAGCTATTCATGCTCTTCTCGGCCAAGAGGTGGTCTTGCACAATAGAAAAGATGATGAGTTGTGGTTTCGAGTTGGAGAAAAGGATCGACGATCTACGTAGAGATGTTCCTCAGATTGTGCAGGATGTAGTTGACATACGAGTTGTACAGCTGGAGTCTTGTATAACTCATTCGATTGACAGTACCTTACGAGGCGGGGTAAGAGACCAGTTAATTTCGTTCATTCGTAGTTACCCAGTTATTCAGAGATCTAGGACAGTGACTGGTCCTCTTGAGAGATCCCCTGCACCCGTAACTTCTTTGATTTCACCAACTACTCCAATTAGTTCACCAACTGGTCCTCACGAGAGACCCTCTTCTATCATCGTTGATTCGTATACCGACTTCACCAATGGTGATCGTGCATTCAAGCTATATTTATGATCCCATGAGACGTAAGTTTTTTTTTTTTTTTTTTTTACATTATATTGTTTTTGGTTTACTAAACTAAGAGTGTTATGGCATTATTTGACATATTCTTCTTATCTTAGGGTGCCTGTTTATGGGACTGCGCATTTTATGGCAACACCATAGTTTTTTAATCAGTTTCTTGATTCCAATGTGCTTTTGACTACCAATGTGAGTGATATTTTTATTTAATTTTATTTGTTATTTTTAGATCATATGATTTTACTAAAAAAATGTGTATTGCAGCACATGAATGCGTATTTGCGTATATTGCATTGTAATCCTAGCTATGTCATAATGCCATTTAGTCCAAAGTATGGAGGGAAGTTGCTAGTACTAGACATCGAGTTTGGCGTAAGTGTTAACTTTTTGGAATATTTTTTGAATGTTTGTATGTTTTATTTTAATTTAATTTAATTTTCAGGACATGATTCGCGAGATATGGCGGGAGCGCGAAGCAAGCGGTTTAGATGAGTCAATGATCTTCTCGCCTAATTCCCTCTTGGGGTTGGTTGCACGTGTCAGTGGTCAGAAACGTACTGGTTGTCCGAATATGTTGTCGTGGGACAACTACGACTGTGTATGTATTTTTAATTTAATTTTATTTTATTATAAATATAATATAATTTAGATTTGTTAAGTGAAATTATTTCATTTGTTTTTTTATTGTAGATTGTGACTCCTTGGTACAGTAAAGACCACTGGTTTGTCATTTGTATTTATTTGCATAAGCAGTTGATCAAGATATACGACTCATTCATGCATCGATGGAGTGACGAGATAGAGTTAGTGCGTTTTGAGAGCTTGAAGCCATTAGTCCGCCTTCTACCTATCGTGTTGCACCAATCCGGCTATTATTCTCGAGTTTCTCAAAATATTTTCAATAGGTGGAGTATTCAATTGGGTGAGCTTAAGCACTGTTTTGAGCAGACTGGGTCTTACTCGTGTGGCCCTTTCACATTGAAATGTATAGAGCAGTTTGTTGGGAAACGAATGATTCACGGGGTCACCGAGTTGAACATGAGCCAGATTAGAAAACGAATGGCAGAGCGTGTGTATTCATTTTCTTTGGATTACCCTGTTGTATCATCATGAGTATCTATAGTATTATTCAGGGATACTTTGTCCATTTGTAGCTTTTGTTTTATTTCTCGCATATTTACAGAATCTTATTCTTTTGGTTAAGTGGTGAATCCTTATATACCACTAGGTTGCAATACTGATAATTATCTTCACCATTTTTCTCTGTTGGTTCGTATATGAAACGGAATTTAATAGCAACTTTGCGGAATATTCTGTTTTTACCGATGTTTTTACCGAGTAAGTTAGAGATAACATGCCATACATCATTAAAAAGCTCTAGAAGTCTAATTGTCTAACAAAAAAAAGGTGAAAACAGACATTTACTCTACAAAAAGTTATGACCATTTGATTGAAGTGTTGTCAAAATTGCATTCACTCTCGGAATTCACGAGGTTCAACCAACTTTTGATAACATGATTGAATAACAAACCAAATCAAGCTAAATTCTGTACTAAAAAAGTTCTTTTGATAACATGATTGAATAACAAACTAAATCAAGCTAAATTTAGGACTAAAAAGGTACGTTCCATTCCCTTGGTAGATTAGGACATTTTCTACGTGTGTGATCAGTTGATTGACAAATACTGCATTTTTTTGGAGCACGGCGCCTCCCATCATTTACCGGTTCTTCAGTGGTGACGGTAGTCACCGTGGGAAGCGGTAAGTACTCGTTACATGAGACACTATTGTGTCCAGATCCACGGCACCTCAAGCAAACTTGTGGCTTACGCTTCGTTGTAGTTCTAGATGGTCCAGCGGAAAATCTCGATTGTCGGGGTCTACCTGCTTGTCTTTGCCTTTCGGGCGGAAGACAAACCACTTCTCGAATTTCTGAAGGAATCGTCCATGAAGTCGGATCAGGAATGGGCATCACTACGCCGGACCACATACCACGCAATGTTGAGGTTTTGTAATAATTATCAACATAGGCATATATGCTGTGATTAATTTTCCTATACAAGGTAAAAAAAATGTGATTACTGTGAAACAAAACAATATACTATATTGTATTTAAAAAAAATACCTAATTGCCGCGGCAGCATGAGAGCATGGTATCAACATTTGGTCAAATTGGCAGCACGTGCAAGTTCGAGCAGTGAGATCAACAATTAGGATTTTCACCCCATCCCTTACCTTGAATCTATTACTATCAATGTAGTTAACATCCATGGATGATCCAGCACGAATGGCTTTTCCCAACTCATCAACAACGGCTGCGGTGACATCATGCTCTCGTTTTTCTGCATTCGTTCGTCTCTCGTAAAACCATTTCTCCAAAACGGATCTCAATACTTCAAACACAGACGTTATTGGTAGCTTTCGTGCCCAAAGCGCCCTTTTGTTGAAGCTCTCAGCGGTATTGGTAGTCATGAACTCGTATCTACGAAGTGGGCATTGGCAACGTGCCCATTTTTTTGGATCTTTACGAATTAGATTTTCGAAAACCCCTTCGCTGATGGACCTAATTCTAGCCAAGGCATGTTCAAAATCGCAATTACGAAAGCTATACGCTGCTTGGAAAAATAACTTAACCACATCTTTTCCCGCCGCCTTAATATTATTTTTCATGTGATAATAACATAGGCAATGAAATGCTTCAGGAAAAACTGTTTTTATGGCATTGGAAATGCTAATATGAGAATCAGATACGATCACCAAATCTGCGGGAGAACCGTAAGCACTTCTAACATGTTCTAAGAACCATGTCCAAGTTGAGTCATCTTCAACGTGGCCGATCCCTACTGCCAAGGGAAATATTTGGCTATTACCATCTAGGGTCACTGCCACAAACAAAATTCCATTATATTTTCCCTTTAAATGCGTACCGTCAACTAGAATTACAGGCCTGCTATAATTTCGAAACCCTGAAATTGATGCGCCCAAAGCAAAAAAGGCATTTCGAAAAATGTTGCCAGGAAAATCGATATCAAGAGCAGTGATGGATCCTGGATTCATTTCTTTCAACATATACAAATATGATGGCAACGTGGCAAAAGATTTTTTTTGGTCACCGTAAATCATCCCAATAGCATGATTCTTAGCTCGTAGGGCGGTGTCGTATGTCACGTGAACAGAATTGCGTTGTTGAAGCTCACTGATCATTCCTCTAGGATTAAGTGTTGAATTCTCTTCAAGAAGTCTAGGGGCAAAAAATGCACCAAGAACTTTCGAGGGTATACGCCGAGGTCCACTTCTACTTGGATCTAATGTGCATGTATGATCGACCACTTTGTACACCCTCCAAACAGAATGTATGCCACTTGCACTAATCATAAAAGGACAATTTTTTGATTTGCATATTACCTTTAGTCTTTTTTTGTCGGAGTACTTGGTTCGATATTCACCAAATTTATCAACATGATACATCCCCACAGAAATGGTTAGGTCCTCCTTCGTGGAAAACATTGCACCAACTCTTATAGTACCGTCACCCAAAAAAGAATTATCTTCTGCTGCTTCATTAGAATCGTCTGTTGAAGTAGGAGCACCAGGAATTATCCAACGACCAAGTGTTCCTAGTTCACTGACGTCAGCAGTACCCGAATGTGAGTAAAGTCGTGGACGTACTTGTCTGTTGTTTCTCATATCATCATTAACGCTAATGTTATTGACTTGTGTCTTATCCCACCAAAGTCTAAACTCTTCAAAGTGTGCATGTGTCGTAGCGTTAACCTCATCGACATCCTCTCCACCAAGATCATCTCCAACACCATCATCTTCACTAACACAGATATCTTTGTTTGCAGCATCTTCACACGGATCATTGTGATTGACATCATTATATTCACATGGATCAATTCCCCAATCATAATCAATTTGTGTGTCATCAAGATTATTTCTCACCGGAGTAGAATTTGGAACTTGAGATGGATTAAGGTAGGAAGAAGATGCTCCATCAGTCTGCATGTGTGGTTGTGAAATGAGATTCGGCTGCAAACGATTTTTTCTCAAGGTAACAAAAACAACCGGTAAGCGGTTTTCCACAAACAAGCTAATAATATGATGGTCATTTCTGAGTTTTTTCTTCTGTACTCCTACATCTCTTACAACAACAAGTGTGTCTAAAATATAGGTCCACTCATTATTGTCGACATCCATAATATGATGAACACTCTCCAAAAGGGAAACATAAACTCCTTTATCAGCAACAACGTCCACCATCTCGCTTTCTCCGTCAACATATTCTAAACCGACCCAGTGTCCACCATAACGAACCCTCAGTTGTAACAACGACATCTGAATAACAATAACACATTATTTTCATGAAAAATTACCAACAAAGAGCTATATTTTTTTAAAATACCATCATAAATACCAATTGTATTACAAATAAAATATATTTCACATTAACAAAAAATAAATTTAAAAATAATAAAAATGTAACAAACGTAAATTACCTTCGAAATATAGAAGTCGTGTGAAAGAGATATAAAAGTGGTATGAAAATATATAGAGTGAAGAAGATATCTCCAGCCCTGTGAAAGAGATAAAAGTCGTATGAAAAAAAAAGGGAAGAAGAAATCTGGACTGTAGTGGGCGTATAATAGAAATTTGTAGTGGGCGCATAATAGAAATTAAACGGGAAGATCGAGCAGTTTGTTAAAAAAATATTCGGTCCCCGAAGAAATATTCTGTCCTCTAGTACTTTTTATGAATTGAAAGGATATTTTAGGTATATTTGGATTTATGTGTGTAAAAAAGTATTTTATTAAATGAAGAGGTAAAAAAGAGAATCGTTATCTCAATAGGTGTATTCTTAAATTTTTCCTTATTTTTTCTTTTTATTTAATTTTATATATTTTATTATTTTTTATTATTTTTAAATATAATTTATTCAATCAAATAGAAATTCGTAAAGATCTCTGGTGACTATGAGAGATTTATGTAAAATTCTCTTATAATTATTAGAGATTTATTTCAAAAATTTTAGAGAGAATCTTTTAAAAATTTTAAAATTTTAAAATATTTTAAAATGTATATACTATTGAATACCTATAATTTTTTGGGAGTTTTTAAAATCGAAATCTCATGATTTGTATGGACTTTTGAAAACTCGAATTTAATAACACGAAACTCCAAAATCTAATAGAATCCAATCAAATCTAAATCAATACATGTTCAAAAATTTTAAAAAAATAGTAATAAAATATATAGTATTAAATTAAATGAAGCATATTTTTTATTTTTTTTATTTGTTGACTATTATTATAAAATTTTATTTTTATTTAATACAATGATTTTTAATTAATTATGCAAATCATAATTTATACTACAACTTATAATATATATATTCAATAATATTATAATTTTTACAGCAAATTAATGAGCCTAATGGTGTTGGTTGTTGGCCCCCAAGAATATAAATACTTTTACTAGTATTTCAATTAGTGTTATTACTTATAAGCAAAATGCTCCACCCCATATACAACGAATTTAATAAATATTTATAATAGTATTTCAATTTAGTGTATTTCAATTTAGTGTATTTATTAGCAAAATACTCCAATCATATACAATGAATTTAATAAATATATACTTATACTATTATTTCAATTATTGTTATTATTTATTAGCAAAATGCTCCACCCTTTTCAACAAAATTTTCCCAAGAACTTATACTATTAAATAAATAGAGCATTCGAACTCATGCCTGGGATGTAAATAAATAATTATAGTTCTTAGCAAAATGCTCCACCCCATATTCTCATATGTAAGGAATTTAATAAATACTTATACTAGTATTTCAATTTAGTGTTATTACTTATTAACAAAAATGTTACACGCATATTGTTGATTTTTTCAATCATCCACACTCTTATCATACGCTTTTCCATAACAACCCCTATTGTAACAACTCTTTGATGGATTAAGTGATACAAGATAACAAGATTTACGCTTCTCCATAACAACCCCTATTGTAACAACTCCTTGATGGATTAAGTGATACAAGATAACAAGATTTATTTCTTTTAACTTAAAAACAAAAGGACATGGGAGTTAGCTTAGAATTTATTAAATAAAAGAAATTTTATTTGAAATTGGATAACTAAAATGTCAAAAGACTTCTTATTTGTTTGTTTAGTTCATAATAAAAGATAATTACCAGCATCATTAGCAATGATATTTTTTAGGTCACCAGCATAACGATTGGCATGGGTCATCAGTAAGTTTATAGTGAGGTCATGCATAATAACATAATTAAAACAAAAAAACGAAAAGCGTGCATATATGAAATCTAACCTGAGACGCCCTGAAGAGTGAATACCGAGAACACGTATAAGAATCCAGCTGAACCTAAATATATCATAAAGTACCCAATTCTTCCTCGACGAAAAGGATGGTCCCATTATCAATCATCAATTTACTTTTATTTATTAGCAAAATACTCCACCCCATATTCAACGAATTTAATAAATACTTGTACCTCCACACCCCATATAATAAATACTTATATTAGTATTTCAATTTAGTGTTATTATTTATTAGCAAAATGCTCCACATACTTATACTAGTATTTCAATTTAATGTTATTATTTATTATCAACTCCACCCCATATTCAACAAATTTGTCCACAAGTAAATATTATTTTAATTTAGTTTTATAAATAAATAATTGTACTAGTATTTCAATTTAATGTTATTACTAGCAAAATTTTAATTTAGTTATATAAACAAATAATTGTACTAGAATACATAAATAATAATATAAAAATATTAATTATAATCTATATTTTAAATAAATAAATAGTATATAATATTTTTAGAATACATAAATAATAATATAAAAATATTAATTTTTTAAAAAACATTCTATTTTTAATAATATTCTTTATAAAAAGAACAATATTTTATAACAAATAAAATTGAAAATAACTTAATTAAAATATTGTAATGGAAGTATTAATTACTGGTAATAAATTATTATAAAATTATTAATTTTAAAATATATAAATACATTAGTACATTAATTATATTAAACGTGGATTCCACATTTCTCAACAATGCTCACCGTGTCGGATTCGAAAAAATAAAGGCTTCTCTCTTCTTTTTACATGGGTCCACAAGTTTTAAATCCACATAAGCAATTTATGGTTTCATTCTTCGATTTCCTTTTGCCGTTGTACATGCTCTTACGAGTTTGTACACGGTCGGCTCCTCGGGATCAAATGATTTCTCATAACGTACAGCTTGCAATTAAAAAAGGAACACATAATGACTAATGATTATTACTTCTTCGGTTCTAAATGTTTGTTGGGTTCTAAATGTTTGTTGGATTAAAAAATCAAAGTACTAGTAAAATGACTATGCAACCTATTGAAGGTGTTTTACCAGCATGTAGGTACATGCAAAATTACTAACTTAAAATGTTTGTCATTTTCAGGACAACAAATAGATCGTGAACTTATACGCAGGTTGGCCAGGTCACACGAGGTCTTGATCACCGTGGAAGAATGGTCAATTGGGGTTTCGGATTTTACGTGACTCAATTTATTTCATTTTAATAAATAAATTTTAAATGAAAAAGTAATGAAATAAAAAGTAACTCAATTTATTTCATTTTAATAAATAAACTTTAAATGAAAAAAGTAATGAAATAAAAAGTGTGATTATACCACCGTGTAACATTGACATACCATTGTGACACATTGTACTTCATCGTGTTACCGTTATATATCACTGTGATACAGTATTATACGGCCACCGTGAAACTTCACTGTGTCACAGTGATATATTATCGTGACACGGAGTGTACTTCACCGTGTCACATTGACATATGTGACACATGTAGTGTACTTAAGCGTGTCACGGCGACCATACAAAGCGAAAACTAATTGTACTCGTTAAGTGTGTGCGCTTGAATTTCAATTGTCTTAAAGAGAATTGAGTATTAAATATCTCATATCGATTGAATATAAATCCTAAAGCTCAAATATAAGTTGGACAACTCTAAATTATTATAGGTATAATACTAATAAATCCATTGTGTACATATAAATTCTTCTAGAACGTACCCGAGCTCCACAAACAAAACTTCATTTTCCTTGTTCATATTCCTTCGAAACTTCATATTCGAAACTACATACAAAACTTCACATTTTCCTTACTTCATTTTCTTTGTCCGTACTCAAGTATGGTTTTTTTTTTTTTTTTTTTGAGATGATATGGAGTATTTAAGAAAAAACGTGTAGTCTTAATTAGAGTAGCGTTTAGATCAATTTAAAACAACCGTGTAAATTAATCAAATTCTCATCAAACAAAAATAAATTTGTATTATTTCCACTTATGAAAAAAAGAACATGTCACAAAAATATTTAAAAAAAAAAATCAAAGTATGTAACAACATGGTTTCCATGTATATCAAATCCTATATTCAATCTTGTCGGCTTTGCAAAGCGGGTTTTCCTGCCGGATTGAAACCCTACCCGCTTCCCGATAATCAAACCCGCAAGCGTGTTTCTCCGGGTACCTATGGGTCCCACAGAAGCTGTTGATGATTTAAGTGAAATCATTGTCCGTTTAATGTGATTGGAATCATTCAAGGCTTTGGATTAATCATAGTCAATAGAATATGAAATTAGAGAAGTGTGGAGTACACGTTCATATAAAATTGATACGGATTAATACTTTGAATAAGCATGTTGATGCATGTCGAGTTTAATCTCGTGGTTGCATGGTTTGCATGGCTAAGTAATGATTTAATATCATATATTGTATGCAAATTCGAAATTGCATGAATGGCCATGCAAAACAACATGAATAGGTGCTTAGTGAAAGGGTGTGTTCACTAAAAGGTACCTATTCAACTAAAAGGTGCTTATGTTCAAAGGAAGGGGTGTCTAAAACCTATAAAAGGGAGTGGAATTCATTTTCTGAATACACACAATATCTCCTACGAAATTGAAAGCTTTGAAGCAACAAATAATACATAAAGTTTCATAAGTTGCTCGTGTTTTAAGCCTAAGACTCGAGTGTCGTTATTGTCTTATCCTGCGAGGGATTTCGTGATACCCAGGCTTATAGGGTCGAAATACTCTTTAAGGAAAGCGTGCTACGCGATTCAATAAATATCCAAGCCTCTCTTCTTTCAGTAAACACCCGAAAAATACAACATTCTTAAAGAGTATTTCCATATACTGAAAGATGGATGCGGTTCGAGAAATGACCAACAAGTTCGGCAAGTTAGAGAAATTTGAAGGCGTGGACTTTAGAAGGTGGCAAAAGAAGATGCATTTCATGCTAACAACATTGAAGGTGGTGTACGTGCTTAGCACTCCACAACCGGAAGCAAAGGATAACGAAACAACGGAGGAAACTCGGAAAAGGTGCAAATGGGAAAACGACGACTATATATGTCGTGGGCATATATTAAACGGTATGTCTGACTCTCTTTTCGACATATATCAAAACGTTGAATCTGCTAAAGAACTATGGGATAGTCTTGAATCCAAGTACATTGACGAGGACGCTTCTAGTAAGAAGTTCCTGGTTGGTAATTTTATGAATTACAAAATGTGCGACGGAAGGCCGGTAATGGAGCAATATAATGAATTGCTGCGGATTTTGGGTCAATTTTCCCAACATAATATGAAGATGGATGAGTCCATCTCGGTGTCTAGTATTATAGACAAATTACCGCCGTCGTGGAAAGACTTCAAGCACACCCTGAAGCATAAAAAGGAAGAGTTGTCTTTAGTACAACTCGGTAGTCACTTACGCATAGAGGAATCTCTAAGGGCGCAAGAGGGTGAAAAACCCAAGGACAAGGAACCTATAAGGTCTGCAACTATCAATATGATGGAAGCAGGGGAGTGTTCGTATAAGAACCGAGGGACAAAGCGTCCCTATAACAACAACAACAACAGCAACAATGCTGGGAGTAAGAAGCCTAAGGGCGCTTGCTGGATATGCGGAAAAACCGGTCACTTTAAAAGTGATTGTCGTGCAAACAAGAATAAGAAGGGAACGATGAACAATCGCTCGGGACAAAGGTCTAATGACCAGGGTCCGAACACCAATCAAGGTGAGACTAAGACTCATAATTTAGTTGTTGATATAAATTATGTGCCTATAGTTTCTGAAGCATTTTATATGCAGGATGATTCGGTGGCATGGTGGATTGACTCGGGTGCAACCAAGCATGTATGCAAAGATCGTCATTGGTTTCAGAAGTATGAACCGGTTGAAGATGGATCAGTGCTTTACATGGGAAACGAGTCAACTGCCCCTATTCTTGGTCGCGGAGAAGTGTTGTTGGAATTTAGTTCCGGAAAGTCCTTAGTATTATTAGATGTATTACATGTACCCGGAATAAGAAAAAACCTTGTATCCGGTAGTGTTTTATCCAAGTACGGATATAAACAAGTGTATGAATCTAATAAATATGTATTGACTAAGAACGGTGTGTTTGTCGGCTTTGGATATCAATGTAATGGGATGTTCATGTTGAATATTATAAATAAAAATTCTGATTCGGTGCTTATGATTTCTTCTAATGTTAATGATTCATTACTTTGGCATGCTAGACTAGGACATGTTCATTATAAGCGTATGATTGAAATGTCTAAACTTGATTTAATTCATGCCATTAACTTAGAAGAAGATAAGTGTAACACATGCATGCTAACTAAAATTGTTAGGCAGCCATTTAAAGATGTTCAACGTGAATCTAGTATGCTTGAACTTGTGCATAGCGACTTATGTGATTTCCATGCTACCCCTTCGTTGGGAAATAAGAAATACTTAGTAACTTTCATAGATGATTATTCTAGATTTTGCTATGTATTTCTGCTAAGTACTAAAGATGAAGCGCTAGAAAAGTTTAAGGTATTTAAAACTGAAGTTGAACTACAACAAGAATGCATGATTAAAAAGTTGAGAACCGATAGGGGAGGCGAATATTATGATCCTGTTTTGTTTGAATCATGTGGTATTATTCATGAAATAACTGCGCCCTATACTCCTCAACAAAACGGTATATCTGAAAGGAAGAATCGTGTACTAAAGGAAATGGTGAATTCCATGTTGTCCTATTCGGGTTTGAATAGTGGATTCTGGGGAGAAGCCGTGTTAACGACTTGCTATTTATTAAATAGGGTTCCTAACAAAAGGAACAAGGTTACTCCCTATGAACTTTGGTACAAAAAGAAGCCTAACCTGAATTATCTTAAGGTTTGGGGCTGTCGGGCAGTCGTAAGACTACCGGATCCCAAAAGGAAAACTTTGGGAGAAAGAGGAATTGATTGCATCTTTGTTGGATATGCTGTGCATTCCAAGGCATATCGATTCTATGTGATTGAACCAAATGATTCAGTTGCGATTCATTCAATCATAGAATCGAGGGATGCCATATTTGATGAAACTCGTTTTTCATCAATGGTTAGGCCCAAGGATCTGGTGCCTAAGGTGGTTGAAAGCAAGGAATTAACCTTGCCCGAACCTGAGTCGCTTGAACCTCGTCGAGGCACGAGGATAAGGACTAAGAAATCGTTCGGTCCCGATTTCCAGACTTTTCTGGTTGAAGGATCAAGGGACGAAGTTGGCTTCCAATACTCGTATTGCTATCATGTTGATGATGAGCCTAAAACATACGAGGAAGTCATGAAATCGCAAGATGTTGCATTTTGGAAAGAAGCCATCAATGATGAGATGGATTTCATTATGGGAAACAACACTTGGGTGCTTGCTGATTTACCTAACGGTTGTAAACCATTAGGATGCAAGTGGATCTTCAAAAAGAAGATGAAAGTCGATGGTTCAATCGACAAGTATAAAGCCCGATTGGTTATTCAAGGCTTTAGGCAAAAGGAAGGCATTGATTATTTCGATACTTATGCCCCTGTTGCGAGAATAACTACGATTAGATTATTGATAGCTTTGGCTGCAATAAATAATCTAGTGATCCATCAAATGGATGTAAAAACGGCATTTCTTAACGGTGAGTTAGAGGAAGAGATTTACATGAAACAACCCGAAGGGTTCGTTATGCCTGGTAATGAGCATAAAGTTTGTAAACTCGTTAAATCCTTGTATGGATTGAAACAAGCACCTAAGCAGTGGCATCAAAAATTTGATGAAGTAATCTTGTCGAATGGATTTAAATTAAATCAATCGGACAAGTGTGTGTATAGCAAATTCGATGACTTTGGGAAAGGAGTCATCATTTGTCTATATGTTGATGATATGCTTATCTTTGGTACTGACCAAAGACAAGTGGACCTTACTAATGCATTTCTATCATCAAGCTTTGACATGAAGGATATGGGGGAGGCGGATGTGATTTTGGGAATAAAAATCAAACGTGAGAACAATGCTATTACTTTAACACAATCTCATTACATTGAGAAAGTGTTGAAGAAATTTCATTGCGATGACTATTCTCCGGTTAGCACCCCTTATGATCCAAGTGTGAAACTTATGCCTAATACGGGTGTTGCGGTGTCCCAGTTGGAATACTCCAAGGTAATTGGATGTTTTATGTACGTTATGACTAGCACAAGACCGGACATTGCATTTGCAGTGGGCAAACTAAGTAGATACACAAGTAATCCTAGCACGCATCATTGGCAGGCTGTTAGGCGTGTATTGAAATATTTAAAGGGAACCAAAGACCTTGGTTTGACGTATGTCGGATATCCTTCGGTACTAGAAGGGTATTCTGATGCGAGTTGGATAACCAATATAGAGGACCATACCGCTACTACTGGTTGGGTGTTCCTACTCGGAGGCGGTGCTATAAGTTGGGCTTCAAAGAAGCAAACTTGTATTACGAGTTCCACTATGGAATCGGAATTTATAGCACTCGCGGCAGCTGGTAAAGAAGCTGAATGGCTAAGGAATTTGGTGTATGAAATTCCTTTGTGGCCGAAGCCTATTTCGGCATTTTCTATTCATTGTGACAGTGCAGCCACTTTGGCTAAGGCATACAGTCAAGTATACAATGGCAAGTTAAGACACTTGGGCGTTAGACATAGCGCGATCCGTGAGTGATCACTCATGGAGTAATCTCAATAGATTTTGTGAGATCTCAACATAATCTCGCTGATCATTTGACCAAGGGATTAGCGAGGGACTTGGTAGCAAAGTCGGTAACTGGGATGGGTCTTAAGCCTCTCTGAATCTTCAAATATGGGATACCAAATTCATTTCTAATTACATTAGAACCAGAATTCAATTGGGAAGCCTATATTTGAAATTGAAACACATGGAAATTATCCCAAAGGTATGTGTTTGAACCTGCATGTTAAGGTTGAATTTATTTCTTAATGAGTCTTTTGACAAAGTGCATTGTGCAGGTGCACGAAGAAGAGATTCACCTATGTGAGTGGGAAGTGTGGCAACTTCAAGAGTCGTGGCTAAGCTCTATATACGCTCATGAATGGATAGGGACACAAGGCCTATTTTGTGTCGGTTTTCCTTATGGAATTGTAATAAACTTGTGTGTGTTTTGTCTTCATGTATTCAGATGGGTTGAACGGTTCAATCTTTAAGACACCGTGATTCTCGAATATTTGTAAAGTATAATTCACTAAGATGAAAATTCAATCTTCAAGACATTTTCATTTTATGCACTAGTTTGGTTTTATTTGTTGAATTTGTATGATTCAAGGATTACACTTAAATGGGGGAGGAATGTTGATGATTTAAGTGAAATCATTGTCCGTTTAATGTGATTGGAATCATTCAAGGCTTTGGATTAATCATAGTCAATAGAATATGAAATTGGAGAAGTGTGGAGTACACGTTCATATAAAATTGATACGGATTAATACTTTGAATAAGCATGTTGATGCATGTCGAGTTTAATCTCGTGGTTGCATGGTTTGCATGGCTAAGTAATGATTTAATATCATATATTGTATGCAAATTCGAAATTGCATGAATGGCCATGCAAAACAACATGAATAGGTGCTTAGTGAAAGGGTGTGTTCACTAAAAGGTACCTATTCAACTAAAGGGTGCTTATGTTCAAAGGAAGGGGTGTCTAAAACCTATAAAAGGGAGTGGAATTTATTTTCTGAATACACACAATATCTCCTACGAAATTGAAAGCTTTGAAGCAACAAATAATACATAAAGTTTCATAAGTTGCTCGTGTTTTAAGCCTAAGACTCGAGTGTCGTTATTGTCTTATCCTGCGAGGGATTTCGTGATACCCAGGCTTATAGGGTCGAAATACTCTTTAAGGAAAGCGTGCTACGCGATTCAATAAATATCCAAGCCTCTCTTCTTTCAGTAAACACCCGAAAAATACAACAGAAGCTAGCCCCACACTTGCATTCGAACCCTAGTAACCCGATCTTTTTATTGCACGATCCGCACATGTTCGTCTTATTCCTAACGACCACACTGGATTCGGGTTCGGGTCGATCCGACGGCACGGAAGCATTAACCTTATCCTCCCGGACGATCATAGCCGTAGGTAAAACCATCTCGAATTCTCTTAAGTAAGCCGCGTAGCACTTGGAACAGAGGCCACGGTTTGCGGCCGACCCAAAGAACCCGCACCCTGAAGCGCAAGTCGTCGCGCCGTTTGCTGTAGATGAAGAAGATGAATCCATGACTAGATTGTTGAATTATTGAATTATTGGTTGGTTGAATAATTGCTCGGTTCGAAATCTGGTATTGGATGAGTAATTCTTATGCGGTATCGATATTTATAACTTATTGGAGAGGTTCTATATGTGTTAGTAATATAATTATTTCTCTAATTAGGATAGGTTATTCTACTTTAGATTTCTAATTAAAATATACTTTTAAGAATTAATTAAAAAACAACCAAGTGAAAAAACAATTTAAAAACAATAATATTATATAATCACTTTTTTAAAATAAGTATTTAACAACAATAAGACTTTCTAAAAAAGAAAATAGTACATATATATTTTTTTTTCTTTGTGGCACTAATAATTTTATGAGCAATATTTTGTCGTATCCAAAAAACTTATCCTATAATTCTAAAACCGAAGGAGTATAAGATTTGAAAATATAAACAATCGATTTGAAAAAGCTTTGCATAGAAATTCGATGGGCATGCTCGTGGTCTGATCAGCGCTTCCGGGCCGACTCTCTTCGAAGAGCTCGGTCGACGGTCACAGCATCAATGAGTCAATGACCTGGCAGCCATTCTCGCAGAAGTCAAGAGCACTCCAACGACAGGTCCGGTTTTGATCCACGTCATCACCGAAAAAGCCGCGGCTAAATACCACGGCATAAAAATGCACGTACGGTTGATGAAGTTGCATGTGGAGAATAGAGCGGTGCATGGGTGCATGCACATGGGATGATGCACTCAGTGATGGAACATGTGCAGATAACAAATTAAGTTGTCTTGTTATACGTACACGTGGAAAGGAAAAGAGCTGTGGCCTGTGGGAGTGCTACATCTGGAATATAATTATAAGTTGATTGATTTTTATTTTTATTGATTTGGGAAACTTGATAAACACACTACACTCCAATGGCTGCATTGAGGTTAAACATATTAAATTATTAATTAATTGACAACGCGGCAGTTCGTTCTGATTTCCCCGACGTTCTTCCCGACCAGCACTCCTGCCCGGCCCATTTTCACCATCGACTTCCCGAACTGCACGAAAAACGATACAGGAGATTGGAGTTCCGCGACGATCCTCGCGGAAGTAGGGTCCGCGAGAAGGGCTGCGTCAGACTGGAAGAGGCCCTTCTTCTGCCCTACGGCCGTGAAGTAGTGCGAGTCGAAAGTCAGAACGCTGGTGGGGTCCATCCCGACAACTGTCGCCGGGTCGGCCAGGTCGGGGCAGCGGGTTTTCAGGATGGCGGCGTAAGTCGGGTCGAGAGACGGGTCGGAGTCGCCTTTGCCGGAGAAGTTGAAGAGGCGGCGGGAGAAGGCTCCGCAGTGGGCCACTCCGATGGTGTGGGCTCCGGACAACGCAACGAGATCGTTCACGTCGAGCCCTTTGTCCGAGAACAGCTTCCGAAGCGTCGGGAAGTCGGACAACGGAGAGGGTAAGTTTCCGGCGACGTTCGACGAGAGAGAAACCCTCCCGTCCCTTCTCCCGGTGAGCACATCCCACATCGGCATCTTGAACTGTGGAGGAAAAAAAAATAGAATTCATTTTTGTTAGGTTTGTGAAGTAATAAAATATCAAGATTTATTTCTTGTAACTTAAAAACAAAATGACATGTGAGTTAGCAAAGTCCATCATTTGTGGTTTTTAGAATTTATCAGATATATACCGGAAAAGAAACGGCATCACGCGCAGCCAGTGCTAAGATATCGGCGCACGAAACGAGCCCGGGGCAAACTTTCTCGACCCGAGCCTTGATTTCGTCGATGACTTCGAACCCGCCCAACGTGAGGTTCGGCCTAGCGTCCTTTTCGGATTGGTTAGTCCCGACCGTGTCTAGGAGTATCGACCCGTCGCATCCCTACATTTTATTAACATAAAACATCATGAAATTAAGTAAAGATTCATACACACACACATAAATGATAATGTACCTGAACGAAACAATCGTGGTAATGCACACGAAGCAGCTTAGCTCCCAAGGTGGGGTCCGTCTGAGCCTTCTCCGAGGTGACTTGCCTCACGAGTTGCTCTGCCTGTGGGCAGCCATTAGTTTTGTAGAAGCTCGGTATCAGACCTGGTGGAGTGATTCCGGAATCAGCTCCGAGTACAGCCACTAGGAACACGAAGATGAGAGTGCTGCCTAGAAGAACAACTTCCATTTTCATCAAATCAAGTTAAGCACAACTTATAACTAATCAAGTAGTGAGGACTGAGGATGTTGATGATGATGGATTTAGAGTGTGAGAATCTTTCCTTTTATAGAAACTTTTCTTTTATAGAAACTTTCCTTATTAACCGTGGATCACGGGTCTCCTCAAAGACTGGTTGATTCATCATTCATCCCCCCTTATTATCCTCATCAAGTTACTCTCAAACTACATGCTTCTGTTACTCTAACTGACCATGATCCATCACTTACAACTTAGAATAATATTGTTGACTATTCGATTTCAATTCAAGTTGCAATATGTTACATAGTCCAGTCTCCTTTTTGTGGCACGTAGTAAAAAAAATATATAACATTACATAACTCTGTAAAAACAGAGTTTATTGTACAAAACAATTCAAACACTAATTAATTAACGAGGCCGCATTTCTTTCGTATTTCCCCTGCGTTTCCGGTGAGCACCCCTATCGCCCCCATCCGCTTCATCGACTGCCCGAACTCGGTCAGGAATTTGGCGGTGCTCAGCAGCTCCCCGACGATGCCGTTGGCGGTCCGGTCGGTCAGCAGGGCAGCGTCCGACTGGAAAAGCCCCTGCCCTTGCCTCAGCGCCGCGAAATAATGGCTCTCGAAAGTCAACGAGCTCCCGGGGTCCATGCCGACGGTGGTCGTGTTGTCCGACTGGCTCCGGCAAGCCGACCTCAACGTGGCGGCGTAGGTGGCGTTCAGGGAAGGGTCGGAGTCGCCTCTTCCGGTGAAGTTGTAGAGCCGGTTGCTGAATGAGGTGCAATGTCCAACTCCAATTGTGTGCGCACCTATTGTAATTGTACATCCATTTCAGGGGTAGTTTAGTAATTGTACATGCTATGTTCTTTTGTACTTCAATTTTAGGTCAAATTGCTTTAGTTCGTGTCAATTTAACTAGATTAAATTCCTTTAAATTAAAATATAATTCTTAGAATATTATTAATATTTTAAAAAAATATTAATTTAGTTCACTTCAATTCAGATTTGTTAAGTACAAGTCAATTCAATTTGTTCAGTTCAGTTAAATTGTGTACCTGAGAGAACAACAAGATCCTTCACTGTGAGGCTTTTGTTGGCAAAGGATTGCCTGAGGGTGGTGAAGTTGGAAAACGGCGACGGAATATCGGACAACGTCTCGGATGCCCGTGAAACCCTCCCGTCTCTTCTGCCGGTTAACACTTCCCATATCTCTCTATTGAACTGCATGATAAATGTATCGTTTTTTTCGTTTATTTTTTACGCGTAAACGCGACATTAATTCATCAATGTGTGTTAAGTTTCGTTTAACTTACTTGGACCGAGACAGCGTCTCTAGCAGCCAAAGCCACAATGTCGGCGCACGACACTTTCCCGGGACAAGTCTTTTCCACTTGACCCTTGATTTCGTCGATCAAGTCGAACCCCGACAGAGATCGGTTCGGGATCGAGTCCTTTTCCGCCGTGTTGTTCGCGGTAGAATTGATAAGCACCGAGCCGTCGCAACCCTAATTAAATAAACGGTCGAGACATTAAATCGAAAATGTGCAATGATCGATATATTTAATTTGTGATGTATAATTAGGTACGTTACTTACCCTGACGAAGCAGTCGTGGAAATGCATCCTGAGTAACTTGGCGGGCAAGGCGGGGTTGGTCGACACGCGCATCGTAGTTATGTTGTGAACGATCTCCTCGGCGAGAGGGCAGCTCGTGCGATAGAAGTTCTTCCTCAAACTCCCACCATTGCATAGCCCTAATGCAAGAAATAAACACAAGGAGAAGGTATACAAAATGTTCAACATTATAATTATATTTCTATTAATATACTATATAGATTGATTATATATGTAGACTTGTGTATGTGTGCATGAGCATGTTTTTTCAAGGGAGTTGTGTGTGTGCATATTTATAGTGTAAATGTGGTGATTGACAATTTGTTTCCTTTGTTCATTGTTTAATTAATCCAAAACACAATCAAAGAAGATGAACCTAACCAATAATTAAATATTGAAATGAAAAAATAAGAAGAAAACAGTGATTATAGTTGATAATTAAATAAAATTGCGTGCACGACTTCTTTTGCTATGGAAGATGACAAAATCTTATAAATTGTAGTGTTTGAAAAATAACGAGTAAGTATATACATGCTTACAACCAAAATATAGTAAAGAATTCATAATAATAGTACTATCTCTCTTTCACAATAACAGTCAAACTTTTTTGCAATTCAAAAAAAAAGTGACTTTTATTCTGTCGAAGGAATAACAAAGGTAACCAAAATGTTCAACCAATTAAAACAATATTTTTATACATATCATAATATTGTTTGGTTAAAATTAGATTAAAAAAAAATATTTTTTTTCCAAAGATCAAAAGTTAACTTTTTTTAATTCTAAAAATAGGAAAATAAAATATTAATTTTCAAAAAGGTGAAATATTTGATGTAAACATCTCAACGATCCAAATGAGACTTGAGATGCGCTTTCAATATTATTTTTTTCATATTTGGATTCGAATCATCAATGTACAAGTTAACATATCTACATTATTCATACACTGAATGTAATTTTTTCACATTGTATCCTCTCATTCACACCCTTTTCGATAATTAATTATATTTCATATTTGGATTCGAATCATCGAACAAGTGAACATTATTTATATGCTCAATACAATATTTTTCACATCGTCTCCACTCTCATTCATCCATAGGGACGACTTTCGGACACTTGATTTTTGTTTTTTATAATCTTTTCGAAAATTAGTTAATTTGGTATGAGAAGATGTTAATTAGTTATGGTAGCTCAAAAAGTTAAACCACCTCCTTCACACATTCAACGATGATATAAGGATTTAACTAAACCCATCGCAGCTATATATATTAGTTGGGAGTTAGTATTTATATAATTTTATATAAGATCATCCAAATAATTTAAGACAATGCAGGTTGGTGCACTAAAGCCAAATAAGCACTGATGTTACGGACGGGATTTAAGGATATACACTTCTACTAAGTCAAATGAAGTTGGTATTCTAATTTCAAGATCTTGAATCGAATCGAGATCAATTAGTGCTACTCACTTTGTCTCTTCAAATTTTGAAAGAAAATCACGCGCGGAACAAATAAAAGAAATTCAGTATAGGGTTCGGAGTGTTTAACGGATAACCTCTAGGTATATTGTATAAGCCATGAATACAATTCGATGAAATAAAATTTTATTTGTTAGGATTTGAAGAAACTCATACCAATCGTGGAAACCAATAACACTAAATAGTACCACAATAACAACCGAAAGGGAAAACAAAAAATAAATAAGACAAAATTTACTAAACTCAAATCGAAAAAAACAATAAAGAACGATGAAATTTCACTATGAAAAATAATGAAAGAATTAGAAAGATAATGGATCTCTATCACTCTTTTGTAGTTTCTCACAATAATTTGTTTCTTTCTCTCTCAATTATTGTATAAAATTTCTATTTATAAGTGTAGAGAACTCATGATAAATTATGTAAACAAATAAAAATAAAAAATAAGTAAATCTTGTTGGGATGTGGAGTCGAAACCGTGGCCGGAAAAGACGAAGAAGGACGAAATCGCCGAGAACGGAAACGGCGGTCGCCGGAGGGGGTTCGGCGGTCGCGGGTCACCCCCGGCGAGCGCGGAAATAGTTTCGGCGGACGCCGAAACTGAGGAAAATCGGGGTCAGCGGACTGCATGATTTTGGTCATTTCGGCGGGCGCCGAAATGAGAATGGCGGGCGCCAAAAATGGGGTTTGGCAGATTTCAGCGCAAATCTTATTTCTTGAGCGCTAAGTTTTGCAGTCTTTTTTCAGCGTGACTTTACCTTAATTAATATTAGGGTTTTATATGGGTCTAGCCTATATAATAGTTATTCCCAACAATGTAATTTAATCAGCGTGAGAATTCTAGAATAGCGAGAGTAGACGAGAGCGAGAATACTGAGAATACGTGTGTACGTTTGTAATCTCCCGAAGTCGTCTATTATTATTCTAGTGAAAGATCTGCAGCGGCGAGAGTGGACGTAGCCTTATTGGGTGAACCACTATAATTCTTGTGTCGTTTATTTCTCGTTTATTTTTCGTTCGTGTTTATCGTTTCTTGCAGCGTCGGAATTGGGCGCAAATCCCAACAACTGGTATCAGAGCTTTGGTTGGAAAAGCTGGGCAATCGAAGAAACGATGGGAGACATCACGATCTTTGGAGTTACGAGATTTGATGGCTTGGATTTTGCATCTTGGAGGATGGAAATCGAGAAGTACCTGGGCGAGAAGAAAATTCATCTATCGTTGGAAGGCGTGAAGCCGGAAGAGACGAGCGAGGCGGGCTGGGCTATCCTTGATCGACAAGTACTCGGATTGATCCGTTTGACGTTGTCGGAGAACGTTGCCAAGAAGGTAATGAAGGAGAAGACGACCGCGGAGATGATGAAAATTCTGTCCGACTTGTACGAGAAGCCATCGGTGACGAACAAAGTGGCCCTGTTGCAGAGGTTGTTCCATTTGAAGATGGAAGACGATGGTGTGGTTGCGACTCATGTGAACGAGTTCAACTCGATTGTCAAAGAAGTGGCTTCGTTTGAGATCGAGGTTGATGATGAAGTTCTGGCCCTAACCTTATTGGCATCGCTACCGATTAGCTGGGAACCAATAAGAGAGGCGTTGGGTGATTCCATGGGAGGTGGGAAGTTGAAGCTAGAAGATGTGAGGGACCGCGTCCTTGCCGAGGTAGTTCGGAGAAGGGATTCCGGGGAAGCATCTAGTTCAACTACGTCGGACATGTCTATGAGCCGAGGTGAGCATCGCTATGGGGATTCTAAACGCAGCGGAAGGGTGAGTTCGAGCAACCGAAAGAAGAAGCAATTCAAGTGCTGGAATTGCAGAAAAGTCGGTCACTTAAAGAGGCATTGTGGAGAGCTTTCGGGGATCGGAGGCGGGACAAATGCGGTGACGGAAAAAGACGAGAGTGGAGATGTCTTGCTAACATCTTCTGAGCCTCTCGGAGACTCTTGGGTGCTTGACTCGGGAGCATCGTTTCACACAACGACGAGACGTGAAGGCATGGAGGATTTCGTTGCCGGAGATCACGGTAAGGTTCATCTCGGGGATGGAAAGACCTTGGGCGTCGTAGGTGTTGGTAACGTGAGATTGAAGACGTCGTTTGGGCAGACGTTGAAGCTATCGAATGTAAGGTGTGTGCCGAAGCTGTGGGGAAACTTGATCTCGGTTAGCCAGCTTAAGAGGGGCGGACACAAAGTTACGTTCGAGAATGGGTCTTGGAAGGTGTCAAAGGGTGCGATGATTATTGCTCGTGGTCGAAGGACGGGTACCCTTTACACTACGACTTGTGGTCGTGATATTGGTGTGGCCGACGACACCAATGAGCCTGGGCATTGTGGGCTGGGTCATATGAGCGAAAGAAGGTTGCAACCAAAAGTGAGTTCGGAGGAACCTCATATGGATCGGAGTCCGTGTCTCGAGAAGCAGAGAAGAGTACGATTCTCGGTAGCCGAGAGAGAATCGGAAGATGGAGAGCTGAGATATGATTTTGGAGATGTTCCGGTAGATGTGGCCCATGTAGACCAACCGGAGGAGGTCTCGATGTTCAATCATATGCTTTCAAAGCGAGACGACGTAGCAATGTTGGCTGGAAATTCGAGCAATAGGACAATGAGAAACGAGACCAGCTCGTGTGACTCGTTGGTAAGAGACGAGGTAATGCATTTGGGTAAGTCTTCTTGTGACTCTGCTGAAGAAGGACTTATGAAAAATTCGAATAGCATTGTTGAGAAGTCCGACATTTCCCATGCGGTGGGAGTTGTTAGACGATTTAGATGCAGCTCTGGGGATCGTTTTCAAGAGAGTCCGGTGATTAGGATTCTGGAAACGGAGAGGAGTATGCAAGGGAATCGTGAAACTAGCAATGAGAATGTTGGAGGATTTCGAAAAAGGTCGTCGGGGATAAACGACGGGCATGCGAATGCCGACGTTGTCCATACAGTGGGAGTTAGCCGTTTCACGAGCGATTCGGGGAGGCGACATCTGGGAGCTTGGAAGAGCTTGGTTTCGATGTTGCGATTTCGGAGGTCCGAAGGTGAATCGCAAGGTGAAGAGAAGGTTACCGGGGATGGAAACGTAAAGAAAGGTTTGAAGATCTTGAGGAGTCGCGACGCGTCGAAGTTGGTTGAAACTTCGACTGGGCGACGTTGGTAATGACCGGGGACGCCGCTGCAGTGGGAGGTGATCGGGTTTCGCCTCCATGTGGGAGATTGTTAGGATGTGGAGTCGAAACCGTGGCCGGAAAAGACGAAGAAGGACGAAATCGCCGAGAACGGAAACGGCGGTCGCCGGAGGGGGTTCGGCGGTCGCGGGTCACCCCCGGCGAGCGCGGAAATAGTTTCGGCGGGCGCCGAAACTGAGGAAAATCGGGGTCAGCGGACTGCATGATTTTGGTCATTTCGGCGGGCGCAGAAATGAGAATGGCGGGCGCCAAAAATGGGGTTTGGCAGATTTCAGCGCAAATCTTATTTCTTGAGCGCTAAGTTTTGCAGCGTGACTTTACCTTAATTAATATTAGGGTTTTATATGGGTCTAGCCTATATAATAGTTATTCCCAACAATGTAATTTAATCAACGTGAGAATTCTAGAATAGCGAGAGTAGACGAGAGCGAGAATACTGAGAATACGTGTGTACGTTTGTAATCTCCCGAAGTCGTCTATTATTATTCTAGTGAAAGATCTGCAGCGGCGAGAGTGGACGTAGCCTTATTGGGTGAACCACTATAATTCTTGTGTCGTTTATTTCTCGTTTATTTTTCGTTCGTGTTTATCGTTTCTTGCAGCGTCGGAATTGGGCGCAAATCCCAACAAATCTTACATAATATAATTTCATAATCACAATATATAAAGAATATAATTATATTTTTACTATATATCTAATTTTTCTAAACAAGCAAATAAATCAATGATTTAATTAAAAAGTCAAATAAAAAAAATTACGAATTTGAGTTATAGAGCTCAATCCGTGTTCGTGTCATCTGTGTAGCAATTCACTAGCCACCAAAGTGCCAAAAAAGGGGCAGCGCCCACTACCCGGCAATTTCAAGATTGTTTCAGGGCAAATTTCAACAGATTTTTTTTATCTTCCATCCAGATTTGATTCTAACTATTACGATCGTGAACTCTTTTTGGGAGTGAAATATTGTTTCTATATAATATTTTGAACTCTTTTCTATATGAAAAAAGCTTCTCCATTAACACAAACCATCAGAAAAAATACAATAGTATAATTATTGTGTAAAATTTAAAGATTTTGAGAGTATATCAATTCGTATAATCGTGAAACAACATTATTTTGTTCTCACTTTTATACTTAGTTTTTTTTCGATTTTTGTTTGTACATGCTCATATTTCGGTGCATAAATCACTAGACAAAATAGTATATATAATACAGTATAAATAATAATTTGCATCTGATGAGCCATTTTATTTGCTCATCTTTGAGCCTTTTTAGAGTCGTTGTTGAGTCACTTTGAGTCATTTTGTGTGTCTGGGAGGGCACAGTGGAGTGTTTGGGCAAAGTATGCAGGTTGCAGGTCAGAAGTGGAGATTGTGCATAAAAGGCAAAGAAATGTTCCACTTTGGACAAACGCGCGAATTCGAGGCAAAGTGACTGAAGCAGTTTGACCCAAGTAGGCAAAGTCACCACTTTGGGCAAAGTCACGATGCAGAAGAACCTGACACAGAAATTGAAGTTTCACTTTGGGCAAAGTCAAGACTTTGGGCAAAGACACGTCTTTGGGCAAACATCGAGTACCGGACATACTAGAGATAGGAGTTGACCAAAGACGGACTATGGCGGACTATGGCAAAGACGAACCAGGATTCTATTACCAAGAAAAGAATAAGGAAAGAATCTTTTCTTTCCTTATCTCAAAGACAAAATCTTGACCGCGATTTTCCTTGGTGTCCAAGACTTCTTACACCTATAAAACAACACATGAAACCCTACAATCAGCACACCAAGAGAGA
Source organism: Euphrasia confusa (assembly GCA_954870475.1). Taxonomy (NCBI): domain Eukaryota; kingdom Viridiplantae; phylum Streptophyta; class Magnoliopsida; order Lamiales; family Orobanchaceae; genus Euphrasia; species Euphrasia confusa. The sequence continues at coordinate 37,993,734 of OX940952.1, forward strand.
GAGGACGAAATTAAACACCAGAAAATATATAGAGACGCCATTGATGGGTTGAAGAAGACGGAGTCGAGTTCTCGCCGGCTTTCTGCCTTCGGGCAAAGCGCGACGAATTCGTTTCGATTTCATGTTTTTATTTTCGTTAATTAATTTCTGAATGTTCTAAACAATTGTTAGTTTAGTTTTCAATTTAATTCCAGCATGTTTAGTTTCGTTTTTATTTTGTTTATTTTCAGTTTGATTATGCGTAGCTAGTTTACTGCTTCTGGGCAAAGGCAGATCGAAGGGGAACTCTGGGCTAAGATAGAACCGTGAGGTTGATAGGGCTTAGTTAACTGCCTGGGGTTTGTTCCCGATTACACAGTTGAGGAATAACTTTATTCTTGCAGGTTTGGGCGGACTAATTTGGTCGTTAGGAAACCCTTACGCTTTGAGATACTGGCGATTGATCAAACCGAGTAATAGTATCTTGTTGTACTACGGGCATAGCGCTAGAACGTGTTGGAGTAGCGGTCGTATGATTCGGATTTCCGGACATGCTATTGGCCGAATTGGGTTAGTTGAGAGAGTAATGCGAGTTTGGGCAAACTAGATCCATGCGACCACATAGGTATCGAATTGTTTAGACTCAGGGGATTAGGCATAAGTATATACCTTGCCTTTCTTTACACCGTAAGGACGGATTGGGGTGGGGTGACTGTAGGCGTGACTTAATAGGACTGCTTTCACTTTGTTCGACATCCTATAACCGATTGACAAACCATCAGTTAAAACCATTAGTGCCAGGGATCGGTAGTTTGCCCAGAGAACCCAAAGAGAAGCCGTGAGCCCAGAAGCCTGTTTTCCTTTTATTGAGTCCAGTTTGATTTACTGTTTTCTGTTAACTTAGTTTGGTCAAAGTGTTTGCGTTAGTTAGTAGTTTGATTAAAACCGCTGTGACCACAACAACCTTTAAAAACCTTTTTAAAACCGTGACAACAGTTTGGGCTAGCCGAGATCACTTATTGCAATTGCTTCCTCGTGGGACCGACCCCACACTTATCACTATACTCCTTAGTGTTTAGTTTGGCAGAATATAAATTTATTTTGACCGCGCGTTGCTTCCACGACAAAGTTTTCGCGTCGTCAAAATTGGCGCCGTTGCCGGGGAGGCAATATTCCAGCAATAAGTTTTCTGTGCTATTTGACTTGTTATTTTTGTTTTTGCTCCAGTTTGACCGTACAGGGCAAAGGGGGGCAGAACGAGAGGAGCAGGGCAAAGAGCACGTGCAGTCCAAGTGAAGAGCAAGAGAGCAGTACCGTTTTGACTAGAGAAGAGAGATGGGTGACCAGTATGACCCACCAGTAGTCCAGACCCTGAGGGAAAGGATGTTCCCCACCGATTTGAGCTTCGGACCTCTGGGCATCACTTTGCCCAGAATCACTGCAGATTGGGAGATGAAGCACAGTTTTATTCAGATCTTGCCCAAATTCAGCGATATGCCCTGGGAGGATCCTCAACGACATTTGAAGGATTTTGAGATGACATGTGGTACTATACACGCTATGGGCAAACTGGCAGAATACATTCGACTGTTAGCCTTTCCCTTCTCCCTTGCTGATGGGGCAAGAGAATGGATTTACAGTTTGCCCAGAGGCGAAATTACAACATGACAAGAATTGCAACATCAATTCTTGAAGAAGTACTTCCCCATGTCTCGAGTCTTGCAAATGAAGAAGAGAATTTATAACATCAAAATGGGCACCGAAGAATCGTTCCATGACTATTGGGTTCGATTCAAAGAAATTCTATCGCTTTGCCCATACCACCAGATTCCAGATCACGAATTGGTCCAATACTTCGTATCTGGGCTAAGGGGACAAGAGAGAATGATAATTCGTGCAGCATGTGGGGGTTCTATTCTGAATAAAAGTGCAAGTGAGGCGTTCAAAATATTCAAAGAGTTGGCTGAAGAATCCCATGAAGATGAGTACGATTTGCCCAAACAGACAGTTGCTATGCCCACAACAACCGAAAATAAAATCGATCAGCTTTGCAGCACCATTGAGAGATTCATGGAGCATATGGCTGCAGAACCACTCAAGGCAGTCAATAGATGTGAACTTAACAGCTTTGGGCAAAGCAGAATGGATTACTATGATCCGTATGCCCATACCAGCATACCAGAACGGAGATATCATAAAAATTTTGGGTATGGGCAAGACAACTATCAAGAGAGAAGCCAAGAGCACGATCAACAATACTTTGAACCCCAACAATTTGATGAAAATAGAAAATCGTCTCTATATGAGCTTGTGAACCGTGTAATGATGGAGACCATGAAAGCTCAACAAGAGAGCGTAAAAGCTCAACAAGAGAACGAAAATTTCAAGAAGGAGATGGTGGAAGGAATTCAGAATCTTAACGCCCACATATCACAGCTTGCCCAAACTGTGGCAAGATTGGAAGAGAAATTTGAGGAGCAGTCTGCCCAAGAGGAGCAATCTGCCCAAGAGGCGCAAAAAAGTACCGTCCAAATGAAGAGCAGAGACATACTTCCAGAGAAGAGAAAGAGACCAAACCGAGACATGGTAGAATTTGAAGCCCTGAAGAGACTTTTCAAACGTGAAGACAAGTCTGCCCAAATCAAGGAGTCAAAGCCCAAACCACCGACTATAGTGATCAAACCTCCATTTCCAGGAAGGTTAGCAAAGGTCAAAAGATCAGAAAACACACATTTGGGCACACCTGATAGTCTGGGCAGAGATGCAGGTCTGAACGTAGCAACCGGTTTGGGCAAAGTGGCAAATGTTGAACAGTTTGCCAAAGATGACGTAATGGAAGAGAAAGTGGAGGCGGTACTACATATTGGAATCCTAGAACCATCTAGTACTTTCATCCCCACGAGCCCAACTTATAAATTTGTTCCAGAGGAGAGATTGGTGCCGCCCTTTGAGCAAGCACCCGAGCAAGAGTTGAAGAAGTTGCACAAACTTATCAAATATCTCTACCTAGGACAAGTGAATAAAATCTCCGAGATCAGCAGTGATGAGCCAAGCGAAATTTCAGAAAGGAAAGCCCATGAGTCGTTTGCCCAACATCCAGAAGACAAGAGGAAGACGCCCACCACCAACATGCGAATACTATTTGGTTTGGGCAAAGCTCCTGATATTTTACAAGGATGGATGATGAGCAGCTCTTCAGATTTACTCAAGTTTCTGAAGGCCTCTTATGGGCACAACGAGGAGAAGCTTAAACCTCGCACCATGAAGAATGGTGAGCATACATCATGTCATGCCCATGACGATAACTAAGGCGCTGACCAGGAGGCAACCTGGTATCTTTTTTCCATTATTTTAGTTTTATTTTATTTTATTGCATTTTGAAGAAATCGAACGGAGGACTTTGACTTGTTTGATCCCATAGGGGGAAAGGATTTGTTTGTTTTTGAGGTGCAGGTCAAGGAGGGCGAAAGGGCAGCGGTGTGGGCATACCGGGTACTTGGTCAAACTGCAGACTACGCTAGAAGATGGATGAGCTCCCTAAAGTTGCAAGGATGACCCCTGGAACGAAGTCAAGGTCTGGGCAGTCGTGCTCACGCTACTGATTCTGGGCAAAGTCCTAAGGCGACAAGGCAACAAGTAAAAAGGCTTCGCGGAGCTGCTGAACACATTAATAGCCCACTTTGCCCGTGCATAATTCAGGTTCTACCTTGCATCTACCTCCTCCTAAGTTGTCCTCCCTATAGTCTCTTTTCTTTTCTTTTCTTTTCTTTTCTTTTCTTTGAGTCGCTTCGAGTCATGGGGTGATCTTTTCATTAACACACTTTGCCAAGGCAAAGTGTGTGAGGAGGTTCACCATACTGGGTATGTTCGTTGTTGTTTTGAGTTTGGTCGAGGGAAGCCCCTACTGATCTTGTTACTTTCACCCACTTTGCCAAGGCAAAGTGTGTGAGGGGGGAAAGGGAAAGGGCAAACCTCTGTGTCTGGTCGTTTTCAAGCATGATTATATGAATACCTGTGGGCAAACTTAGAGCATTTTATTTTTACAGCAACTCAAACTTCATAGTTAAAGGCATGAAAATAGGGACGATGGAACTGTATTAGGCAAACTGTGAGATTTGAGCCATAAATTGAATTGAAGTTGTCTGTTGTGATATTTATGATGCCTGACTTTGCCTATTTGCTGTGATAAGTAGTTTTGTTAAGTTGGGTTATTAGATGATTAGGGCATTTCTTTCCAGTCTGACCAAATAAATAACATTAATCCCTTTGTTAGCCCCTTTGAGCCTGTTGATTTTCTTGTATACCAGTCTGGTGCTATGCCCATAGGCACCTGAAAAGATATGAGGGTAGAGAGATTGATGTTCAGCAAAAAAAAAAAAAAAAAAAAAAAAAAAAAAAAAAAAAACGAAAAAAAGAAAAGAAAAACAATATTAATAAGTGGTTGTGTGCTTAGGCCCGTAAGAAAGGGGCAAAGTGGTAGATAAAGGCTAAACCCAAAATATATAGCCCTCTGCCCAAACAGAGCCTACTCCTCAAAATCCACCCAAAGAGCCTACATTACAACCCAATAAAAGCCCCTATGATGAGACCCCCACTTAGTCAGAATAACTTGATCAGCAAACTGTCAAATTTGGGCAAAGTAGATTCACAGCAAAAATGAGTGACATTATACCCATACACTGAAAAGAGAGATACACTTGTGAGGGAGTGACCCAAAGTCCTAGTACAGAATCTTGACCGAATTTTCATGCCTCTAACTTGAATTTTGATTTGTCTGTATTCGCTTTGCCTACTTTATATTCTCTAGTCATGCTAAAGTCCTTTGAGTCTCTGTTTACTTTGTTCCCCCCCAACCTTGATTTCTTTTTTTTTTACTTTGGTCTTGAGTTTGGTAAGTCATACCCTACGCTTGAGGACAAGCGTACTTCAAGTGTGTGCGGTTTGATGAGCCATTTTATTTGCTCATCTTTGAGCCTTTTTAGAGTCGTTGTTGAGTCACTTTGAGTCATTTTGTGTGTCTGGGAGGGCACAGTGGAGTGTTTGGGTAAAGTATGCAGGTTGCAGGTCAGAAGTGGAGATTGTGCATAAAAGGCAAAGAAATGTTCCACTTTGGGCAAACGCGCGAATTCGAGGCAAAGTGACTGAAGCAGTTTGACCCAAGGAGGCAAAGTCACCACTTTGGGTAAAGTCACGATGCAGAAGAACCTGACACAGAAATTGAAGTTTCACTTTGGGCAAAGTCAAGACTTTGGGCAAAGACACGTCTTTGGGCAAACATCGAGTACCGGACATACTAGAGATAGGAGTTGACCAAAGACGGACTATGGCGGACTATGGCAAAGACGAACCAGGATTCTATTACCAAGAAAAGAATAAGGAAAGAATCTTTTCTTTCCTTATCTCAAAGACAAAATCTTGACCGCGATTTTCCTTGGTGTCCAAGACTTCTTACACCTATAAAACAACACATGAAACCCTACAATCAGCACACCAAGAGAGAGAGGACGAAATTAAACACCAGAAAATATATAGAGACGCCATTGATGGGTTGAAGAAGACGGAGTCGAGTTCTCGCCGGCTTTCTGCCTTCGGGCAAAGCGCGACGAATTCGTTTCGATTTCATGTTTTTATTTTCGTTAATTAATTTCTGAATGTTCTAAACAATTGTTAGTTTAGTTTTCAATTTAATTCCAGCATGTTTAGTTTCGTTTTTATTTTGTTTATTTTCAGTTTGATTATGCGTAGCTAGTTTACTGCTTCTGGGCAAAGGCAGATCGAAGGGGAACTCTGGGCTAAGATAGAACCGTGAGGTTGATAGGGCTTAGTTAACTGCCTGGGGTTTGTTCCCGATTACACAGTTGAGGAATAACTTTATTCTTGCAGGTTTGGGCGGACTAATTTGGTCGTTAGGAAACCCTTACGCTTTGAGATACTGGCGATTGATCAAACCGAGTAATAGTATCTTGTTGTACTACGGGCATAGCGCTAGAACGTGTTGGAGTAGCGGTCGTATGATTCGGATTTCCGGACATGCTATTGGCCGAATTGGGTTCGTTGAGAGAGTAATGCGAGTTTGGGCAAACTAGATCCATGCGACCACATAGGTATCGAATTGTTTAGACTCAGGGGATTAGGCATAAGTATATATCTTGCCTTTCTTTACACCGTAAGGACGGATTGGGGTGGGGTGACTGTAGGCGTGACTTAATAGGACTGCTTTCACTTTGTTCGACATCCTATAACCGATTGAAAAACCATCAGTTAAAACCATTAGTGCCAGGGATCGGTAGTTTGCCCAGAGAACCCAAAGAGAAGCCGTGAGCCCAGAAGCCTGTTTTCCTTTTATTGAGTCCAGTTTGATTTACTGTTTTCTGTTAACTTAGTTTGGTCAAAGTGTTTGCGTTAGTTAGTAGTTTGATTAAAACCGATGTGACCACAACAACCTTTAAAAACCTTTTTAAAACCGTGACAACAGTTTGGGCTAGCCGAGATCACTTATTGCAATTGCTTCCTCGTGGGACCGACCCCACACTTATCACTATACTCCTTAGTGTTTAGTTTGGCAGAATATAAATTTATTTTGACCGCGCGTTGCTTCCACGACAAAGTTTTCGCGTCGTCAGCATCTGTCGAGGATTCGCACAAAGTCTAAAATAATTGAATAAATTCGATTAAACTAAACTTTCATAAATCACACAAATATAAATAACTCAAAACCGCAGGAATATGACTTGACTCTCAAGCTCACGATCTCTCACGTATAATGAACTTATAAGAACACGAAAGCAATAAAGGCAAGCGCGCTACGGTAGCTGCCAATACTTACATACTCGAGGAGAGGGGTATTTTTTCATTATTATATACAAACGAGATTACGAGAGGAGTGTTTTTTCATTATTATATACAAACGAGATTACAAGGGGAGTGTTTTTTTATTATTATATACAAACGAGATTACAACTGTTCCTAGTAATTTTAGACGTCCCTTTTTATAGAAAACGAAGTCCTGCCTAAATTATGTCTCCTGTCCTTAGAATTTCGAACATATTTTCAAAGCACCTTAACTTGAATCTCATGATAATTCATAATATTTCAAACCACTTAGACTTATTCGATCATAGAATTTCTCCTCATCTCTCATACCTTACCCTTGGGTATAGAGAGTATTTATTATTTTGGTAAATGAAGAAAAATTGTGTAGTCGTAACTAGAGTCGCGCTTAGATGAATTCATCAAACAAAGATAAATTTGTATTATTTCCACTGTCGAAAAAGAATAGTCACAAAAAAATTTAAAAAATCAATCTAAGTATCTATCAACATCTTTTCTATGTAGTGTATATCAAATTCTATATTCAATCTTGTCGGCTTTGCAGACCGGGTTTTCCTCCCGAATCGTAACCCTACCCGCTTCCCGGTAATCAAACCCGCAGGCGTGTTTCTCCGGGTATCTATGGGTCCCACAGAAGCTGGCCCCACACTTGCACTCAAACCCTACTAACCCAATCTTTTTATTGCACGATCCGCACCTATTATTCTTATTCCTAACGACCGCAATGGATTCGGGTTCGGGTTCGGGTCGATCCGACGGCACGGCAGCTACTTTCTCGTCCCGGACGATCACAGCCGTAGGTAAAACCGTCTCAAATTCTCTTAAGTAAGCCGCGTAGCACTTGGAGCAGAGACCATGGTTCGCGGCCGATCCGAAGAACCCGCACCCTGAAGCGCAAGGGGAGGCCATCGACGAGCCGCTCGCTGTAGACGAAGAAGATGAATCCATGTCGTTATCTGAATTATTATTGCTTCGAAAGTAATTCTTATTGTTAGGGGTGTTGGTATTTATAAATTATAAGAGAGGTTCTAAATTTGGTAGTAATATAATTATTTCTCTAATTAGGATTAGGGATATAATACTAATATGCCCTTCTAGATTTTTCTAGAATATACGGAAACTTTTGATTTCTAATTAAAATAGGAGTATTTCTAAGTATTAAATTACAAAACAAATTGTGAATAAAAAACAATTATAAAAGATTAAAAAATTAAAAAAAAACAAAAAACAATGAGAGTATATTATTTAGATTTGCAAAAATATAATATCGACTCCTTGTAACAAAAGAATACGAAATGATGCACGTAAAAGAAACGAAAGTCGACGGCAGCTTCTCGACCTAAGACATTTTTATTTTGAGCCTAGTTTCAATTCCACTAAATTTATTTCAGTGAATAATTCCATTCATTTTAAATAAAATTACAAAAAATAAAGTAAAAAATAAATAAAATGAATAATTTCAAACGTCAGCTCTAGGATTAGAGTTATAAAACATTGAGATTATAATATTTTAAATTCATTTCATTAAGTATTTGTGTTTAGTTCAAGTCTATTCAGACAGAGTCTTATTCATCTGACAACAACACCCAATGCTGGTATGAAATCGAAGTTCAGCTCTATTCAATCTAAAAGAACATAATCTTATTCATCTAACAACAACACGCAACGATTGTGTGAAATCGAAGTCGCATTATAAGTTACCAGCATAGCCGGACTGGTCAGAACCCCATCAACAAACTACGATTTTCAATACCGACTTTGATGACTTCACTAGACAAAATCACCCAATTTTTCTGCAGTATACGAGGCGACGCACAGAAAATTTAGGGATCTTTACGCAATAATATACTTCAATAATACTCGGAATGTTGGAGTTTCAGATGCATCGAAGCCTAGAGAACTTCTGTTGTATGACCAATTACCTTTTGGAGAACACGACTATGGACTCTTTCTTGATTGCCCTTCAAGATCTCGCCAGGGGTTGAGGGCATCTCTCATTGCCTGAGCTTCGGGCGAACTCTCCCAAGCCCTCTTCTCCAATTCCAAAACGGCTACTTTATCATCTGGCAACAAGAAAATCCAGATAAAGAAGCAAGTTAAAAGATCAACACACGTATCGGTAAGAATCAAGGAAAATGAAAACAGGACAACAGTGCAATTTAATATGTTCACGCGAAAGCATAGAAATCTCTGATGTTATCAACGAGATTACTCACCCCAAAACTTCAACAAAACAAACATGATGATTAAGAACCGATAGTGTCCACAACATTTGATCCATTATGAATACGACCACGGGGTCTAGTTCATCAAAAGAGAAATTTACGCAAACAAGATAGGTTATTTTCCACATACCAAACCAAAAATAATGATAACTCGAGGCTAGACACTTGCTAAATCTAATATTCATGCTCAAGGGAAAAGCGATACATAAGCCTGATAATAATTCAGAGTTTCACTACACTGAGTAATTTTTACAGGATTTCATCCCACCGTTCAAATATGAATAAGACTCGACGCAATGTTTGCTTCTTACACACTTGCATAAACAAAGGTTGGTTATTCTCAGCTTTTAAGGGGAAATACAGTCATCTTTTCTTCGTAGAATCTGGGAATGGGAATCGATCTTTTTTTTTCTTCTAATGTTAGCAAACACTCCCTAGAGAAACCCTCAAATCCACATTACCCACAGTCATACGCAGACTATGAAATGAAACCTGGTCATTTAACCTCCTTAAACATGAGACTTTCGTGGAAAAGGTCGAAATCAAAATTGAATTTTTAGGGCATAATCAAATTGGGGGCACTGATTTCTGATCTAATTATTCCCAAAATGCAATTTCTAGGGCAACATTTACATGGAAAAGCAAGAAGATTAGAAAAATTGACAGCAGACAAAAGTGAGCGAGAGTACGAGAAGGAGAGTTCTCACACAGAAGCCGGTCTGAATCATGAAAATCTCCATTGAGCCTCCGACCGTCGCCGAAGCAGCTGCTATCTTAACGTACCAATTCAGAAACTTCATCGTCCTCTTCGGAGAGAGAGAGAGAGAAAGGAAGACCCGACTTTTCTCGCTGCGAAATGGCTTCACGAAAACTTCACCCTCTTCAAGTTAGAATTAATTGGGGGAAGACAAGAATACCCTCGACATGCGAAACTACGAAAATGCCCTCCGTGATTAAACCGTGATACACCGTACCAATTGTGGTGCACCACCACCACCACCACATGGGGTGTTGGCAAGAACAAGCGTCAAACGCAATTCCTATATTCACACGATTACACACAGTCACAGATCCCACATAACACGGGCCGAAAAGAAAAAAAAAAGAGTAAAAAAACGACAAGCCCTTTGGCTGTGACGTGGGCCTGCTCACCTCACGTCACCTCGTCTTTTCCATTCACTTTCCAAGAAATCAAACTTCTTCGTCTTCGTCTCCTGGGTTTCTTGAATATACTTTTATCGCTAACAGTATATTTCTGTGAAACCCAATTGGCAATTGCTATCAGCCAAAGCTCTGGTTTTTATTCTTAATGGTGAACCCACAACCAGTTGATGACCTGGATTGTACCGCAGCAGAGTATAAAACCGTGGGAACACCTCCATTACCAACACCACAGGTTTTGTTTTGCATTTTTTAGAAAATTTTATTCTGATTCGGAAAACGGGCTTTTGGGTTTTCTAATGTAGATTGTTTTTTTGCATAAACATTGAAGAAAGATGTGTTCTTTATTGCTTAAATGTGTTTTTGTTGGGTGTGATCGGGCCCTTTAGGTGAATTTGTCTGAATTTTAAGGATTGAGCATATTCTTTGCTTAGTTTATTCTGGGTATGGGGTGGGGGCGTGGGGATAGGAAGGAAAAGAGGTGTTCTTTACTTGTTTTAAGGGTTTGCTAAATTTCATCAATCACCTTCTTTAAGTGAAGGTATTTTTCTAGTTGTTCTTGAGTAAGTAAAAGGTAGCATTGTGTTGGTGCTCACAGAATGACTCCAACGGAATGGAGTCCAAGAATATATCTGAAAATCCATTGCCGAACAACTCACGGTGTTCAGATCTAACTCTTCAAATACCCCCGAGGCCCACAGGATTCTCGAGTAGCCGCAGTGGAAAGAGTCTGCTCCACTCTCCTAGAATCTCCAACGGAAGTTCTTCTACATCCGGTTTTCTGCGAGCATTGAGCTTTAAAAGGGGAATGAAATCTTCAACAGATGGTGAAAGAAGCTCTCTTTTAAATCCTGATCCCAAGACGGGCCTTCCCATAAGCTCAACCCACTCGAAGTTGAATTGGGAGCGGTGTACTTCGCTTCCTGTGACGCCCGCCTCGGATTTGTCCCCTCAAATTCATGTCCCTTCATCTGCCAGGACATACAGTGAGAGGCAGAGATCAAATGTAATTTTTGAATCTCAAACTAGTTTTTTCTCAATTTTTCTTACCCTTATGACTTTTTTGGTTATCGGTTTTGATTGTTAACATCTCTATTTGTTGTTTGGTTAGTGAGAACTTTAGAGATGTTAAAAGTGAAGATGGAACCACATAAACCGATGTTTTCTATATTTGATATTTAATTAAAGTGAAAGTTTATGTTTAATGTTTGAAGCTACGTATGAATGTATGATACTATGATGTAATGCTCTTAGGGGTATCATCAACATTTTCTCCCTTCTTGTTTTGTCCACAACTATTGTCCGTTTATTTTTAGTTATTATCTACATGTGCAAAATTTGTGAATACTCTCCTCTGTCTTTGTTTTCAGGTTCTGTTTTTTGCTTCACATTTTATCTGATATAGCTGAAAATTAGATATGTTCAGTGTTGTTCAATTACCAAACTGCACACAAATTTATGAATTTATCGTCAGTTGGAGCTCCATCAAATAAGGCCTGAGTTATGGAATAATATTTTGAGAGATATACCATAGCATAAAAAGCATAGTTATCCTTCACTATTACAAATACTCTGTTGACATTTGTTTCTCTTTCACGAATGCATCCTCAAGAATATAGTCGAGTGTATATGACTGGAGAATGCGCTTCGTTTGATATTATTTAAGAATTGGTGTTTTTATTTTCTTACTTTTGAAGAACATTGTATTTTGCCTTTATGTTGGAAAAGATTCTCTTTTTGATTTGAATGACAACATTTGTTGCCCGTTTATGGCAGGAAACTGCACCTCAAGGTACTGTTTCAAGGTCACTGTCTGTGCCTGGGAGAAATATATTTATAGTAAGATCTTCGTCTTTCGCCTCCCGAGAAAATCATGCTCCAGATACTGATGGAGGTATGTTCAATGCACAAATAACTTGTCTAATTTTCGTTTTTAGCCTCGTACGAAAGCTCATTACAACTCTTTCAAGCAATTATGCACACAACTCAGTCACAGCTTTTTTATTTAATCTTCTCTGGTGTAAATAAATCTTAGCGATAGGATATTACTTCATTTAATCACTCTCCATTTTGCACAAAATTGCTCGACTTTTTGGCTGGAGTTGAGGAAATCCTGACGCTCTTGAGTTGATTTTAGGATTACAAAAAGTACCCTTGAGGTTTGACCTATTTACAGGATTAAAAAAGAAAAAGTTCATTTTAAAGTTACGAAGAAGTTCCTTTCAAATTATGTCTTGGATGGTGGTGTCGATCTCAGATATTTTCAATTCATGCAAATTAAAATAATAGAATTATAAAATACAAATGTTTATGTTAACTTTTGCTTGTGTGGCAAGTTAGATGAAATAAGTCCGGAACCTGTGCATGAGGATGAAGAGATTCCAGAAGATGAAGCTGTGTGCAGGATCTGTATGGATACGTGCGAAGAACGGAGTATATTGAAGATGGAGTGCCTTTGTAAAGGAGCACTAAGGCTTGTGCATGAAGACTGTGCCATTAAATGGTTTAGCTTAAGAGGCAATAGACTCTGTGAGGTTTGTGGTAAAGATGTTTCCAACTTACCTGTTACTTTGCTCCGAGTGCCGAATGGTGCTCAGAGGGATAACCGAGAACAGAGCCACCCAAATACAATCAGGTGATTATTCTTCCCCACCCACCCCACCCCACCCCACCCCCCAAACAAAAATCGGAGAACGAATAATTACAAATATACCCAAGGTTTAACATTATTTCCAAACAACCCGGCTGACTTTCAAAACTACAAAAATACCCCTGTAGTTTGATTTACTGTTAAGATGAAGGGGATTAACTGTAAATGTGAAGGGTGGTTCGGAATTATTATTTTCATTGTGAGGGTAGAAGGGGAAACTGTAAGATAAAAGATCTTAGGGTATTTTAGCAAGTTTAAAATTTAGACGTGCCTTGATTTGGAATTAGGTCGAACCCCAAGGGCACTTAAAAAAAATACGATTAAATGTGTACAGCTAAGAAATTGGGTCAAAATTAGCAAAAATTACCCTCGAGTTTCAGCTTAGTTACAAAAATATCCTGTTACTTTCAAAATTATAAATAACCCTTAAATATTACAAATGTCAGTTAGCCTTTTTTATAAGATAAAGGAAATTCATCACATTTTGCTTCTTCACTATGTTTAATTTGAGTTTAATTCTTTGGGATTTCAAACAAAGCTTACGATTTATTCTTTTGCATTATTTATTCAGCGCCTGGCAAGATTTTGTGGTGCTCGTCTTGATTAGCACAATATGCTATTTCTTCTTCCTAGAGCAACTACTGGTAAGAATGATCTTGAAATGCTTTTTGCTTGTGAAGCCACATATGAAATAATAGAATCTCGGGGGTAATTTTTGCAATTTTGAAAGTTGACTGGGTTTTTATGTAATTAGATTAACAAGCACCAGGGGTACTTTCAAAAAGAAACATTGAGTAAAACATGTTCAAGTCAGCCAATGCATTTTCATGGTCACCTCTTTTCTCCTAATTGGTAATGCCTTGTCATTCACAGATCGAGAAGATGAAAAAACAAGCGCTTATAGTCGCTGCACCATTCTCTTTCACGTTGGGCCTCACATCCTCAATTTTTGCGGTCATCCTAGGTAAAGGGAGTGCTTCAGAAAAGTTTCAAAGTGATTTGACTGATTTCTACTTTGAAAATTATTCAGTCGGAAATAAACAATATGTTTTACTGCAGCTATAAAGGAGTATATATGGACTTACGCAGCTCTAGAGTTCGCACTCGTGGCCTTGATTCTCCATGGTTTCTATTCGATTGTGAGTAACATTTTAGCCTGATTCTGTCTTTTTTATCAAGTTTTGATTGTCTCCTTCAGCTCACCTACGTCTGTAGTTATGATTTTGAGTCTCATGGATGTTTGATGTGATCTTCTGGGAGATCTGACCCGCTAATTTCGTTTGGTTTGACAGCTTGGCAGGGGACCAATTTATGCTATCTTGATTTCGGCCTTCCTAGGACTTGGATTGTCCATGCTCCTTAATGCTTTATACATGCGATACTATTCTTGGCGCGTTCGAGTTACTCAACCCTCTTCCCAAGTATGATCGCTATACGAAAATGAGACTTATAGCTAATGTCTGCAGAGTATATATTATTGGATACTAGATGGGGCTGGTCAGCAGCAAAGTCGAACCCTCAAGGCCCACTGTACCAAGCGCGTTTTTAGGGGCACTCGACTAGGAGATTCGGAAGATCTTTACTAGATTTATCCAATGCTAGTGCATATGTATAAGGTTGAAGTTTGTATTATGGGAGATTTTTATATGAAAAATTGTGCAAGGATTCATTGACATTTTATCTGTTTTATATATGAAAGTATAGTGAAACTAAGCATTTTTTAGGATGAACAAAAGCTAATGATCAGTGAGTTTACAGTGAAATCAAACCGAGATGGGGATTCGGATGCCTCATTTCACGTTCAAGAATCGAGGTCATCGCACTCACTGCCTCTGTGCGAGTGCGAGTAAACGAGTTCCCACTTCCAGCAACAAAACACCGAACCTCATTCCTCACTTCAACCCAACTACACCCACTCGTCTTCCTCACACCCCCATCCGCCATCTCCTTCCTCAACCCCTCCGCCTTTCCCCACTCCCCACTCACACAATACAGATTCGACAACACAACAAAGCCCATCTCATCACCGGGCTTCAAAGCCCGAACCTGTTCTCCCAGCTCAACTGCCGTCCTCAAATCACTCCCATAAGAAGAAGAATAAGCCCCGATAAGCGCTTCTGATAACCTCGACTCCACATTTCTCGACTCAATGTACTTCCCAGCGAATTCTTTAGCTTTCTCAAGTTTCCCGGCCCGTGCGAGCATATCCACCACGCACGAAACGTGATCAACATCCTGAGATATCCCATGTTTCAAACCCATTGTTTCGAAAAAATCGAGGCCTTCGTCTATCATTCCCAAGTGACTACAAGTTAGCAAGAGTCCTATGAAAGTCACTTTGTCGGGTTTCACACCAGAAGCTAACATGTCTTCGTAAACATGTAGGGCTTGTTTGGACCGTCCGTGTAATCCAGAAGCAAACAGCATCGTGTTCCACGAAACCAAATCCTTGTTTAGAACGTCTTCGAAAGCTCTATTCGCATGGCAAATGTCTCCGCACTTAGCATACATGTTAACAAGGCTATTTCCAACGTAGGAGAAAGCGTGAAAACCAGATTTGATCACCTGGTCATGGATCATCCTACCATGTCCGAGCGTAGCCAAATTAGAGCACGCGTGTAAAACCGACCCTAATGTAATATCGTCTGGTTTAATATGGTTTCTCGTTAGGTCGATAAAGAACACCAAGGCACGTTCCCCGTGCCCGTTTCTCATGTACCCCATTATCATAGAAGTCCATGTATTGAGATTCTTCTTCTCAGGCATAGACCGGAAGATCAAACATGCTTTTTCAAGATTGCCGATTTTCATATAAGCATCGATGATCACGTTCCAGGAAACATCGTTAAACGTTCGAACAGAGTCAACCACCTTCAGAATTTCCTTCTCATCTCCGAATTCGACATAGAAACCAAGGACTGAATTGTTCACCTCTGCTGCAAGGTTCCAGCCACTCCGGATGATAAAACCGTGGACCATGTAACCGTAGCACGGCCCCTTCATTTCGACGCAAGCGTTCATAGTCGCACTTAAAGTCCATCCATCCGGGCAGCAAGAACCCTCCAACATCTCCTTAAACGCATCCAAACACGATTCGAGTTCACCCCACTTTGCATAACTGGCAATCATAGTATTCCAAGCTACAACCACTCTTCTTGGCATTTTGCGAAAAACATCCCGTGAGAAATCAAGAAGACCGGCGTTTGAATAAGCAAACAACAACGAGCACCACGAAACCTCGTTCCTACAACCCATCTCCTCAAACACTTTATAAGCGTCGTGAGCCCTCGAGCACTTCCCGTACATATCAGTTAGCGCGTTATTCACAGGCAACAGGGAATTCCACCCTGAGACAATGACGAGAGCATGAACCCCCCGGCCGGACAGCAAATCTGTTAAGCCCGCGCAGGCGCTCAATACTGAAGTGCAAGTGAAGTGATCGGGCTTCACTCGGCCAAGTCTCATGCTGCTGAATAGAGAAAGCGCTTCTAGGTGGAAGCCCAGATGCGTGTAACCGCTTATCATTGCGTTCCATGCGATTGCGTCTCTTTGAGGCATTTCATCGAACAGGTTTCGGGCGCACGAGATGCTCCCTGATTTGGCAAGGGCTGAAATCTTGGACGTGGTTTGAATCATATATGAACGCATGGGAAATGGTGGAGTGGAGCGTCAACATGTTCTGAGACTGAGAATCTGTGAAATCTGAGTTCTTAAGATTCGGAAATTGAACAAAGATTCTGCGTGCATTGCTCAATTCTATCTGATGAGATACAATTTGATAAATCTAAGGTAATTTTCATTTACTAAAAATCCAAACTTTGAGACTATAAGTAGTTCATTTGTTTGGGGAAAAAAGAATCTATAAGTTTGAGGTTTCCTTTGGTCGTTATTTCTTGAATAAATGTAATTTTGCTAGTTACAGTATTTGGAGAATCAATTTCAATCCGTTTCAGGTCGAAAAGAACAGAGAACATTTCACCGTTTTCCCAATATGATGGTGAATGATGTTTTAACGACTTATGTGATCCAAATATTTCGAGCATAAGTGCACTTCATAAGATATCAAACTTTCAATAGGCAAAATACTCCATAAAAGTACGATAAATGTCGAATTAAAGGAAAAAAGTACAGACTCGATACATCCAGTTTCTAAAATTCATTTATTCATATAACCCTATGGGTGGTAGAAGACGAACGAGGCTTCTCACGAAAAAGGACATAATCCACGGTCCGGCAAAGTTTACTCAACCTTGAAGGCCAATGATTCCTGCAACAACACAGTCAGAAGTCAGAACATAAGTAAACAGATATATGTTCTTTAGCTGCCGAGCCTTTTTTTAGTCGATTATGTTGAGTTGCAAAGAACTAATCATTTGTTCTTAGGTTTAGTCATTCTATTTTTAAAGAAACCCTGCAGTCTTCTTATGATATTTACAGCACTGAATTTTAATTGTTCATAATAATTAACAATCACATTGAACCGAAAATTTAACATAAATCTAAGATACATAATTCGCAAATCTTACCACAAGCAATTCTTCCACCAGCATTTCCAGTGGTTTTGCTTAGTTCATGACCACCTGAGACAAAAGACGGAAACACAAATGAATATGCATATTAAAAAAAAAAAGGATAAAACATATTTGAATTAAACCATTAATACCAAGAGAACTATAACATCAACACTCAATAAGAATACAGGGCAAAAAAAACATTTTTAAGCTACCATAGGATACATTCTTGTTGGGTCAACCAATCAGAAAAGAAGGAATAATATGGTTAATGTTTCAAACTTTCATCGTGCCAATTGGTCAATTTAATTTAATTTCTTAATTTAATTTCTTACTGACATAAAGTTCCTAGAACTAAAATGCCTGAATCCTGATTAACAAATAGACAATGTAAATAGAGATTGACGTAGAGTAATCTTTCTTCGCTAATGTTGTTACCACCTAGTCACTTGCATATCTTAAAGGTAGAATTTCATAAACCCACTTAACCAATAAATTAAGAAATTATTGGTACCCAGTTATAGCCCATGGCTTTGGTATACCTTTTTGTTTTTGTTTCAGTACAGTCCATAACTCTAAAGAGTATATGAGGATTTTTTTTGTTTTTTCTCTTTTAACCCTTGATAAAATCTAGTAAGTAGGAAAAAAAGACTCACCTTTTCCAAGATCATCAGGATCAGCATGAACAACAACAGCTCTTCCAACTATAGAATTCAGTCCAGTAATTGGTATCTGCGGGGTATGAAAACAATTTTTAAAAATAAAATAAAGGCTAATGTATCAATGATAGAGAATGAAAATGATATAAACATGAGATAGTAAGAGAAGAAATTAAACCTGCGCATCAACAATTTTAAATTCAGCAACACCTGAAACAGCAGAAGGAGAGGAAAGAGAATTATTCAAGTAATCAATGCAGAGTTCAATTCCAATAACTAAAATGTTAGGTAACTATAATATGCAACACTTCGACAATAACACGATATCTTACCATTATCATTAGCAATGATATTCCCTAGGTCACCAGCATGGCGAATGGCATCTTCAGGGGCACCGTGCTCTTTCCCAGCAGGGTTATAGTGAGGCCCTGCAAATTAACAGAATATAAAAAAAATCGCCCCATCAATAATAAACCCATTGACATACAATAGACCCAATAAACATAATTTCATAATATTACCAGTCGACATGCACCCATTGGTTGTGTCACCAAGGGCGTGCACGTGAAAGCCATGCCTCCCGGGCTTCAGACCAGAAATATTTCCATTAACTTCAGTAGGACCTGAAAAATTTAGAACGACAACACATGTAAGAATTTAGGTGAACTAAAAAATAAATCAAATACAGAGAAAATGATACCAGATTCTTCCTGGGTGAAGAGGATTGTTCCGTTAACACCCTCGCTGCTGTTGAGAACTGCGACAGCTTTCTTCACCATGGTTAAGTGTGATCTACAAAATTCCCAATCGTCAACCATCAATATCATCATACAAAACTCATCATTAAATAAAATAGAGATCCAATGGAACATCAACTCATCATTAAATAAAATAGAGATCCAATGGAACATCACAGTTCGGAGGACGCTATCTAGAAATTAACAGATATGTAGTAGAAAAAGAAAAGAAAAAAGAAACATTTTTCACTATGAAAATCCAAGTTACACAAAACACACTCAAAATTTGTATAAACCCTAGAGAAAACGCAATCGAGAAACGTCCATCAATCAAACGAGACGGGCATTCACATGCTCGAACAACATATCAACAAAGAGACTGATTCTGAAATCTAAAATGAATCGATTAAATTCAAAATCAGATTTCATTTCGTAAAATCCCTACATCATGAATCGAATACGATCGGATAAACAGAAACAGATCGAACATAACCTTCTAAAACAACCGACTAAGAAGGAAATTTTCACCTCAGATCGCCCCTTCAAGAAGATAGACTTGAACTGAATGTGAAGATTGAAACGAAGGTTCTGGTTCTAATTGAGCTGAGTGTGAATTTTATGAAGAGAATGGAGAGGGGTAGGTGGAGATAGATGGGTCCTATTCAGACCTAACATTACACGCGCTTGACTGAGAGTGGAGTTCACGCTCTAAAATAGTACCTCTGAAATATTTAAGCAATTGATTAGTTGGTGATTATGTAGATTAAAAAGTGACTACTCAATTGAAAGTTTAAAAAATTTTGTTTGATTTTTAAAGTAAGTATTAAATTAGAATTTTTAAAAATCCTGAAATATTCAATAAAAATTTGAAAAAGTCTAAAAAAATCTATTAATATTCAAATTTTAATAATTTTATTTGATTTTCTCTCAAAAATATGAATAAATATCATTATCTAAATTTTTTTATAATTATAAAAAAATAATATGAATTTGACTAACATTAATAAAAATAATAAAATTTCAAAATAATTAAACTTAGTAATTTTTTATTAGCTAAATTATTATTATTAAAAATAATAAAATTTGGTAAATTATACTATAAATGTAAAAAATAGAGTTTGAAGTGAAACAAAGATAAAAAATAAAAAAAGAGCTATATGAAGAGAGTATGGCATATAGTCAGTTGATTGTATTTATATTGTTTAGTACTATATGTTTAGTTTGGCGGATTGGAGAGCTATTTTATTAGCTCTGTGATGCACTAGAGTTTTTCATTCTCTATGCGATGTACTGTATTATACCTTTTATTTTTAAATATGATTGACATTTACCATAAAAAAAGTTATAATTTGAAGAAAACCAATTATTTCACACCATTTTTTTAAAATAACAATGAAACTTTAATCATGATATTTAAATTTTATTTTTTAATTTATAATTATATTATTTTTATTGAATATTATTTGTTTAATATTAATAATTAATAATGTAATTATTTTAATTATTTGAGAATGAATTTTTTAAAAAAATAGCAAATATTAATTATTTGAGCAACTTAAATACGAGCAAATATATATATATATATATATATATATATATATATATATATATATATATATAATTGTAGTTATTTTTGAATTTGTATATCTAAAATTTTATTATATTATTACTTATTAGATATTTTTTTAGAAAAATAAAAATAGAATAATGATAATAATTAATTTTTTAATCAATATTTTTTTCTAAATTATTTGAATAACGTTTTTATATATAAGTAATTTATATACTTATAAATCAATAGTTATAATAAATGTTTTACACCACTTACTCAAGTTTATGAAAATTTATATAAATTAATAAAAAAAATCACTCAAACTTTGAAATATTTTATGAATTTTTTAAATTCATATGATTTTTTTTTTTGTTTAAGTAAAAATTTAATAAAATCTCAATTGAATAAACTCTACAAAAATATACACCTTCTTAAAGATTAGTATAGTTTATTAAAATCATAGTTTGATTCTATATCTCTTAAATATTACTATATAATTTATTAAAATCATAGTTTGATTCTATAGCTTTTTGAACAAAGTGATTACGCAACATTAACATTTGAATAAGTGAATCGTACAGGAAACACGAATGGTCGTAACATTAGCTCATGATGAATGAAGCTTACTTTAATCATTGTAAAATAGTGTTACTTTTGACCTTGCAATATTTTCAAGTTCTTTCTAAATTTAATTAAAGATCTTGACAAACACTCTAACAAATACTAAAACTATTTAAACTTTAGAGATAATATTATAAAATGTTATGTAAAATAGCTCGATTTCACATTGAATCTTTTAAATTTATGAAAAAATAAATTTCGTATTTGATAATTTTAAATTAAAGAAAAAATAAATTTAGTCGTATTTGACAATTTTTAGTTAAATTTCGCATGTTAGTTGTACTTGCCTATATGACTCTTTTACTTCAGTGTTTTTTATTTGATACTTATCAACTAAGCACGTGCCAAAAAAAATATAAAAAATAATTAATATATTTTATTTTTTTAAAGTCATGTTTTCTTTGTCACTTAATTAAATTGATTTTACACGCAACATAATGTTAGAGTGAGTTATCAAATACATAGTATAACTATTTAAAATTTCACTAAATATCATCAAATAAGATAAATTTTGATTTTTAAACTTTTTTTAAAATTAAATGTAAAATCAAGCTATGTTAAGTAACATTGTACATGTTATTTCTAAAAAAAAATCTTTTTTTTTTCATAAAATCTTATTTTGGTTTAGACTAATTCAAAATACCATTATTTGTTAACAGTCTGTATTAGTGGTAAATAGAGAGGGTGTGGAAGTGGAATATATGCGCGTGGGGCTCAAATATTGAAATTGGATGAGCGGCTGCGGCGTACACTTTTGCTGAACACTTAATTATTTAATTAATTAGTTATAGATGAGGATGAGCGCATGGATCGCGAGGCATTAAATGGGCCGGGTTTCCATTTTACTTGTCTGCGTATGGGCTAGCTCGTTGGGCTTATTTGATTTTTATACCACACTTTGGTGCACCACATTCTTTTCAATTGTTTACCACTATTTTGTCATTTATTTTTTTAATTTATAATTAATGTATTTTTTAACTTAAAAATATACATTTTGTATTTTTTTATTTTTTAATAAAAATATAAAAAAAAAAAAACTTTTCTTAATATTACTTACTTTTGTAAGCTAATTTTTTTAAAATCATAAAATAATTTTTGATCATTAAAGTTCGACTTAAGAGTCTGGATCAAAATTTGAACATGCTTATTGTTTGAGTTTTTATTAGTGTGTTTTTATTATTGGTATTATAACATATTAAATTTTAGGGAAAAATGGCAATAAAGCCATTTTTCAACATTTTTTGACTAATAAGGCTTTCGAGAAATTACGCGTGTCAATTAGGCCGCCTAAAATGTGTAAAGACTGTATTACCCCTCCTCAAATTCCATGCCAAATCTGCAATTTTGATTTCGATTTCATTGGACTTGATTTACAACGAGCTGAGCCATCGTCTCTCCAAGGCTCAAATTCGCCGCCGCCGAAAACCTATAGGAGCCCGCCCCGGACGGCGAAATCGAAGCTCCCAAACCCAAACGCGAACACGTCGAGACAAGTATTCGATTCGTCATCGTGCCGCTGAGGAGCGTCTGAACGTCGTCCGTCGAATTGGTCGCCAATAGGACGGTGGTGTTCCCGTCTTTGAGTGCGTCGACGCAGGTGGTTTGGTAGTCGGTGGTTTCGCAGATGGTGGAGACGGCTTTTTGGGAGGAAGCGACTTCGGGGGTTTCCTCTTCGGGGGTCGCTCGGAAAGACGAGAAATCCGTCAATGCCGCTCGCCGCGTCGGAGCCGAGATCGAAACAATTAGAAAGGGTTTGCGATTCTAATCCCTTTCCATTTTTTATTTATTAATTTAAGATCTCAGTTATGGTTTCAAGTTCAAATGGTTACAGTAATAATGATACTGAGATTATGTGTGCTGTTATTGCAGCTGTTGCGGGTACAAATTGTTTCCTTCGGCCGAGCTTCAATTTGTTGAAGATGTAGAAACCAGACCTGATCGATCAATTGAATTGAACATTGAGCAAGTCGGGGGATTGCATCACGTTAACATACAGTTAGTGAACATTTAGCAAGTCGGGATTTTCATAGAAACTGTTTTATCCGTGTGAGAGAGACGATGGGGAGTGTTGTACCTTGAGAGGGTGGATGATTCGAATTTGTTGAGGATCATGTCGGGGAATTGCCTCTCTCCGTGTTCGTGATACAGTTTGGAAGAGCAGAGGAGGTGAAATCGAACGATGGATCATGTCCTCGTTGATCACGACGTCGCTGGGCATCGTCTCAACTTTCCTCTCGTCCCTGCTGGTCGAGAGGGTGAGAGTTGTTAGTTTCTTCTTCGGCTTCCTGATAGGGCAGGTGTTCCTGGCATGGTGATCCTTTGCCGGCTGAAGGCGAGGACGTTCTTGTTCTTCGGGGGTGGGTGGCGCTGATGACGACGTTCGTGTTCTTTCTGCTGCCGGAGACGAAGAACGTGTCGATAGAGAAGATGGATATAATATGGAGGGAAATTGGTTTTGGAGGAGATATGTTGCTGATGATCAGTAGTGAAACATCTAGGAGCCTTTTCTCTCTTCCTATAAAACCATATAAAACCATTTTTTGATTATTAGAATATGGAGGGAGCATTAGTTTTGGTGGAGATATGTTGGGGATCATCAAGAGTGGAAGAAATGCAAGATCGAGGAGCCTTTTTTATCTTCCTATAAAACCATTATTTGATTATTGGCATCAATTATATTTACATTTCATGTGTATTTTCATAAAATATTGTTACTTGTGTGTTGTTTGGTACTGGTTATTGTGTTCAAGGGAAGATGGTAAACCCATTTTTATTAAATTGAGAAGAGTGAAATACAGATGTTCTAACTGACCAATTTGCAGGTTTGTCCAATGTTATGTGATGTGCAGGTTTTGCTTTATTTACTAAATGAAGTTTTTTGTGGTATTTCTAATTTGGAAAGAGATAGGGCTTTTTCTTTAATTAACACTGAATGTCATATTTTAACACTGAATGTCATAGTTTAACACTGAATGCCCCATTTTTACACTGAAGCATAATAACACTGAATGCCAGATTTTCACACTGAATGTTATAAAATTACACTGAATAACAACATACTGAATGTCATATTTTAACACTGAATGACATATTTTAACACTGAACATACTGAATGTCATATTTTAACAGTGAATGTCATATTTTAACACTGAACATACTAAATGTCATATTTTAACACTGAATGACATATTTTAACACTGAACATACTGAATGTCATATTTTAACACTGAATGACATATTTTAACACTGAATGTCATATTTTAACACTGAATGACATATTTTAACACTGAATGTCATATTTTAACATTGAACATACTGAATGTCATATTTTAACACACTGAATGACATATTTTAACACTGAATGTCATATTTTAACACTGAATGTCATATTTTAACACTGAACATACTGAATGTCATATTTTAACACACTGAATGACATATTTTAACACTGAACATACTGAATGTTATATTCTAACACTGAATGACATATTTTAACACTGAATGTCATATTTTAACACTAAACATACTTAATGTCATATTTTAACACACTAAATAGGAATGAAAAACACTGAATGTCACATGAATACACTGATTGATTAAAAAAATACACGAATATCATCAAAAAACACTAAATATTATCCAATGAATATATTACACTGTTTGATTAAAAAATACACTAAATATCATTAAAAAACACTGAATATCATCCACATTTACAATCGTGAGGACTCGCAGCAATCGAACACTTGGTCATTTTTATACTGGGGATGAGAACGGACTTGGAAGATAACTAGCATTTTCGAGAAAAAATGTGACAACGCAAATCCGCACGTGTGTTGAGTTCAGTTAAGTTATGAAAATTGATAGCCAAAGCAGAGAAAGCAGAGTCCGGAACTTGCCAAAAAAAATGAAAACATTTAAAATCAGAAACCATATATAAGATGACATCCAATTGAAAAAGAGAAAATTGTGAACAAAAACTTACAGTCATTTGATGAGTCGATAACGTGAGGCTCTTCACATTACACAGCATACCAACAAACGCATACACACGATGTGAATAAAGAAAATTGTCGTGAAGCGAATCATCGCAATAAAGATCTACATCCGCTTCAATCAAGGAGTCTAGAGCCCCCTGTAGATAAATTCTCAGACATATAAAAACTCAACCGGAGATACTCGAGCGCGGGAGTTACTACCTCCACCTTGACATCCCCGTCCTCACAATGATCGTATTTTGAACACAACACGAGCCTAGTAAGCGTGAGTGAAGATACACAACATCGATCATTCACATCCCCAAAAATGCTCAATTCCTCGAGAACCGGACAACCGAAAATCAGGTTGGGAATGGATTCGTCAGACTCATACCCAACATCGCGAAGTTCGAGTTTCTTAAGGGCATGGAAATATACAGTGCCTATCGCGGGGATATCACCACAATGAACGAGCACCAAGTGAACGAGTGTTTTGCAGGCGAATATGCATTGGGGCAACTTAAACCGATGATGTAGGTTGATGATAAGATTACAGAGCTCCTCGACAAGGAACTCCGAATCGAACGAAACCCGCCATCGCCGAGAACCAAGACTTCCGCCCCACCAGAGATCAGTCATCGAGTCCCTGCGCCGTCGTGAGTCTCACTACCACCGCACCTCCCCTTCATCGATCGAGACCGTAGTACCATTAATGGGGAGCAGCCCCGACCACCGAATAGCTGACTCGATCGTCTCCCCAGATCGAGTGCCGACGCCGCTGAGTCTCTCCTCGCCACAGAACCAACCGAGTTTCGTAGCCAAACGCTCATTCATATCAAGTACGACCTGCATTTCCCAAGCGCATTTCGTCGAACAGGTGGCAGGCAGGTCGATCCGGAGGCCTCGAGAAATGCACGAAATTCTGCAAGCGCGAGTAGTTATATATATATATATATTAATTGTTTCAAGATTTAAATTGATATCGATGATACTTTATTTTTTTTTTTAAATTAATTTGAGAATAGTTTGTGAAAAAACATTATAAATGAACATTAAAATCTAAAGTTACATTTAAATTGTAAATAATTTTAAAAATTAAATTGAACTATATTTTGAAAGAATTACAATGTGACAACTTTAATTCCTAATATATATACACACACACACAAATCAAATGAAAAACCATAAAGATGTTTCATAATCATACCACAATCATACATTTCAAAAGAAAAAAAGATAGAAAAAGGTGATAATAAAGCTCAAAATGACTTGTGTGAGATACTTTAAATTAAAGATAGCTTTTTAAAAATAAAACAAAAGTATATACTTTTAAAGCTATAATAAAAATATGAAACTTAGAACAAAATATGCAAAACAATAGAACATGGTTATTAGTATGTAAACAACTGTCAAACAAAAGACCTTTGTCTCTTCCCCCCACATGACCTCCACAAATATATAAATCTATCATCACTCATTCACTCTCTAATTGATACTCCTATATTGTAATTCATCTCTAGCTAATACAATGTCTTATACCAAGTTCCATTTTCTTGCATTCTTCATGATGATCATACTATTACAATCACTCCCTTCTCATCAACAGCCCAACATTATCTCTGCATCCCCATCTCTGCTTCCGGATCCTTCGTACACCGAAATATCTCCGGACATCGCTCCTCTCTTGCCCACGCCCGACGGGCCCGCCAAGTCATCCATGCCGACCATCCCGTCCAGTCGAAGCCCGCCCAACCCGGATGCCACGACCTCCGTATTGCCTGACTCTGCATTGGCCCCCACCGGTGCCCCCCAAGAATCCCCTGCAGTTAAAGGGCTTGAGGTTTTCTCTGGATTCTTTGCTTATGGATTGCTACTGTTTTTCATCATATGATGAGAGTTTTGATTTTATTTATTGCCTTTTTTTTTTTACCAACTTTTGAGTTGATGTGTTTTTACTACTACTTTGAAGCATATTGTGTGCAATTATTTGAGTAATAATTGGGGTGAAATTGTAATTAGTGAGAAATTGAGGTTAGCTTTAGTGATTATCAAAACATGTGTGGGTTGTATTTGTATATATGCTTTCCAGACAAAGTATATTTGTCGCGACATGTGTGGCACGTGCGAATTTGACAGTATGCACATGACAACAAGGTGGGTGTCTCCTTGTTGTCATCACCTGCAAATTAGTTAGGTTTGTCACACCAGGTATATTATTGTATATTCAACTTTCTATTATTTTATCGTGTTATCGTCGAAGAAATCTTCTTCAAGCAATGGCGAGAGGAGTTTGCTAAGGGGACAGATATTAGGGAGGATGGATGAAAAAGTAGATTGATATAAATCCAAACATCAAATACGAACAAAACAAGCTATGCTTCTCAAAAAGTTTCAAACGAAAAAAGGAAAGAAACTAGGTAAGGTTCGATATGAAATCCGCCCATAACACAGACGATATGCTTGCTACAGAAAAATTTCCACAGCAAACCTATGCCACTATTTCTTTTTCAATCACTTTGCCAGTAGCTTCTCGATGAGGTCGGCCGCATCTTGAACGGTGGCGATGCTCTGTGCGCTTTCTTCCTCCACACAGATTCCAAACTCCTCTTCAAGTCCCATCACAATCTCAACCTAGACGAGCAAAACACACATTAAATAGTATCATTTTGCGTTTGAAGTCAAGACGCAATATGTAAAGTACAGAAAAGAACAATACATCAGATTCAGAGATGCACAAAAAATAAAAGTGCTTTCAAAAAAACTAATTATGAGGTTTGAAGTATTTACAAAAAAAGCCTAGAACTTTACAAAAACCACCCTTTAGATTTGGTGTCCATTACTTGTCTTGCTCGGTAGAAGGGACGTATATTTTACAATTATACGCTCGAGTATTCAAAATGACACAAATAGACTTGACAATTTTGTTTTCCATATTTGTACTAATATTTAGAAATTTGATTGATGTAGCAAATTGAAGAAATAACTTGCACCACATGATATGTCTATAAATCCAACAATTGAAATGACGGGAACAATGATTAACAGGGGAGGATTCGATTAACAAACAGTGCTTAATAGTTAATATACCCAAAACACTTGATTCAGTAATTAAATATTTAACCAAAACGAGTAGAAAAACACAAGATGTGGCAGCAATCAGAATTATTAATTGTGGAATGAATTACCGTGTCAAGAGAATCAGCACCGAGAGCGGCAAATTTCGATTCTCCAGATACTTCACGGTCATCAGCAAGGGCTAGTTGCTTTTTCACAATTTCAACTACCTTGTTTACGGTCTCTGGTTTAGCCTGGTTAATAATAAAAAATAGAAAGTAAAAAAAATTCACATCCGTGAAGTTATACCATTAACATCATTCAGCATATAAGGCATACTTAGGGAAAATGTTAAAACAAAACTGAGCTATAGAGAAACGTACCGAACAAGCAACTCGGAAACGAAGAGTCGGCACTCTACGAGAAATGGACGCCTTTCCGCTAAATGAAAGTGAAGCACTCCTCGAACTAGAAACCTGCCACAAATACAAAACTCTAAACATCAACAAGACCATGTCTCCATGATAATCCATGAAATGATCAATCAACCGAACACAAATTTTGCTAAACCGGATATTGATAAATCATCTTTTACCATCATATTAATCATGATAAACCAGAGCAGCAAACTAACAAAAGAACCAAAATCTTGAACACAAAATTAATCTGAACTTACCCGAAACTAAATGATAACTTTACACACTCAAACTCATGGCTAAAAGCTTGAGACTAACAATTGACTAAATGTAATATTCAGTGAAAGTAGGAGCATACACTAGGTCGTGAAGATCGAGCTCAAAACCCCTATGACCCAATAATAATATTATAGAATTTCAATCAAGAAATCGGCAACTAATTTAAAAATAACGGGCCATCAAAAAAATCATAATTAAAACCCCTAATGACGAGATCCATTTGAAAAGATCAGTTTTTTTTCATCACACAAAGTCAACATAAAATTAAAAAACAATGAAAAACAAATTGGGATCAAACAAGAATCGCCCAGATCACAGCTCAAAAATGCAAATCCGTGAGAACCCGTCAAAATAAATACTGACAAAAAAACACTATCGATTAAGACGGGAAGAAGCTGTTACCTGGTTTTGCTTGAGTGAGCAGGAAACAGCGGAGAAGGAGAGTTGGGAAGCGGAGAAAGATGCCATTTTTCGGAGGGAGAATTATAGATCTGGGAAGGAGACGGAGGCGGAGAGTACGAAGAGTGTGATATGTGGTGCGTGCTGGGACTGGTGTACAGTGAGGGGAGAAGAGAAGAGCGCTATATAGATGCACAAAAAATAGCTCCCCTGCTTTGATTGTATCGAAAGTGAGGGAGGGTGTGTTTGGATGTGAAACCTAGGTTTTCTTTTCTTTCGTTTTACTAGTTATGGAGTATTTTGCATTTTTAAGTTCAAAAAATTGTTGGATTGAAGTACTAATAAATTACTTTTACTTCATTTCAATTTGTAACGCATTTTTACATTTTACATGTTAGTCATTTTTATTTTTAATATTCGTATGGTCAATTTAATATGACACAAAAAAAAAAGAGGGAATGTGACTTTTTAGTCACATTTGTTAAGGGTATGAGTTTAAAGTCTCCCTTTATAAAAGTGTGAGTTTTTTACACCAATTGAACATAAATTGTCTCTTATACCCTTACTTTTTTAATAAATAAAAAAAAAACAAAACAAAATACAAAAACAATTTCAATTAACATAAAAATAAAAAGAAAATACATGTGGGGCCCACAAAATCAAATTTATTGTTTGGTTGAGGGTTTGGTGTGGGTTTATTGTGCATTCAATCCTCCATATTCATCACATATCTACCAAAACCAAACCAATTTTTTTTCAAAAATTCTCTCAAAATTCTCTCAAACACTCTCTACATGTTGCCCCGTTAGATTCTGGAAAACGCCGGAGAACATACGCGTGCCTTGACGAGCCAAATCGAGAGGTACGTGATCAAGTTTTTCAAAAAAAATTTATCTGCGACAGTTACTCGATGGGTTGGTCGATCGTACGCTCTATCGATCAACCCATCGAGTAACTAAGAATTTATGAAGCGAAACATTACTCGAAATGAGGTTAATCGAACTAAGGTTACCCGAAATGCTTTCGAGTAGATTTTCGATTAACCCTAACTCCAGTAACATGTTTCGACTAACCTCATTCCAGTAACACAGATTCGAGTAATGTGAGGTTACTCGAATTGAGGTTAATCGAATCATGTTACTCGAAAGTAACAGTCCATCCTGTTACTCGATGGAACAGTCCATTCGAGTAACAGGGCCTGTTTTTTGCAAAAAACGCATTTTCCCGTAATTTTTGGTTTGTTTCGTCGATATATATGGATATGTTGTAATAGTTAACCTAATTCAATAATGTTTTTTGTAATTGTAGATGTCGAATCAACGAATCACGATACGTTACGGTGGTCGTTGGGAACGAGCGGTCTACGTCGACGGGATAGATATGTGCCTTTTCTTCAGGAGGGATCAACTTACCCTCGATGGTCTTGTGAGGCAGATTCGTGCCGTTTTGCGCCCTCCGCCGAATATCGAGTACATGTTGTTTATCTTAACACGAGGCAATGATTTTAGGAGCGTGCGGTGTCCTTTGCTTAGCGACGACGATGTATCCTGCATGCTAGACGAGCAAAAGGACGATTGTTTCATTTTCGTCACCGAGATCCTAGAGGAGGCACAACAAAATGCACCCGAGGTGAATATTCCAGAAGTAGATACGGATGTACCGACTGAGGGCGAGAGGCCTGCTGAGAATTCCGAGGACGACGAAGAAGCTCGTCAGACCGACCTGTTGCAGTCGTTGACCACTGAATGGACAGAATGGATTAGACAGCCGCGCGTCATCACAAATATTCTTTCACGCCGTAATCTGTCCTCGAGTTCTAATTCGGGAGCCGGCGAGCAACCCGAACCAGCTCAGAATGCACAGAATAATCCACTGCGCAACTGGATCATTCCACTGCCGGAGTTTGACCCCGCAGTTCCATTGCGATCGGTCGAGCCTCCCGAACTTGTGTATGGTCATATTGCAGTCGGCTCGACATTCCGAACGAAATCGGATCTGAAGATAGCGGTGGGGATGTATCACATGGAGCATATGGTGGAGTGTGCCACTAAACGCTCGACCTGTGAACGGGTAAAGTTCGTTTGCAAGCGAGACCGTGAGAAGTGCCCGTTCAAATTGTGTGCTACTGGGAATGACGAAACACTCTGGAAGATTACGAGGCTGAACTTGAATCACGAGTGTGTCAATGATTTGGGTCGGACTGCCGATCGTCACGTGTCGAGCAAGGTTGCTGCTACTTACTTTGCACGTCAGCTAGTCGACGATGAGATCACACTGAAGCCGAAGACGATGATTTCTGATCTGAGGAGATTGTACGGAGTAGTGATCGATTACAGCTTTGCCCTGCGGACGAGGAACCTGGCCGTTGAAATGAGGTACGGCAACTATCAGGATTCATATCAGATACTCCCGTCATATCTGCACGTGCTGAAAGAATGCAATCCAGGGACTCGGTATAATATTCAGACGACCAGTGAGGGCGTGTTCTGTCACATGTTTGTTGCACTTGGGCAGTGCATTAGTGCATTTCAGCAGCGCACTCTGCGTCCCGTCATAGTAGTCGACGCCACTCATCTGAAGGGGAAAAACAGCGGTGTGTTATTTGTTGCCGTCACGAAGGACGGAAATGAGCAGATTTTCCCGCTTGCTTTGGGTATCGGTCCGATTGAGAATGACCTGGAGTGGACGTGGTTTCTTGAGCACCTCAGGCTTTGCTACGATGCAGACGATCTGCTCATTGTGTCCGACCAGCATAAGAGCATCGCGAATGCTATTCGGAGTGCCTATCCCCACGCGACCCGTGCGTTGTGTTGTCACCACCTCGAGAAGAATCTGGCAATGTACCGCTCTCATGTGATCACAATTGTACACAAAGCAGCCTACTGTTATCGAGTGGATGAGTTTGAAAAATATTTATCTGATTTGGAGAGAATCAGTGGAGACGGTGCTTATAGGCGCCTCGTTGGACTCGGTGTTGAGACCTGGGCAAGGTCAAAATGTACTGAACAACGATATGGTTTCATGACATCGAACGCGGCCGAAGTCTTCAACAGTGCTATCAAATGGCCACGACGATTACCTGTTTGTGCTATGCTCGAGTCGATTCGTGCGATGATTGAGAGATGGTTTGACGAGAAACGAAGGAAGGCTAATGAGAGGGAGCATGAGATGACCGAGGAGGCATTCGCAAAGATGTCTAATCAGAATCAGTTGAGTCATCATCTTGCTGTTCGAGAGGTCAGTGCGGGGACCGTGTTCAGAGTTGAGGAAAACGGCAGGTCCTATCTCGTGGATATCGCGAGACGCACGTGTGACTGTCGGGAGTTCGACTTAGACCTAATTCCGTGTCGTCATGCTGCTGCCGCTATACGGTATGATATCGGTTTCCTTACATCTTCTTTTAAATTAATTAATGCCACTAACTTGATACTTTTATGTAGACGGGCTAGATTTTCATTGTACGATTTCGTCGGCCCCTATTTCAAGCAAAGCAGCTTGAGAGAGATGTATGCGACTCCTATTGTGCCAGTACCACACGTTGATGATGTTGGAATATGTCCTTCGATCCTACGTGTGCAATCGATAAAGTCATAAGGTCGTCTATGGATGTTAAATGATTATTTGATAATATTAATTGTTGGGAACAATATAATATTGATCAATTAAATCATACCTACAGGGTCACACATGAACTCGAAGATAATGTACGATGCTTGATATATATATTGATTTAGAATCAATATTTACGTGGAATTAATATACATGCATGGGATGCATGGCTTGCATGGATGCATGTCACATAGTGTGACATGGCATGCCACACAAGCAAGTGGGACCACATACAATGCATAGTGGCATGTGTATGTGGCATGACCTTTCACCTCCTTTGTAACCTCTTTTGTGTGTTAATGGTGCATCTTTATGCACATTAAGATGGAGGTTACATAGAGGAGTAAAGGGATGAATAATGGGGTGTTTTATATAGATGAAAATCAGATTTTCATCACACCTAATCAACACCCACGAAATTCACACCAAAGAGAGAGAGGAGAAAGTGTTCTTGGAGAACCGACTCGATCAAGCAAAGTGTTCGTCATCCGGGTTCGTGTGCAACACGTAGAGGCCGGGCCATTTGTGCGGCTTCAACATCCGGGCGATCCAAAGGCGTGACGGAGTCATTCCAAAGGTGAACAATCCGTGGCTGATCAATTAAGGTGGTTCAATCGACTCAACACCACCTTAACCAAATTCAACGATCACCAAATGTAAGAACTCGTTGATCCCTATATATATATATATATATATTGGATGTGTATATATATATATTTGTATGTGTTCTTATACACATTATGTGTGCACTAAGATCCAAGCATGATAGATTTATATGCTTTACACGCTTCCGCACACACGGTATATCGATCGGATCGGTATACCGGTACCATCAATTGGTATCAGAGCCAAGGGATCGTGCACACTTTTGTGTTGGACACAAAAAGGTTTAATCAACATAATTGGCTTAATTGTTTATGTGATTATGTGATTAGATGTAAGGTCGGCCACCGTTAGTGGTCGGGTGAATGAAATTGTCGTTTTTTACGTTTCGATTGGCCATAGTTTTGGAGGGCTGCGTCCCTTGGAATCATATGTAATAGATAAGTTTTCTATTTCAATATGTATTGTACAAACTTGTAAGCGATGGACTTGGTCCATGGTTCGATGGAGGATCTCGGCTCTCAGGCGAAAACGAGAAGAAACGAAGCCAAACGAAGCCAAACGAAGCAAAACGAAGCAAACCGGGCTGCTGGAGCCAAACGGCGGTCGCCGTTTGAGCTCCGGCGGGCGCCGTTTTGATTCGGCGGGCGCCGTTTTGGAAACGGCGACCGCCGAATGCCCTGATTTTGGTGCAGATTTTTCCGAACCCTTTCTGCGGGCGCCGTTTTGGAAACGGCGACCGCCAGTGGTGTTCGGCGACCGCTGATTGTGAATTGGCGGGCGCCGTTCGTGGTTTTTTGGGTACGGAATGGATTTGACCAAAATCGGAGGGCACGGAACTGATTTGGCGGGCGAGGACCAGTCCAGAAGATGTTCAAGGCTTTTGTTATTACTTTAATTCTTTTCGTTTGAGAGTTGTGAGGTTCTAGGGGCCTTTCGATTTCGTATTTATATGCTTTGCTAGTTATAGGTTGTTTTATGTTATAAATGTTCAACTTACATATAAACAAACCTATGCATGCAAGTTCCCAAAATAATGAATATAATGTCTTGTCCAAAACATCACACCCATAAAGCCCTCGATCATAAGTTGGTAGGTCCGCCTCAGCGGGGTACTACTTGTTATCTTGGAATAAGTGGGAGTAAGGGTTAGACCCTTACAAGTGAGTTTGGTTTTCTCATCGATAGATCCACTGCAGGCGTGGCTATCGAGACATGAGATGAGAATGGGACTCTCATCGACCGAGAGTGACATTGGATGTCATTGACATGGGATGTCTACCTATCTTGGAGTTCTTAAGTGCGGACTCAGTCGGCTTAAGGATTCGCAAGATGAGGGTCTTGGGATCGTTTTGTTCTAATTTATTAAAATGTCAAAAACCAATGCCTAATTTGTTTTTCAAAGACTAAGTTCAACTCGACTCATTCTCACCCCGGGGAGTGGAATGGAGCCAAAGCGCTTGCTTATGTCGATGACACAGATTAGAGACATTCGAGCCATTGGATGGCGTGAATCGATTGTCTGGTTGGCTCCCTCATTTTAATGAGAGATAGGGCTTCAATTGCATGATAAGATCGCTGGTTAGAAAACCTCGAGTTTTCACTTACGATTTATCACGGTTTTGATATTAAGATAATTGGGAACGACGATATTGGATATCGAATGAACAAAATGAAACAAATAATAGTAGTTTTGCGAGACAACCTTATTTGTTTACCGCTTTGTGAATGTTTACTTACTTAATTTATCTTTCTTCTGTAGTTTAATATGTCTGTCTCAACTCAATTCAAGTTCAGCTCTATCTTGGATAGAGAAAAGTTGAACAACACCAATTTCCTTGATTGGCAACGTAACTTGAGGATAGTCCTCAAATACGAAGAAAAGGAAAGTGTGTTGGACAAACCCCTTCCCGTGCTTCCCGCTGATGGGGGCTCGGATGCCCAAAAGGCATCATATGCCCTTGCTAAGAAAGCCTCGAATGAGGTGACATGTTTGATGTTGGCATCCATGATACCCGAGTTGCAAAAACAATTCGAGTTCATGGAAGCCTATGACATCATAGAAGAGCTCAAGAGCATGTTCGGGGAACAGGCTAGGATTGAGCGCTTCGGTGTCACCCGGGCTATAGCAACAGCTAGGCTGGAAAAGGGTAAACCCGTGGGACCACATGTACAGCAAATGATTGGATTATTTGCTTCAAGTGCTCGCCTCGGTTTTGCATATGATGACGAGTTGGCTACCGATTTCATTCTCCATTCTCTTCATGATGGTTATGACGCCTTTAGGCTGAATTTCCACATGAATGGACTGAAGAAATCGCTTCATGAGCTCCATGGGATGCTTAAGGCTGCTGAGCCGGCGATTAGGAAGGACCCTAGGAGGGAAGTTCTTATGATTCGGGAAGGAGGTACCAAAAAGTTCAAGGGGATTAAGAAACCGGAAGTGAAAGGCAAAGGGAAAGGGAAAGTTGTGGCAACTCCTTCCAAAAGGTTCTTGAAAGCTTCTAAGGTTCCTGGGGAATCTGAGTGTTTCTACTGCAAGAGTGTTGGACACTACAAGCGGGATTGCCCCAAGTTCAAGGAGGATGTGAAGAACGGTGTCGTTCCTTCATCTTCAGGTATTTATGTCATAGACATAAACTTTACAAATTCTTCTTCTTGGGTATTGGATACCGGATGCGGTGCTCACATTGTTTCACATGTGCAGGGACTGCGAAGAAGTAGAACTTTGGTAAAGGGAGATGTCGATCTGCGGGTTGGAAATGGAGCGAGGGTCGCTGCATTAGCCGTAGGATCTTATGATTTGTGTTTGCCTTCGGGCCTTGTTTTAGTATTAAATAATGTTTATTTCGTTCCAAGTATTACCAAGAACATCATTTCTATTTCAGTATTGGATACTGAAGGATTTTCCTTCACTATAATAAATGGTTTATTTACTATTTCAAAAAGTGGAGTGTTCTATGGTTCGGCACGATTAGAACATGGTTTATATATACTTCAACTTGACAATCATATATATAACATTGATACCAAGAAGGCCAAATCGAATGAATTCAATGAAACATACCTTTGGCATTGTCGATTAGGCCACGTCAACATTAAACGTGTAGAGAAACTTCTTAAAGAAGGTATTCTCAAATCTTTTGACTTGGAGTCATTCGATACATGTGAAGGATGTTTGATGGGCAAAATGACAAAGTCACCTTTTCTAGGAAAAGGAGAACGTGCAAGTGATCTGTTGGGTTTAATCCATACTGATGTATGTGGTCCAATGAGTTCACAAGCACGTGGAGGTTATTTCTACTTCATAACTTTTACCGATGACTTAAGTAGATATGGTTATATCTATTTAATGAGGCATAAGTCGGAAGCCTTTGAAAAGTTCAAAGAATTCCAAAATGAAGTTGAGAATCAACTTGGTAAGAAGATAAAAGCCATTCGATCGGATCGAGGTGGTGAATATCTTAGCCAAGAATTCGATGATCATCTTATGAGTTGTGGTATTCTATATCAACTCACTCCACCTGGAACACCCCAGATGAATGGTGTTTCCGAAAGGAGGAATAGAACCTTATTGGATATGGTTCGATCGATGAT
Source organism: Euphrasia confusa (assembly GCA_954870475.1). NCBI lineage: Eukaryota > Viridiplantae > Streptophyta > Magnoliopsida > Lamiales > Orobanchaceae > Euphrasia > Euphrasia confusa. The sequence goes on from OX940952.1 coordinate 38,030,594, forward strand.
GAGCCTTAGTGAACTACCAAAATCTTTTTGGGGACACGCACTTTTAACAGCGGCCTATACACTGAATAGGACACCGTCAAAAGCTGTTGATAAGACACCATACGAGATATGGAAAGGGAAGGTCCCTAACTTGTCTTATATCAAGGTTTGGGGATGTGAAGCTTATGTGAAGAGAAATATCTCTACAAAGCTTGAACCCAAATCGGATAAATGTTTCTTTGTTGGTTATCCAAAAGAAACACGAGGGTACCACTTTTACAACCAATCTGAGAACAAAGTCTTTGTTGCTCGAGATGGTGTATTTCTTGAAAAGGAATATCTTTCCAAGAAAGTAAGTGGGAGCTCAGTTGAACTGAACGAAGTTCAAGAAAACTTGAACGAGGTTCAAGAAGATCAAACTGAGATGGACACTCAAGACCAAGTCGAGAGTGCTCCAGTGGTTTTAGAAACCACACCTAACCCTCGGAGGTCCGGAAGGATTAGATCTCAACCTGACAGATACTTAGGTATTCTGACAAATGTGAGCTATGAAGTCATGCTTTTAGAAAGCAATGAACCTTCGACCTATATCCAAGCTATGACGAGTCCAGATTCCGAGAAATGGCAGGGTGCCATGAAATCCGAAATGGAATCAATGTCTGAAAATCAAGTTTGGAACTTGGTCGATTTGCCTAAAGGGGCTAGGCCCATTGGATGCAAATGGATTTACAAGATAAAAACAGACATGAATGGAAAACCTAGTGTTTTCAAAGCAAGGTTGGTAGCAAAAGGATATAAACAAATTCACGGGGTGGATTATGATGAAACCTTTTCACCAGTTGCTATGATTAAATCCATTCGGATTCTCTTAGCCATTGCTGCTCATTATGATTATGAGATATGGCAAATGGACGTTAAAACCGCCTTCTTGAATGGGATTCTAGTAGAGGAAGTGTTTATGACACAACCTGAGGGTTTTATCGATCCTAATCAGGCTGAGAGAGTATGCAAGCTTAATAGATCCATTTATGGATTAAAGCAAGCATCTCGGAGCTGGAATCTTCGGTTCGATGAATCCATACAAGAGTTTGGATTTCAAAAGAACATGGAAGACTCTTGTGTTTACAAGAAGGTCAGTGGGAGTTACGTTGTATTCATTGTGTTGTATGTTGATGACATACTCCTTATTGGAAACAATATTCCTATGCTTAATTCTGTTAAAGAATGGCTTGGAAGATGGTTTTCAATGAAGGATCTTGGAGAAGCACAGTACATATTGGGCATCAAGATCTGTCGGAACAGATCACAAAGGATGCTTGGACTTAGTCAAGCAACCTATATTGATAAGGTGCTTGACAGGTTCAGAATGAAAGACGCCAAGAAGGGTCTCATTCCAATGACTCATGGTACATCTTTAAGCAAGAGTCAGTGCCCTTCGGGACCTGATGAGCAAATAAGGATGGCAAATATTCCTTATGCTTCGGCAATAGGGTCTATTATGTACGCCATGATATGTACACGACCGGATGTATCGTATGCTTTGAGCATGACGAGTCGGTTTCAAGGAAACCCAGGTGAGGCGCATTGGACTGCGGCCAAGAATATTCTTAAGTACCTTAGAAGGACTAAAGAGTATTTTCTTGTCTTTGGAGGACAAGAAGAGTTGGTTGTGACAGGATATACGGATGCAAGCTTCCAAACAGACAAAGATGATTTCCGGTCTCAATCCGGATTTGTCTTTTGTCTGAATGGAGGTGCGGTGAGCTGGAAGAGTTCCAAGCAACCCACCGTAGCTGATTCTACTACAGAGGCTGAGTACATTGCTGCATCAGAAGCAGCAAAGGAGGCCGTTTGGATAAGAAAGTTCTTAGATGAGCTCGGTGTCGTACCTAGTTCGGCCCATCCGATAGCTCTCTATTGTGATAATAGTGGAGCTATCGCGCAAGCCAAGGAGCCTAGGGAGCACCACAAATCCAAACATGTGCTCAGGAAGTTCCACATTCTCAGGGAGATAGTTAGTCGTGGAGACATCGAGATAAATAAAGTTGCAACTGATGATAATGTTGCAGACCCGTTAACTAAACCACTCCAGCAGTCAAAGCATGATGCTCATACGACTGCAATAGGGATACGATATCTTAGAGATGGATTGTAATTCCTATTACTGTATTGTCTACTTTTGGAGTTTATGTAAACATTCGCGTATCTTTTATGATATAATTTCTTCATATAACTGTGGTTTAAATTGTATGAATTGTCCAAATGATTAAATTATATTAATTGGATTATGAGGTCGATTTACCACATAATGAAGTCCCAATTGTTGAACTAATATAATTAAATCATAAATTGTTCCTAGTTCGTATCATCAAGTACGGACAAACTGACGATACAAAGAACTAGATTGTAATGTGTACTATAGCGCCGCTTCATGGGCTAGTGATGTGGGACATCAAGTACAATTACATAGATATTAGCTGGGAGCTAATGATTGAACAGACCCGACTGGAATAGTATTTAAGATTTTGAGTCATAATACTATTTCATTGACTGTCGAGCAATTTCCTCTGACCTGAGTAGTCCAGAGTGATTCCATTGTGAAATGGTGTACTTTGATACAAGTAAACACCTTTCGTAAAAGGAGGTTATAAAACTTGTTATTGGGTATATCAGGAAGCAAGTGGGAAAGCTTGGATTGACAAGATGGGATTGTCCTCCATTTTGATATGGATCATATGTCTTACCGGCCACTTGGAGAGTCGAGACTGTGGAAAATACGTGGCCACGTCCAGATTCGTATCATAGTGATAAATTTGGTTTTACAGTCTGTCTCAAAGTCCAAGAAAGGTTTGAACCGATTGAGGATGACTCAAGTCTTGCCTCAAGTTCAAACTTAGACATAAAGTGACAATAGGAAGTTGGCAGCACACTGGCTCTGAAGGCCAAGTGGGAGATTGTTGGAATATGTCCTTCGATCCTACGTGTGCAATCGATAAAGTCATAAGGTCGTCTATGGATGTTAAATGATTATTTGGTAATATTAATTGTTGGGAACAATATAATATTGATCAATTAAATCATACCTACAGGGTCACACATGAACTCGAAGATAATGCACGATGCTTGATATATATATTGATTTAGAATCAATATTTACGTGGAATTAATATACATGCATGGGATGCATGGCTTGCATGGATGCATGTCACATAGTGTGACATGGCATGCCACACAAGCAAGTGGGACCACATACAATGCATAGTGGCATGTGTATGTGGCATGACCTTTCACCTCCTTTGTAACCTCTTTTGTGTGTTAATGGTGCATCTTTATGCACATTAAGATGGAGGTTACATAGAGGAGTAAAGGGATGAATAATGGGGTGTTTTATATAGATGAAAATCAGATTTTCATCACACCTAATCAACACCCACGAAATTCACACCAAAGAGAGAGAGGAGAAAGTGTTCTTGGAGAACCGACTCGATCAAGCAAAGTGTTCGTCATCCGGGTTCGTGTGCAACACGTAGAGGCCGGGCCATTTGTGCGGCTTCAACATCCGGGCGATCCAAAGGCGTGACGGAGTCATTCCAAAGGTGAACAATCCGTGGCTGATCAATTAAGGTGGTTCAATCGACTCAACACCACCTTAACCAAATTCAACGATCACCAAATGTAAGAACTCGTTGATCCCTATATATATATATATATATTGGATGTGTATATATATATATTTGTATGTGTTCTTATACACATTATGTGTGCACTAAGATCCAAGCATGATAGATTTATATGCTTTACACGCTTCCGCACACACGGTATATCGATCGGATCGGTATACCGGTACCATCAGATGATTGGGTTGTCCCTCCAGAAGTAGCTTCGTAGGTGTGTCTTCCACCGGAAGTGGTTAGTCAGGCTGGACGTCCGCGGCTGAGTCGGGTTCGTTCTGCAGTTGAGGGATCTGGGTCTGCTCGTCGTGTACAGGTTTGTTCTTCGAACCTAATATTGTGTCGTCATTAGTATGATTAAAGACCTAATATCGTGTCTTTGTGTGCAGGTGTGTACGAAGTGTAAGGGCGCAGGACATAACATACGCAACTGCAAGGCTTACATACCTCCTGCAGGCGTTGATTTGAATGTCCCTCCGGAAGCCTCAGGAACGCAAGAATCGGGTCGAAGAAGGCAGAAGAAAAAGTGCAGCATTTGCAGAACCGAGGGCCACACAAAAACAAAATGTCCGATGCGTGTGGATTGAGGGCTCTTCTGGTGTTTGGTTGATTTGTTATCGTGTTTCTCGATACATCGTATGACTAGGATTGATTTATTATCTTTGTTTCTGGACATATGCAGTGTGTTTCTTTGGATATTTGTTGTGGTTTTTGTTGATATGCAGGTCAGGGTATGTTAAAAAACAGTAATGGCATTCTGCATATTCAGTACTCCATCGAGTAACCTATTCGATTAACCTATTCGCTTAACCTTTTCGAGTAACCTCATCGATCAACCTTCGAGTAAACCATTCGATTAACCCAATTTTGTAACCCTATTTTCGAGTAACACTTTCTTGTAACCATTCGATTAACCTCGTCGATTAACCCCCATTCAAGTAACCATTTCGCTTAACCTATTCGCTTAACCTATTCGAGTAACCCAATCTTGTAACCCTTACCTTCGATTAAACCTACCTTCGATTAACCCTACCTTCGATTAACCCATTCGAGTACATTAGGGTTTCCATCGAGTACATTAGGGTTACCATCGACCAACCATCGAGTAACTAAGAAGCCCCCATCGAGTAACTAAGAACAGGACCATTTTTTTCAATTTTAAGGCCGTTCTTCAATTTCTAATTGTGTTTTTGCGTATGTAACTTCATTTTAATGATAAAAAACATTCATTAAACATGTTTTGATGATCAATTTTGGAGTTCTAATCCATAGCATGTCAACATTGAACAATATCATAGTTTGTTTGTTGTAAACTTACTTAAGATATTTAGAAAAATATGACTAATGTTCCATGTTTCACTTGTTTTCACTCTAAACGAATCGTTTGATCATCTAAACTGTTTTAATAATGTTTTATGGCTCTAAATTGAACTTATTAGTGTAAATAACAACTTAATTATCTTAAAAAATGCCAAAAGATACTAAATTTACACTGTTAATCGATGGTTGGTCGATGCCTTTTCGAGTAACCTACCATCGACCAACCTTGAAGATTTATGATTACAGGATGATGGCATTATTCGAGTAACCTTTTCGCCTAACCAATTCGAGTAACCCCATTCCTGTAACCCTATCGATCAACCTATTCGAGTAACACATTCGATGAACGTTTTTAAAGTATTCTGCAGATTTCAGGCCTGATTCTTGGTTGATCGATGGACCTGTTCTTGGTTGATCGATGGTTACTCGATCGCGTCATACGATCGAGTAACCTCTGGGCAGAATGAAAACAATTTTTTTTGAACATTTTAAAACCCAAACCTGCAACATTCTTAACAATCGAACACATTACCAATACAGAAATACCAACAAATAATTATAGTTTGAAACACTCAAATCCAAAGTAAATACCAAACAATACTAAACAAGTCTCTAAAGTGTCGAAAATAAATCATCCTAACCTCGTATGTCTTCATTCGTGCGTCCTTCCTGAGCTAACCAATAAATCATCCTAGCAATATACTTTCTGTACCTAACGATGTAAGGAATGTCAATAGTCTTGTCCTCGTGAGTCAACTTCTTGTTGAACAAGCGATCCAGGTACATGCAACAAATCGGCCCACACGAGTTCCCGTCGGGTTGGATTATTTGTCGATCCTTGGGCATCAGCTTAAACTTGAAAGCACACTTCTTACGCTCCCTGAAACCAAAAACATTGAAATGAATGAAACACTTCTCCCGTCAATATAATATAAGAAAAAAAGACTAAAAAAATACACAATGAAATGAATGAATCATACAAGTACGAGTGCTGCTCCCACCAGTGTGCGCATTTCAACAATCGAGGCAACAAATCTGTCAGGGGCTTCAGCTGTTTAGCACTGACACTGCACAATGAATCATACACTTCGACAGTCCAATTCTCGAAATCAATGCACGCCACGATCCAGTGGATGTTATCAATGTTGCAAATCATGGCCACCTTACATAAAAACCATGAAAATATAAGAAATCATAGAAACCAAAGATTATTCAAATTCAGTTAACATACCTGATGGATATTGTACCAACAATGCTCACCACGACCAGGACCCGATACAGTCTTTATCATATCCTGAGGTGGTTTCCAATTCTTGTATCGTAACTCAAAATCAGGAGAAGTCCCTGTATGCTTCAGTTTCTTGTATTCGAGGCAGAAATCATTCTTTGGAAATGTGATAAATATTAAATTTTAAGTTAGTAAGAACATGATAAATGTAAAATATAACAAATAATAGATAAAAGACATTCACTTACAAAGAAGCTGGGACCGAAGATCTGGTGCCCACTTGCGCTCACGTAACTCTTCACCCCGACCTTAGTTCTGATTTTTATTTTCATGAACGCAATATACAAGTCGAGTACCTGAATATTGACACGTTGTTAATATTTAAATATAAATTAAAAGGGTTATAATTTAAAATTTTACCTGAGAAGAGAACCAAACAGAGGGGTTTTCCACATCGTCGAAGAACTTCTGATCAAGGATCAAATCATCACAGCACTTCAGCTTAATGCAAGAATCGGGCCCGATGCTCTGTACACATTGTACAACTTCCAGCTTCTTTTACCCCGTGTCTTGCTAAACCCTTGGATGAAAGGGCTACGCAAGTACCTGGAAGGACGAACGACACGAGGTCCGAGACTGCTCTCCCCATCATCCTCCTCGGACACCGCATCCTCGTCGTCATCCTCGTCAGTGAAGCACAAGGGCACCTCATCCTCGCCATCATCCTCGTCATCAGCAGCTGGCTCTGAGAAGATATCAAAGTTCCTCCCAGTATGGGTCTCAACATCGACCACAACAGCTGGTGTCGGCGTCCTGAACATCTCCAGATCAAAAGGAACTATCGACGGAGGCGTGCGGTAGCTGGAGGACTCAAATGGATAGGCCGGTGGCGGCATCTGGGGTCCCTGAAATCCATAGGCCGGTGGAGGCATCTGATAACCCTGGAACCACGTGTCAAATGGAAATACCGGAGGCACCTGGGGCTGCCTGCAGTAACGCATCCATGCCTCAGCGTCTGCATATGAATACCGAGGGTCAGGCATCGCCGACGTCGAGAATCGAGCTGGTGCTCTGCGCGAAGAAGTCTCCTGAATGTCCTCGCAGTGGTAGGAATGACGAGGAGGTGAACTCCGAGGGGGAGAGGAAGGCTCTTCGTACACTGGCCTCGAGGGATAAGGCCGTGGCTGAGAGTGTCGACTGAAGCCGAAGAATGCCTTCATTTTGGAGAACAAGTTCTCCGTGACGCTCTCCGTGACATGCCTCACGATGTGAGTCGTGAATCCCTTCTCGGATGTGTCGAACAAGATCCTCTCGAAGTCACTCCGACGATAAATAAGTGGATCATCATCCACCACTCTCTCAGATGCAGGTCCAGCTCGAGACTCGGGAGGAGTAGCAACTCGAGGAGGAGGAGAATAATGCTGAGGAGGCGGAGAATCATGTCGAGGAGGAGGAGAATCATGTCGAGGAGGCGGAGAATCATGTCGAGCTCTCCGAGATGTACGTCTCTCTGCTGAAGAGCTGGGCGTGATATCGTCACGCGTGCGGACATGTGTCGTCGCCTTCTTGAATGTCTTGGCCACACTTTCGGCCACGCGGTCCACAAGCTTCTTCTTCTTCTTCTCCATCTGCTTCTTCGGTGCCGGTGCTCGTGTCGGCGCCGCTGCGTGGGCTAAGCGGACGGGAGGCTGGTACGGGACGGCATACAACTCACCGGCCCCAGTCAAACTCCTGTAATACAACATCTCCTCCTCCTCCGGTGTCGGTGTGAGGGTCTCGTTCACTACAAGCTAAGAGAAAACAATAACAAAAAAAATATTTATTAATGAAATATTCTATAAACTATGAAAATTCAAAATTATTAACAAAATAGATTGACGATTACCCGCTCATCCTCAAAGTAATCAGTGTAATCGAAGTTAGTCTTCCTCTGCGTCCAATTCAAAAACCGAGGCATCTGCGTCTCTCGGCTCCGAGTAGCGATCAGTCTCCCTAAAGGAGGAAAGGCCTCGAAGGCCCAACACTGGAAGACCCAAAATGGACCGTAAAAGTGATAAGCCGCTCTCTCTGCCTGATCAGCTGCCATCCCAGCAATGCTGATGTAGTGCGAGAAGTTCTGGAACGTATAAGAACCCCAAGGAAACCACTCCCAACCATCGGTATCCTCCACCAGTGTCCAGACCCAATTCTCGACATCCAATTTTTCTCGACCAATCAGAACGAAGTAGAGAATCAAGATGTTGGCAACCTTGAAATAATCATAAAGGTCGTCGCCCATCCGCTGATCATTAAACAAATTGAGTAATTTTTCAATCTTCATCACTCTGCAACGGAATAGCCTCCGATGGATGCCTGTACTGGGAGCGACATGATCTGCGGCTGTGGGATCGAAGTTACTTTCCCCGAAGCTCAGGCCGGTGATCAGGGCATATTCTTGTGCTCGAAACTTCACAATACGGTCCCCGATAGAAAACCAGTGCTCAAACTCCGGCATATTCTTGCTAACGATCTCTCTCGATAGCAGCTTGTGTAGAGGCTTGTTCGAACGGTCTCCACAGGGAAGGGACAAGAACTGACTGAAGAGATACGTTTGTCTGTACTCCGCGAGGCCCTCGTCCCCACCCACCATTCTCAGAGTGTCTTGTACGTTTTTCAAAACGCTGCGTCGATCGCCGCAATTTATCGCTCTCGAAATGTCGACGAAATCCGGTCTCCTCCATCGGAAACCAGCCTGCACAAATGAAGAAGAAGCAATTACAAAAAGAGAAAAATAGGATCAAAAAAAAAAACTGTCTGTTACTCGATCGAGCAGACCATCGATCAACCCCAATCGATCAACCCCAATCGATCAACCCCATCGGCCAACCATTCGATTAACCCCATCATTCAACCCATTCGATTAACAGAGCAGACTACTCGAAGAGGTTAATCGAAGGGGTTAGTCGATGGGTTAGTCGATTAACCCCATCGACCAACCAATTCGATTAACCCCATCGACCAACCAATTCGATTAACCCCATCGACCAACCAATTCGATTAACAGGACTGACTACTCGAATTGGTTGGTCGACGGGGTTGGTCGATGGGGTTAGTCGATGGTACTAATCGACTGCCATCGATTAACCAAGAACAGAAATCAAAAACTGAAATTTCAGAACAATTCAACTCACATTTACAGTTCTAAATGAAGTATAACACAATAAAGAACTTAAACAAGCATCGAAACACCATATAATCCATCAAATTGCTCGAAATTTCGAAAAAAAAAGGGGATGGATTCGGGAATTACCGGAGGTTGGAGACTCGGTTCTTGTTGTTGTTGTTCTTCCTCGCTTTCGTGCTCCTCGTCATGCTCGGACGCCGACGACATTGCTTTCGCCGGTTACGTGAGTTCAAATCGAAAAAAAAAAAGGGGGCGGGCGGTAGGGTAGGTTACGGGAGAAGAAGAAGAGAAGAGAAGAGAAGAGAGAGAAAAGTGGGGACCAAATTTTATTTTTTTTTTTGTCTTTTTTTAATAAGTTTGAAGGGTATATTTGACCATTCAATTAACATTGGTGTAAAAAACTCACACTCTTATAATTGAGTACAAAAAACTCACAATTCTTATACACATGACCATAAATCCACAGGCCTCAAAAAAAAAACTGTGAAATGTTAAGACAGCTCGGTTCCTAAACAAAGCTGTCAACACACATGTATTTGCATACCTTGGCCATGACAGAGTCACTCTCTTCAGTAAATATTTATTTACAGTGCGTTCCGTAAGCATTTCTTGACGGGCTTCCTTACGGTCTCCATCAAAAATAGTTGATCGAAAGTCCGATACAGATCGAGAATCGCTGACGGTTTTCTTGGAAAGAGCGTCCGTAAGCAAATGCTTACAGGCTTACATCGGACTAGTCCGTCAGCGTTTCCGTAATGTCGAGAGTTAGTAATTGGATGAACACAATATATGACAATTACTCTCTACTGGAGTTATCTCAATAGCCTACGTAAGATCTAAAGATAATATAGCAATCAATTAATCAAATAGATGGTTAAATCGAGAGTTAGTAATGTCGTCATGTAAATGATTGAACTCCAAGTCTTAAAGAAATAGAATTGAGACGAAGAAAAACTCTATATGACTGTAGATCCCAAGAACTAGGAAAAACAACATAATTGTTTAACTTCATTATCACTATTATGTGGGAAATTTTAATTTCATAAAGTTCATTGCTTAAGAGATGTTACAGTGATACGTTCTGAGAATTAACATATGGCTATTAATGATTCAAAAAAATCAACTATGTAAGAGAGAAGTGGGGCCGCTTCGAAAAGAATATAATAAGACATATTCTTCAACACTCTTATAGAACCAGACAGATGTTCAGAGCCAAAATGATAACTGAGAGTTGTTAGAAAGATTGTGAGTAGAGTATACTATTGTTTACACAAATGGTAAATAGTTCAAAGACATCGTGTCCACTATTTAACTAGTAAAATAAGCATACTTTCACAAAGAAATGATAAAAAGGTAACATCTACCTATTCTATGCATGTTTCTAACGTTGAGTTATATCACCAAACTTTTTTATGGTGTCTGTATAATTTTCATTCGTGTGGAGGATTGTTTAAAAATGAGTGTCTCGCTGAGAGCTCCGATTTAATATCTCATACGCTCAATTACGAGTAGTATGAATCAGAAATTTATTTTCAAAGATATAACTAGTTGGAATAGAATTATAAAAAGAATTATATACTAAATTGAAAAAGAAATATAAAGTATAGTAGATAAATATAGGGGAGTACCTTTTTATACACATTTTTGCTATTTTATTTTTCAAGTTATTATTTGTCAAACTGTTGAAAAAAATAATATAATAATAATATATTTTATTATTATAATTAGTTACAATTTGAATTTAAAATTGAATTAATTATATTAATTCATACTTAATAAGTGACTTGAATGCTAGATGTTACATTTGTGGTCAAATGTTCTAGATTCAACGAACCTTCAACTCCAACTATCTCTATATAAGAACAGTCGAGTGGGCTTAAAAAATATACGTCGAGAATAATCGAAGATGAACGAAAGAATATACAGACATCTTGCCAGCAATCGCTCTCGTCTTTTTTTTGCTTACCCATTTTCTTTGACCCTCTGGTGAAATTTCCTATGCAGCATCTCAGTTCGCCGTAAGCAAATATTTTGTTTTGTAATAGTTGTATTTTGGGAAACAATCGTACCCGTAGATGACAATTTTTTGTTTTAAGAAAATCGTGTTGAACACGAGCCTCGATTTATTCGAATTTTTTTTCTTCCATTAGAGTATCCATTAGAGAAAATTGAAGAAAAAAAATGACTATATACTATTACATTTTTTTTATTTTATTTGTGTATTTGAATATATCATATGACTACAAGTTTGAATTGGAAATAATATTTACAAAAAAGAAGTGTAACTATTCGAATTATAGAACAATCTAACAAATGAAGTATATTTTTAATTTTTTTTTTTTGTCAAATAAAATTAAAAAAAACTTAAATACTAAGTATTAAAATGTATCAAATAAAACTCAATTCACGTTTACGTGATGATTTTATAAAATAAAACTCAATTCACGTTTACGTGATGATTTTATAAAAGACAAGTTTGAACTTATACAATAGTATGATTAACAATAAAAAAAAGAAGAAATATTTAGGAAAATGGGTAATTTAGTTTACTAATTTACATTTCAAGTATTACAAATTAAACTTTCTAATTAAGATAACTTTTTATAATCGTTTTTATTAATATGAGTATTATTAATTTTGTTATTATAAAAAAAAGCACAACTAATTACTTTTATACCCTTATAATAACTCTCCACCATGTATAATCATCAAGGGTAATTTTGGAACATTACTGACGCAGGGAAGCTAGAACACACAAATTAAGACTCGTTGATTCTACGAATACCCGAGAATTAAAACATCAAAGTATCGTTGATTCCGAAGAATACCGAAACCTGATAAAAAAACCTCAACAGAAGAACCTTTTTATTTCATCATAAACAACTGTTCAACTAAATAAGAAAAACGACATATAAATAGTACTACTAAAACCCTAATAGAATAAATTAAAATAAATTAAAATAATAGTAATAACTTAGAGAGCAAGACACAATCTTTGACTTTTATATCTGCATCATTCTCCCCCTCTAGGAGAAGGTTCGACCTCGAACCTGAAAATCGAGCACGAAGATACCGGGATCAAATATCAATCGTCGGCAAATCAGAGGGCACGGCGCAAGCGCATCCACACGTTGATGTGGCACAAGGGTAGTGACTGAAAGAATCGACGCAGGAGTAGCAACGTGAGGAAGTAGCGCAAGGGCAGCGGCAACGACGTCAGGATGCAGCACAAGGGCAAGGACATGACGATGCATCACGGGGGCAGCAGATTTAGGATGTGGCGTTGGAGCAGTGGTCTGATGAAGCGACGACAGTGTAGCATCAGGAATCAACGCCAGGTCGGCGACTTGAGGCAACGACTCGTCGATCCAGATTGGCTCGTCGTCCCAAATCGGCTGGTCGTCCCAGACCGGCTCGTCATCTTGGATTGGTTCGTCGTCCCAGATCGGCTCGTCGTCCCAGATCGGCTCGTCATCTTGGATTGGTTCGTCGTCCCAGATCGGCTCGTCGTCCCAGATCGGCTCGTCATCTTGGATTGGTTCGTCGTTCCAGATCGGCTCATCATCCCAGATCGGGACCGATTCGTCTTCTGAATCGAAATTCACATCCATCGATGCGGGGATGGATCGTGGTTCACGTGCCAACGGCGCCACGGGGATGAATCGGTGCGCCACGGGAATAGATTTCGTTAGACCAGTGGTGATAGCTAAGCGGAGCTCCTCAAGTTCGACAGCAAGGACTGCGATTTGGCGGCTTAAGGCGGCGACGTCGGCGTCGCGACGGGCTGCGACCTCAACGGCGGTTTCGCGAGCATACTGGCGACGAGGAGGCATCGTGCCTGAAACCTGATACCAACTGACGCAGGGGAGCTAGAACACACAAATTAAGACTCGTTGATTCTACGAATACCCGAGAATTAAAATATCAAAGTATCTTTGATTCCGAAGAATACCGAAACCTGATAAAAAACCTCAACAGAAGAACCTTTTTATTTCATCATAAACAACTGTTCAACTAAATAAGAAAAACGACATATAAATAGTACTACTAAAACCCTAATAGAATAAATTAAAATAAATAAAATAATAGTAATAACTTAGAAAGCAAGACACCATCTTTGACTTTTATATCTGCATCAATTACTCAAATTTATAATTAAAAAAAACTAATATTCTAAATTAAATACTAACAAATTAAACTTTCTAATTAAGATAACTTTTTATAACCGTTTTTATTAATAGAGATATTATTAATTTTGTTATTATAAAAAAAAAGCACAACTAATTAATTTTATACCCTTATAATAACTATCCACCGTGTATAATCATCAAAAGTAATTTTGGCACATTACTCAAATTTATAATTAAAAAAAAACTAATATTCTAAATTAAATACTAACTTTTAAAATTTCTCTTTTATAAAAATCACCCTAAAAAAATTACAAATATTATAACTTAAAGTATTTTAATTTGTGTTTAAAAATTAATAGTTCAATATAGTCACTCAATTTATAAATTATTTAAAATTAAATTAAGATTTTGAATATGATAAAATTAAATTAGTGATTGATATTTAAGTTTTGTATACAAACACAATACAAATCAGATCTAATCATATAGACTAATATAATTTCACCGTTTAATATCTCAATTCCTACCCAAACGAATACAACTCCATTTAAATCAGAGTATATACTTGACGTTTATAATATATAAATATAATGATAAATACATTACAATATTACATATGATGCACTTGATAATTGTATTTGATAGTAATAGAAGTGTGTTTGAATAATCAATATACATACTATACATTTGACTATAATTAGTTTTTTTAAATATATTTGGGATTCTTTTATTTATATTTGATGATTTTGAGAATATATTATAGGGATGTTGGAATGCGTGGGGATTAAAATAAATGAAAGATTAATTTGGAGGTTAAAACAAATGCGTGATCGATTCATAAAGTACTACTCCATAATTCACATTATCTTCGCGTCAGAAAAATAACACATTCATTCACGTTATTTCTGAGTTGCCAGTTTGCCTATATTATTAAGAGGTGGGCCCGTGTGTAATCTAAAATTGTCGAAGTTCGGCCCAAAATTCATTCTTAGCGATCAATGTTGGGTTTTAGGGCTATCTCAGGCCCAATTGATTTTAACAAAAAATACAGAACATACGGAGTACACGACTAGTATTTTTTAATTAAAAATAAGTTTTTAATTAAAAAAATATAAAATATTCCAATTTAAATGATATCAGTATAAAATATTATAATTTTAATTAAAGGTTATATTCACTCAGGTAAATGTCAAGTCAATCAACTTTTTTAACACTTTGACCTTTTAAACTTTGACCTTTTAAATGAAGCGACTTTTAACAAATATTTTAATTACATTTTATTGTTTATTTTCTTTTTTGCTAATGCTGAATATATCACATTCCATTGTTACTTTCTTCTTTGCATATGTTGAATGAATCAGTAAATACTCTCTTTCTTAACAACTCGACTATTTATTTTAAAAATACAAAGGGGAATCTTGTTACTATGAAATGATGGTAGTACAAATGTACTACAACTTAACACATTTACAAAATACACGACGTTAATATGAAATTGAGGAACTTAGTTTGATAAGCAATGTCATGTTCTCTGCTTGTTTTTTTGGAATGAAACGATTGAGTTAAATTGAACCCGCGGAGTTCCACAGAAAGTTCACTCGGGCATGGTCCTGTCGACCGACAAGCCACAGTGTCGGCCGACACTATCCCAGAAAACCTCTCGACTCCATCGCATTGTCTTCGCCATTCTTTCGTTTATGAATTCGACTCCACATCCCAACAAATACTCACACACATGTTTTAGGTTCGAACATATTTTCAATTTAAGTGCTCAACCAATTGAGCTAACTCTCGAAAACAACAACATAATTATTCAAACATATTACTTCTCGATGTACATGCTCACTTCTTAAGAAGAAATGATACGGAGTTAAGAGTTACTACTATTTAACACTCGCCTGTGCAATAATAAAATTTTGACTCATACTGACGTATTGACTATTAAGCCATCTACTTTGAAATTTTAGAAAAATTAATTGAAATTCTATCGACTCATTTTGTACTTAAAAATTAATCAAAACTCTTTCTTCTCAAGATAGTTTGATATTTTTTTTTTGTTTCACACTAATTGACACACCTAAAAAAACGAAAATAATTATTTTAATTTTTTATTTTAAAATATAATTGAACTTTATTTTATTCACATATTTTTTAAATTTTACTTACAATTATTTTATTTTTCATTTTAAAATATATTTTTTACTTTTTGGTTAAAATCAATATTTTTCTTAAATTTGTAAAAAATATAATATTTATTTTAGAGTAATTAATATATGTTTCTTTTTATGTAAATTAGTGAAATATATAGAAAGAATTTAAAAAAGTATTTTTTTGTAACCAAACATGTTAGAAATGATCCAACCCATAATGCTACAAGAGTATTCTGCTCATGGGAATAACTGCCCAATTTATTTTTATTTTTTTATTTTTATATAATTATAAATATAACAAATTTAATAAATATATAAATATATTAAAATTAAATTTTTATCTTTTATTTTTGTATATTAAAATATAAATTTTCTATTTAATTGATTTTTTTTTAATATAAATATAAAAATATACATTATGTTTAATTAAAAATTTTATTTTTTTTACAATATATATTTTATATATTACCACTAATCATAATAAATATTAAAAAATAATTAAAATATTATTGTATTTATAAAAAAATAAAAATTAAATGTTTCAATTCATAAATATATATTGTGCTCATTTAGCAGATCTCAATTTGAATATTCATATAAATATAAGTATAACCTTTTTTATGATTAAGCTAAATCATTGACCCCCGTGGATAGTTTTATAACGATGGACCACGCCCAGAGAATAAAAGCAGAAAAGCAAAAAGTAAATTTTAAAAAAGAAAGCTTTACTTTAATTAAAAAAAAAATCCCAAACGCGGTCTTAGGGATAACTGAAATAAGGTGGATCTGCTCACCTGTAGCGCAACAACAAAGCAACCGACGGGTTGGTACAACCGCTCCGCAGCGGACTCCCCTTTCGTGGGCCCCATCAAGCACTTGGTTCAGATCAACTTTGCATTCTTTGGTTGTACATTTTGCCCCCAACTATCCTCGTTTACACCGTGACTCTCGCAAATACTATACTTAAGTACTGTATTTTTATTAATTTTTTTGGAATAGAACTTATAATATTTATTAAATTTATCGTAAAAGTATTATATTAAATTGAAAAAAAAAATTCTTTTTGAGTTTGTTAATTATTTTGGAATCTCTTAATATATGAAAAGTGTTGCAATTTCTTTGAAAAATAGTGAGCACTCTCTTCTATCTTTTATATAAGTCTATTTGGACAATTCTTAAATTTTATGTCATTTTGTAATTTTCAATTTTTTTTTAATTTGTCCTTTAACATCAATTAAAAACTAATTTCACTATTTAGATAGTACTATGTAATTAATTTAATGTTTGATTTAAAATTTTAAAATAATTAATGAAAAGTAATTTATTTTTTAATATATGTGCATGAATTTAAAATTATTTATAATTTTAATAAGATGTAGTAAGATTATTAAATTTTAATTTTCAGTTCAATTAACCTACATATTTTAGAAAGCTTTTATAGGTTAATTAATGTCATTAATAAAGTTCATAAATTACATTTAATCACGCCTCTCACTATCTCACACGTTATAAGTAACAAAAAAAATTTGAATTCAATTTTCAAGATCACACAAAAACAATAGTTTTTCCTTAATTTGCCAAACACACTCCTTACCAAAAGAAAATAAAAAAATATATATATAGTTCGCACGAAATTGAAATAAATTGTATTGATCTTAATATGTATGAATTTTGAAATAAATTGAATTGAACTTAATATGTATGAATTGAACTTAAATTAAGTTTATTTTTATTTAATCTTAAAATATTAAAATATTAATAAACTAAAATAAAAAATTAAACAAATCCAACTAAACATAATGGATCTAACGGGAGTGAATTGAATTGAACTGAATTTAATGAATCGAACGAACTTAATATATTTAAATTTACTGAAGGGATGAGAATCAATATAAAAGAGCATGACCTAAATATTAAATACTGTATCCTCATATATTTTTAATCATAAGAGAATAATATATTTGTCCATTTTAATTTCTGATTTTTCCTCATATATTTTTAACCCGAATGAATATATTTGTCCATTTTAATTTTTTATTTTAATTATTTATTCATCAAAATTAAAACAACAATTACGTAAAATATAAACCATAAATCATCATTTAAAACAATACTCCTTCTATTTACTAATGGACATAGGTGGTTAACGTTGACTTTTTTTGTCCGTACAATACAAATGATAAATAATATACAAAAAATATGAAAAAATAACTAAAATAAAATTTAACTATTAAATTTTATTTTAGTTATTTTTCTATAATTTTTGTATACTATTTATGTATATATTAGACGATAAAAAAAGTCAACGTTAACCACTTACGTACATTATCCAGAATAGAGAGTATTCATTATTTATCAAAATAATTCCATTACAAATTATTCAATCATTTCATTCATTTGATTGGTACTGAGTGCACAGCACTATATACACATAGTACTATGTATAAAAATGACCCCAATTTTAATTTCAAACATATTTTCTAATTTCAAAAATAATTTTATCAAATTTCTGATTTTACAGTAATTTTTATTTTAAAAAAATAACAACGTGGTTGTACCGTACCTTGATTTCAACGGTAGTTGTGTGGTTGTCAGTGTTCCCTACCGCACCGAAACATTCACCGAAAACCTCAACTTCTTCGTCGCTTAAATTCTACTCCATTTCTGACGCAGTAAAAAACGCATTTGACCCCTTTTCCCTAAATCCACACACTTCATATTCCAGTAAGTTTCTCCGATCACCTCTCTCTCACTCTCTCTCTATCTTTTTTTTTTTTTTTTAATTTTGATTTTTCTGCTTTGCAAAATTTCAAGCCTGTGCTTCGCGGAGCGCCTCGTCTCGTCTTCCGGTAAGTCTCTTCGCCTCCGTATATTGTCCGTCACTCCGTTGCCACTGTGTGCCCGTGCCTGTTTTTTTTTATTTGATCTGAG
Organism: Euphrasia confusa; assembly: GCA_954870475.1. Classification (NCBI taxonomy): domain Eukaryota; kingdom Viridiplantae; phylum Streptophyta; class Magnoliopsida; order Lamiales; family Orobanchaceae; genus Euphrasia; species Euphrasia confusa. The sequence continues at coordinate 38,049,166 of OX940952.1, forward strand.
CAACGCTTTCTGGAAATTTCGATCGGTGTGTTGTGCATCGTGCTTAAAGTGTTGTACTAAATTGATTAGGTGCGCTGATCGTTGATCTTAAAGGGGTTGGTTTAGGTATCGCAGAGTCGTTTCGGACTGTAGATCGTGTTTACGGAAGACGAAGCCATACGAATTTTCTTATGTGTAAACTGGAACTTTTGATTTTAAGTTTAAGTTTAGTATTTATTATAATTCTGCAAAATGCTTGTATATAGAGATACTGTATTCCGACTGTTAAATATAGAATTTTAATTGAATTCCGTCATAGTTGTACGAAGGTAATTTGAAAAATGAGAGAAAAGTAAACTGATGGTGATGATGTTTTATGTAAATGTGGAGATGTGGGTAGATGAGCTGCCGTTTTCTGCTTTCGATTTCAGGTCCTGGGAATTATGTATACTCAACTAGTGGAGATTCAGCCTCGTGAACTTAAGTTCAGATGTAAGTGTTTTCATTTGTGCAGTGGTTTCGTTGATATTTATGATCTCTAAATCTTTCCCTTTCTGCTATCAGCCAATAGTTTAATTAATGCTGGCCTCTTAGTGTGTCCGAATCGAAGTTTAGATAACATATTTATGGTACTGGAGTGACTTTCATTATTTGTATTCTAAGTGGTATTTAGTACGGAGCAGATCTGTGTTAAATTGTGTTTGTAGAGGACCGTATCCATTTGTAAAAACTTACATCTTTCAATGGAATATTTGAATCACATATTCAAAGCATGAACTCAATTGACATACACTATCATTTTTATTTAGTGGTTTCTTCACTTATGACTGTAGAACGCATGTATTGCTAAAGGGAATATTATATTCCTGGTTGTAACTTGTAAGGTTCATTGGGTTGAGGCTAAATAGTTGACCATATATGCATGTCCGGTATCCCATCTACCCGTTTGGTTTGTCTTGACTTTTGAGCATGCATAGTACCTAACAACACTGTAATTGAGCATTTTGCATCACTTAGCTAATTTATTTTTTGCTTTATACTCTTGTTTATTCCAATGCCTTCTCTAGTTGAGGTGAAGAAACAGAGTTCATGTGCAGTTCACCTTGCCAATGCCACTGACCAGTATGTAGCTTTCAAGGTTAGTGGTATATGTATCGTACTTGTGGGTTACTTGTAATGAACATTTTATATATATAAGAAATAGTGCCTGTCTGTAATGACAGATATTCCCTATTTGTATTAAAAACAAACAAATTGGTCATAATTTGTTTTTTGGGAGATATTAATGAAATGTATGTTACATTGTGCAGGTAAAGACTACATCACCAAAGAAATACTGTGTCAGGCCTAATGTAGGTATAATTAAGCCAAAGTCAACATGTGATTTCACAGGTATTTTAATCTATACCCTAGTTTTATCCATGTTTCACATTTTTATTTGGGTTGGAGGATAGGCGTCGGGCGATATGGGAACTTCATTGTTTCTTTTCATCTCAGTGATCTCACTGCTATTTCAAAAACGATTGCATCTATAACCGAGTCCTTATAGTAGGATAAAGGGTTTGTTCTTGTTGTCAAAAGAAGTTTCATTTTAATTGGTTAAAAGTCTGGCTTATCTTTGGGAATTGCTTGTTGCAACCATATAGTTTCCATATTTCAATCTGATTTTAATGGAATTGTTCAACAAATTGACTGAATTTTCACTTCTTTGTTGGCTAACAATTTTCTGACTTTCCTGACTTGTCCGTCTTGAACAGTTACCATGCAAGCTCAGAAATCAGCTCCCTCTGAGATGCAATGCAAGGATAAATTCTTGATCCAGAGCACGGTGGTACCATTTGGTACAACAGAAGATGAGATTACACCTGGCATGGTAGGATTTTAAGAATAATTAGGAATAGTTAGATGTAGTTTTTCTCAATCTCATTCATTAACTTCCATTCTGCGTTGTTTGTGGAAAATAGTAGGTTCACAATGTTTTCCTTTTTCTTCTGGCAGTTTGTAAAAGATAATCAAAAGTACATTGAAGAGGTCAAGCTCAGGGTTGCTCTTGCTAGCACACCCAGTTCTCCAGCAAAGCCGCTAGACGATGCAGTTTTCAAGCAAGGGCGATCATACGAGTTTTCACCCCCGAAAGAAGTCCATTTACCTGATTTGATGCCTGTTAATGGAGTAATTAATCAAGAACCATCTTTTGAGGTTACAATGCCAAGAGATCAATTACATAATGGATATGAAAATTTCTCACCTGATGATATGGTGAGATACTCAATCAGTCATTGTAGCTATTTACTTTGTTGGTTTTACAACTTCCGTATTGATTATTTTTTCTGCTGTTAATTTGAAAGAGTCATGAAAGTGAACTTATTGCCTGCTGTAACAGAACACTCCACTTACTGACCTTTTTGTAATTTTTTTTTAAATGTTGGGACCAGGTAATTAAGGCTGCGGAGCCAATCAAAAGTGGCAAGAACACGGAAGAGTCAAGATCTCCAAAGTTAGTGGATGACATGAAGCCCATTCCTTCTAAAACTGAGGAGTTTTACCCGGAGCCTGTGAAGGATGAGTCGAAGCCTGTGAAGGACGTGGATGAGACAACGCTGGAGCTAACTAATAGTATTGAGGAATTGATATCAAAGATTAGTGTCATGGATTCAAAGCTAGTCGAGGTGAGCATTTGATCATGCCATCAATAATGTAATGCATGGTATTTCATTTTTCTATGTTACGTGAATTAAGTGTGAGGGCTGTTAGAATGGTTAGTTTTGAACTGATGCATTAGTATATGATGATGGAAATGCTAAACATTTATTATTTTATATTCTTCTTTGCAGGCAAAATACACAATTGAGAAGTTAAAAGAAGAAAAGAGCAACACCATCCGTGAGAAGGAAACATTAAAAGAAGAATTGGTGAGTGAAATGATAGCACTTCCTTTTAATAACTTCTGGGTTAATTACAAGAATTGCCCTTGGGCTTCAGTCTAATTTCCAAAAAAGAATCTTTCAATATTACAAATACCCCTTTGATAATTCTTTCTGTTCTACATGGTACACATATTTTTAAAGGAAATGCAAACCTCAAGGAGTGTCTGAAGTGTACCTTAAGAGTGTATTTGTAATTCTCAAACATAACTGTCTGCATATATCATGTCAAAAGCCTTGAGAGTAGTTTTCGTAATCTTCTCTCTCTAATAGTATCAAGCAAATGGCTCTGTTATATTGTCTCTTCTCTTGCAAAAGCCGCACTTGAGAAGATTACAATTGTTTATTGCTTTTAGTTACTGTAAAACATAGCAGGAAAACAATGGAAGATAAAAACAGCTGTTTTTTTTATACAGGCTATTTTGAGGACAAAAAGAGGCATAAGAATAATCCGGGCTGGTTTTCCCCCGCTGTTCGTCTGCATGGTCGCGCTGATCAGTTTGATGATCGGGTCCTTGTTCCGTGTTTAGTGCATCATTTGGCTTCTTTTTTCTTTTTTTTTGAGCTCAGTGTTCTAATTGACAATAGAATTATACTAAAATATGGCACCAGGTACAGAACAAGCCTATTGGCCTATGCCACATCCTATGAACTCTTCTTGTTGATATAGCTTTGGTACAAAATATCTCTATTCTGATGAATGTAAAAAGATTTTTTTTATGGAATAAAGAAATTAGCAGGCATCCCAGGAATTCTTGTTTGGAATTGGTTAAATTATTACTCCTATTTGGTTCGAAGGTCATACCTATGTTTGATATTGTTGATTGTATAAAATTGAATACATGAAAAAACAAGTAAAACTTTGCGTTTTTTTAAGTTTTGTTTCAGTATACTGAATGTGGGTTTATTCTTAGCTACCCTAAGAGTAGTACCTCAAACCACATTTGTGTGTGTTGGGGATTACCCCTAGGGTAGCCAAGAATAAACCACTTAATGTGTTTGAGTGTTTGAATTGAACTCGATTCTGAATTCTGAATTACACATAGTGTATAACACTACCCCTCTGTCTCAGAAAAGATGACACATAGTGTATAACACACAATTTCTAGGCAGATATATAAACAAGCTGATATATAAACTATGAAAGGGAATGTAATAAAAAAACAATCAATCAAAACCTTTCAGTAAAATATTCAACAGGCGAGATTAATTACAACAATACTATACATCAAATGCAAACAGTATAAATAGTATACAGGAAAAGCCTTTACCTATACATCACTTTCTGCTCACAACCAACCACACCAATTTGAGGTTTCTGCGTACCTTTAGACAATCGTATTCGTCCCACACAACGGAAAAAACAAAAATAAATAAAACAGCATGAATCTAATAGTACAAAAATAGAGGCTTAAAACCCTAGCAACCTTCAGGGTTTGGCTTCTCCTTGCCACTGACGCTGATGCCGGCTTTGCTCTGTTGGTGAGCCCGGCACAAACGGGACGAACCCACGACCACCGAAAACGGGACGCATGAAAGCATCGTCAAATTTCCTCCAATAGTAGTGGACTGTATGGCTTGGCTTCATCAGTAGCATCCGTAAACTGCTCGGGCGGGCCACGGTCCGCCCATCTCCAGTTGGATGCCCGCTAAACAGCTCGGCTACAGAGTCTTGTCCTTCGCCAAGAAGTGGCACGGTAATGGAGTTTGGTGTGATTGTGTCTGACGATACCATCCTGTCCAGTTGTTTCGGGGAGGGCATCAGGAACCTCACCAGAGGTTTCGTCAGTAGGCCGAATACCTGCAGAGATGTACAAATACAGAAAAGGGTTACTTCTAAAGAGCATAATCTGTGTTTTTAAACGGATTACAAAGAAAAGTTATACTATTATTCTCTCTTCTCTTACCACAGTGCTGAAGAGGACAACTGTTATAGTACTGGTAATCATGATAGCATTTCCACGGTCCTTGGTATGGCCAGAGGCATTCGTAAACTGCAAGGATAAAAAGTTAAGGCACTTTTACCGCAGAATACAGGAAAGCTATATTATGTAAGAAGTTACAGCGAAGTCCTTTAACCTGGTTGTAAGCAAGAGCCATAGACACAGCACCTCTCATAAGACCAGCCCACCATATCGTAATCTGTGAATCAGGGAAGGATGAATGTTCTTTAGATACGCTCGGTGAATGAAGAGAACTGAATATCGATAAAGCCTAAAAAAGGTGACTTCAGACTTTACCTGCTGCTTAAAACCAATCTTGTCGGCTGGAGATTTCTTGGTCAAGTTGGACAGGAATGACAGAGGGAAAACAAAGGCTGCTCTGCCAACCAAAACCAGGCCCAGGAGAGTTGCACTGACAGCTACGGACTTTTTCGGGCTAAAAATGAAAAAATACTAATAAGAAAAAACTTAAGAATAAATACATAAGTTAGAGACCGGATACACGTTTACTTCCAGAAAATATATGCTCGGTTAGAAAATAGTGAAAAAAAATAGTTTTTGAATTGAGAATGAGGGATTTTGAGGGTGCCAAGTTATGAGATGCAACTGTAATGTTGAAAGATAATACTTGACAAATGGTTGACGTGATTGGCAGGAGAAAAAGGTGAAACTGGATTAATAGTGTTATTTTTTTTCTCAAGACTTTCAAACATATCTCATTCTGGAGAATAAATTCTCATTTTAAACGCATATACTATCGCCGCCTATGATTCTCTTACTGACTGCATACCCGGGAGATTGTTATTATACTGTGTTACCCAAACAACAACCATACCTGCTACTAACAACCCTCCATTTGTCAATGTCTAAAGCATCCATGCCAACATAAAGAAATATGAATATCTCGGCAACAAATGAGAGTGTTGCAAACGTGTGCCTGCATGGTGATTAAATCGTATTACTTGGAAATCAAAACATTCTCCAAAGGAAAGGGGAGGTGAACAAGAAATAACTTATTTGAATGTGCTCATATCTTGTGTGAAGTCTTACTTTGTGGTAACTCTCGAGTTCTCAGTAACATTATGCCAGGTATAATGTGACATCACAATTCCGCAGAAGAATACTGTGAGGATGCCGCTTAAATAGAACAACTGCAGAACAAATCTCATAATCAGAAATTAAATCCACTCATACAATTCAAGGATCTACGACACAAATACCATTTGGTAAAAGAATGTCAAAGCTCAAAGAGCTCCGACTGGTTGCACTGAAACTTACTTCAGCCAGCATGTATGATAGGTATGCCATGAGCATCATGATTGCAACCTCACGATCAGTCGAATGCCTGCAGTTAGAGATATCAGAGATCTGTTAGCAAAGCTGGAAACATTAGATATCATCTGCAGCATGTTTGTATCAAGGTTCCGAATATTAGGCAGGTCACCGGTTATCAAACCAGTGAAGCTACCAGAAACGTTTACCGGTTCAATTTTGTTCTCACAGGTTTGACCGTGGTTGAACTGTTTATAATTATTTTATATATTTATAATTTCAAGTAAAACATCAGAAATCAAAATTTAGAAATTTAAAATTATTATAAATGAAAAAATGATTGATATGTGTGTGAAATAGTTCAAAAAATGTGTTTATTGAGAAGAATTGGATCACTGAGGTGACTGGTCTTGGAAAAACCAGTCAAACCGGACGACCGAGCCGGTTCCCAGATCTAGCTTTCTATAAGCAAATCAATACCGAAAAAGATGAACTGAAAATAACTTGCTAGGTTTCATCATTTAATTTACTGTATTCCATTGTCTGCCCAATAATGTTATTGAAAAGAAAACAAAAAATGGTGTGCGGGCATGATCTCTTACAACAATTTCCAACAATTTCATTCTTGCAAAAAATATTATTTACACTTTAAGGTAGTTCCTGTATGTAAGGAGGACACACAATCAATAAATCAAAGCTATTATCACCAACCTTCCAAAGTAGAGTTTCTTTATGACATATGCACTAAGCAATCCCGCCTGAGAAATGGGAGGAGAAATAATCATTATTGAAAAGCAAAAAATAACTTGAAAGCTCACATGCTCACTCGTTCCCTAGAGATAGAGAAAAGACAGAAAGACTCACTACAACTCCCAACACAGTGCTCGAGATAAACAAATAAAGAAAGTTTCCGATAAGCTGAAAAGCGATAGTGGTGTTGATATGAGAAAGGTCAAAGTTCTTGACTGCATTGAAAAGCACCACAGAAGTTGCGTCATTTACAACACCTTCTCCAAACACGAGACTGTACAGCAAGGGTGTCTCATCCTGACTGAGAACCTGAAAAATGAGATACGTTATGGCTTACTTGAAACAGTTTCAACACAGACTTCACTGATTGAAATTGTATAATATACCTGCAAAGTGCAAACTGAATCCGTTGCAGCGAAAATTGCTCCGATGGCTGGAAATAATTTAAATATTAGAATGAAAAATAAAGCAGAGACCAAGAGGGAAATGTTTTATCACACAAGAGAGACAAGTTTACCGAGATAATCTCCAATTGCGAGACCAACATCCATTTTCCGAAAGAAGGCGATAGCACCTGCCGCAAGATTAAAATGATCTAAAATAACAGCAAAACCATTTCAAAGATGCACGGAAGTTTCTACAATAACTATTCATGTTCAAACTCTTTTGTCTCTTTCAATTATTTCCATTTTGACAGTCCCCACAAAACTTACAATAATAGTGATGCAAACAATGGAAGAGAAAATTAGAAAAATAAGTATATTGGAGAGGGGGGAAGGTAATGAATCAAAGACAAATGTTCATCGTGAATTCTGTTCCCAATAAAAAATTGTTTAATTCGCTTAAGATAACAATAAACATTATAAACTCAACGAATTACCCGAGCAATACTATCAGTTATTGGGTTATTGCTGTTTTTTATTTATTTTTGGTGTGCCTATACATATTCTCACAGACTAAAGAGATGCTTTTTATTTTTAGCGTATGTATACATTTTCTCTCAGACTGAGAATCTAGAATAATTTTCTTGTGTAATAAGAATCATAAGACATTTAATTAAGTTAACTAGACAATTCTACCCACTTCTTTAATGGTGGACTTATTAGCCTAATAAATCATTAGATACAAAATCTAAGTAGAAAGTGAACCAACCGAGAAGATTGAATAAAAAATTAAAAGAAATAATTTAGAATTCACATACCTAATGATATGATGATGAAGGATATCAAAGTACCAACGGCTCCAAACAGAATTATAGTCATGAAGTTGCGAAAGAATTGTTTCTTTTTAACCTGGAAGCTGAATCAAGACATTGAATTGTGAATCTAAGTGTACGATTAAGAGTTGAAAAACAAAATATGTTGTTTACAATTCTTCAGTTAAATTTGTGTTATAAATTATTTGCAATTTGTTTTCTATTTTGTGAGTTGCTCTACGGAGCCATTCAAAATCTCATGCCTTACATAGGTGATAGGTTACATGGAGTTGCACTATTTTTGAAATAATACTTAAATCTCATTTTGTAATAACATATTCATTATGATTTTTTCATGCGATTAACTTGTAAATACCTTGAATGTTATAATCTAGAATAAAACATGAATACTAGATGTCTTTTCAAAATAAATACTAACATTCTGTGTATAAATAATAGAAATATATCAATAATGCATTAACGTAGCGGGGATTGATACGGGCGGAATGGGAGACCTAAACCCCTACCATCCCCATTGACATAGTAGGGATGGGGATTCATGGTCAGATTTGGGACAGGTACAGGGCATTTTCCAGCCCTACCACTTTGTTTTATATCATGGTGCTGGTCATAATTCGGATGGGAGAAACCATATCCTAACAGAATATACGACACATTACAAGAGCAGAAAGACCAGGAGGTGTAAATGTACTCACCCAGCATTGAAAATGATTGGTGGAAGCAGGTAAATGAAGAAAAGATCTTCGCTGAACACCATGAGATGTGAGCTCTTCCCTTTACTTATCAGTAGGATTACAACTCCGGTGGCAACACCCTTCCATTTGAAAACAGGAGAAGTATAGAGCACAAATTATATTATTTCAGATTCCAGAAATTGTCACGCGAAAAATGCAAGCATAAATATTAAAAAAAAAACATACAACTTACAATTATGAGGGCAGTGATAGATTCATTCATCCAACGGTTTTCCTCCAATAAATGCCCGATCACAATACACGCACAAAGGAGTGTGATAAATAAGGTTATTGCCACGACTGAAGTGTGATCAGATGTGGACAACATGTTCATCGTATTCAGCACAGTTCCCGATTCTATTGCCACGTCGTCCATTCCAATTAACTAGACAATGTGGCTATATCAGCAGATTTGGTACCAATTAGAATTCTGACCTCAAAACTCCTAGCAATAAATTAAAAATCAGCGTGTATATGACGAATTCCCTGCAATAGTAAATTAAAAGAACCCCATCACCTAAAGCTCAAATTTAGTTATTTACATATACAAATACGGTTTTTTGCATCATTACTTTATCAACATACGATCAATCGCATAAATAACATACACTACAAAACGGTCATAAATTTGACTTGTTTGATGCGTGAACAGGCAATGAAAAATGCACATAAATACCAGCTGGGCTCTAACCAGAGAAAACTTGTACCCGTTAAATAACTAAATTCAATCACTCATTGGCTCATTGCAAGTTCAAAACTTTCTCGAAACATGACTCTGAGATTATTTCTGGGTACCAACAAAAAACAAAACTGCCATTTAAACATAACTCTGAGATTATTTCTGGGTACCAACAAAAAACAAAACACAAAGAGGGACAAACAAGCAATTACCAACGAATCAAATTAGACAAATCATACCCAATTATATATAAAAAAACAGAGTTCAACTCGGTTAATCATCGCAAATCACCATCGGAGATCGAGAAAACACACACACACACCAAATTCGAATTCAGAACTGGACGTTAGATCTCAGCCGTCGAACTCGAAATCCAAACCACCGCAGTAAAATAACAGTTCTAAATTCATCGAAAACGAAGTGAATCCAAATTAAACTTACTTCCAACTGCAGAGAGAGCTGATCAGAGCTGCAGCAAGACGGCGATCGGAAGAAATCGGCGCCCTTTTCCTCCGGTCGAGCCGGCGAAATCAGGAGAAAGGAAAAGGCAATTGAATGAAAAGGTTGAATCTTGTGAAGGGGTAGTAATAAAGTTCTGCAAAAGGTGTCACGGATTCGGGAAATGGCGAGCACGAATTCTCTTCGAATCACCAGAGGGAAAGTTCTGGAGACAGAGAGAACGTGGCAGTATGAGAGGGAAATTGAGAGAGTTTTATATACATAAAAAGAAGATTAATTAACTACTTAATTGTTAATTAATATGTTAAGCATATACAGCTTTGCAAATAAATTAGTAGTAATTACTATGTAAATCATTTCAATTGAATATGATTTGGAAATAAATAAGTAAATCATTTAAATGTTAAAATTGGCATTATTGGTCCATACGTACAAGTCAAATCCACGCACCCAATATTATGGAGTATATATTAAATCATTAATTTGTGATAATTTTGTGGAACAAATATTAGCTACACTACATTTCTAACTATTATTGTAGTTACTAAAAATAATAGTTACAAACTTTTAAAATTGCCAACAAATAAATTAGTATGGAATGTTATACTTAATTTAGAGGTATGCATTTTTAGGAAATGTATGATGTTAGTTTATGTTTTATTATATAAGATAATTTTAATCATTTATACTTAGTTTACATTAATGAGCTAGTTCGGTTACCAATGATTATCGTCCAATGATTATCGTCGAGATTGATATTTTGGTTTCACTGTACAAATACATGTCTTTTCTAACGCACTTTGTCATCACTCGTGCGCACTCGAGACACTTCTCAAGATGTCACTATCGCATTTTTTTTTCTCATCTCATAATTGCTAGAGAGCCAGTAAGCCTAACTGTTGGTGATTTAAGTGAAATCTTAAATTATCGGTCATTTAATGTAATTGGAATCATTCAAGGTTTTTGTGTTGAACCTAAATCACTATAATATGACCTTGAAGGTGCGGGGTGCACAGTCATATAGAAGTGATACGGAACAATAAGTTGGATAAGTAAAAATATGCATGCTAAGTTTAATCACGTGGCTGCATGGATATGCATGGTATAATATGAATTATTATCATATTTTGCATGGTAAATTCATAGTTACATGAATAGACATGTATGGTTATTCGTAAGGGTGCTTTACGAATGGGTGTCTTCACCAAAAGGTACTTATTCAATGAAAAGGTGTGTCCCTTTCTAAAGAGGTATGTCCCTTTCTTAAAAGGTGTGTCTCTATCTTAAAGGGTGTGTCCCTATACAAGGAGGTGTGTGTCCCTTACGAAAGGGTGTTTTATACTATATAAAGGATTGTATACTTCATACAATACAATGAGAACACAAAAAATCATATTCATATGAACACACAAAACACTTTTGTTATATCAAAGCCTTGAGAAACAAAGAAATCATAAAGTTTCATAAGTTGCTTGATTTCTAAGCCTAAGAAATCAAGTGTGATATTGTCTTATCCTGCGAGGGATTTCGTGTAACTTGGGCTATATAGGTCGAAATACTCTTTAAGGAAAACGTGTTCAACGTGATTCAATTATCTATCCAAGTCTCCAATCCAGATTCAAGACCGAAGAACCCAACAATCTTAAAGAGTATTTTCATTTCTGGAAATAAGGAGATTTGTTCGTGAGAAGACAAACAAGTATGGAAACCTCGAAAGGTTTAAAGGCGTCGATTTATGTCGTTGGCTAAAGGGATATTAGAGATTAAATATGTTGTGGACACATATTAAACGGTATGTTTGATTTTATTTTGAGATATGTATTATACATATATATATCGAAAATAAAGAAAATAAAGTGACTAGTTAATTATTAATTAATTTTAGTAATTAAATATTAATTAGTTGTGTTATAGTATATTATATAGTTTATGATATATAATATATGTGTGTTGTTTATATATGCATACTTTGCGAGCATGATTTCATTCAAATATTTATAAATATGTATATATGGATAATGACATAATGATATATGTTAATTTAAATAGTTTGAGTGATAAATTGAATCGGAGTTACTGTTATCTTGTCTTTACATGATTTAGTTTTAGAACATCATGAAGCCAAATTGTTTCTTCGATTATTAATGTATATTAAACTGTATGTGTTGCATGGCGTATACATGGATAAATATGTGTGATGACATGCATGTGTATTAAAAGGTACGTGTGTATAGTATGTGTAGAGTGTGTGCATGTGTAACATGTATACTTGTCATGTATGTATGCATGTGATGATAATTTAATGTTATATCAAGATTTAATTAATTATTAATTATGTCAAAATAAAAAATTAATTAAATTGAAATTGCACTGTGATTTACTAATGGATGCATGATGCATGTAAAGTCATTGTGAGTTTGAGAATAGTGTTTGTACGTGCATGTGTGATGTGTATGATGTACATGCGGTAATTTTATATTACATTAATTAACACATGAAGGAGTATATATGGCCGAATGGGTACTTGATTATTATTCAAAGAGGTGCAATTATCTCTAAAGTGTGAAACTTTCTTTCGGTAAACTAATTAATTAATTTAGTTAATTAACTAAATTCCTTAATTGGCATGAATGTGTACTCATTTTTTTTTCTTGAAAAGTAATCAACACTATAAATTAAAGACAAGTTGTCTTTGGTATTACTTGGTAGTAATTTACATATAGAAAAATCTCTAATGGCGCGGCGGAGTGAAAAACTCTAAGACAAGGATACTGTAAAATCCTTTTTCATCAATATGGTGAAAACTGGCTAGAGTTCGGTTCAGAACTAAGGGAATGAATATTCATTCAACTAACAATTATGTTGGCACATGCGACAACATTATGTCTTGTGTGAGAAACGTCGAGATATGTCTGGTTTTGCGTATTCGGAGGAAATCAATAATATGGAACCTTGTAAATGAGGCATATTGACTGGTTGAGACAAGTGTCTCGAATAACTCGTGAATCGCAGGGGCATTGCGACTCGAGGATGCACATAGGCATGCGACCTATGGTGATCTCATCTGTTTTATGTTTAACAGTGTATGACTTTGACTAGAGTATATAGTCATGAAAAGTCAAAGAACTTTGACGTTTAATTTAATTAAACGTGGTTCATGAACTGATCACTCATGGAGAATTCTTTATAGATTTGATGAGATTAAAAGGAATTTAACTAATCATTTGACGAAGTGATTAGTGAGTGACTTGGTTGTAAAGTCAGTAATTGGGATGAGTTTAAAGCCAATTTTAATATTCAAATATGGGATACCCAATTCACTTCTAATGGTATTAGAACATGAATTCAATGTGGAAAGCCTATATTTGAAATTGAAACACAAGTATATGTCCCAAAAGTTTGTGTTTGAACCTGCATGTCATAGGTTGAAGTTTATCTTAATAAATCTTTTGAAAAAGTGCAATTGCAGGGCACGATAAAAGGATTTACCTATATGAGTGCGAAGTGTGGCAACTTCGGAGCTGTGGCTAAGCTTTATATGCACTCACGAATGGATAAGGACACATGGCCTATTTTGTGTCAGATTTCGTTATGAAATTGTTTTGAACTTGTGTGTGTTTTATCTTCAAGTATTCAAATGGGTTGATTGGTTCAATCTGTAAAGACACCATGATTCTCGAATATTTGTAAAGTATACTACACTATGATGAAAATTCAATCTTTGAGACATTTTCATCTTATGCATAAGTTTGGTTTTCTTTGATAAAAGGTGATTCAAGGATTACACTTAAATGGGGGAGGATTGTTGGTGATTTAAGTGAAATCTTAAATTATCGGTCATTTAATGTAATTGGAATCATTCAAGGTTTTTGTGTTGAACCTAAATCACTATAATATGACCTTGAAGGTGCGGGGTGCACAGTCATATAGAAGTGATACGGAACAATAAGTTGGATAAGTAAAAATATGCATGCTAAGTTTAATCACGTGGCTGCATGGATATGAATGGTATAATATGAATTATTATCATATTTTGCATGGTAAATTCATAGTTACATGAATAGACATGTATGGTTATTCGTAAGGGTGCTTTACGAATGGGTGTCTTCACCAAAAGGTACTTATTCAATGAAAAGGTGTGTCCCTTTCTAAAGAGGTATGTCCCTTTCTTAAAAGGTGTGTCTCTATCTTAAAGGGTGTGTCCCTATACAAGGAGGTGTGTGTCCCTTACGAAAGGGTGTTTTATACTATATAAAGGATTGTATACTTCATACAATACAATGAGAACACAAAAAATCATATTCATATGAACACACAAAACACTTTTGTTATATCAAAGCCTTGAGAAACAAAGAAATCATAAAGTTTCATAAGTTGCTTGATTTCTAAGCCTAAGAAATCAAGTGTGATATTGTCTTATCCTGCGAGGGATTTCGTGTAACCTGGGCTATATAGGTCGAAATACTCTTTAAGGAAAACGTGTTCAACGTGATTCAATTATCTATCCAAGTCTCCGATCCAGATTCAAGACCGAAGAACCCAACACTAACTTTGAAATTTTATAAAAAAATGCTCAGAAATGAAAATACATTCTATTGGTATGAATAGCATATTCAATTTTTTTAAGCACTTTACATTTTTCTGGAGCGACTTTATTTGGATCGGATATTGTGTCGAAAATTGATTATTTGATTGCAAGAAATGATAAGTTAGATATACAATATGTGAATGCAGGTAACCTCTCAACTTCAATGGATTAGGGAACTAGGGCAGCGTTCGACCACATGGATAGAGTAGTCAATTTGTAGGGGAACTATTCTAGGATTCGGACAAATGCAACTTGGTATTGTACACAACAACGAATTATAAATTCCAGTTGCGTGTACAAATTATACTTCCATGAGATTTTTTAATACTTTTAAAAATTAAAAATCATTTTTTCTTTGTAATTTTTGCTTTCATAATAAAAATTGTTGATATCATGTAGGAGTATATATATTTGTGAAAAGTTGACTTACATAGTAGGTCACTTTATTTAAAATGTTTAATTTAAATCGATTTTTGCACTCAAATAGATTCAAAATCACAATTGTTTTCTTAAGAATCAGTACATAAAGGCATAAAATGAGAAAAAATCGTACTCAGTTCCCTCAATCTAGAGAAGTTGTACTAATTTTTTGTAATTAAAAAAAAAATTAGTACAACTTTTTTGAACTATGTATTAATGTAACGACTCAAAAAGTATTTAAAAATAAATAAATATGCTAATTGTAATAACTAAATTCGTTTTTTATATCAATTCATAAAAAAATTAAAGTTAAATTTCCAATTTCATATCGATGACCTACTGACTAAGAAGTGTCACATGTCAGAAATAACATCCACATGGGCCAGAATTACAATTAACAATTTTATTAATAAAAGTAATAATTTAATAAATACTACATCCATTTTTCAACAGAAATTAATGAGGTTATTATCAAAAATATAATGGCAATTATTGCACTAGTAAATGCACATTTTATTTTCTTTAATTAAACCTTTTTAAAAAGCAAAAATCACTTAAAGTGATTTTATTATAATGATATAAGCAGTTTCACTTTTATGTAGGTGACAATGATTATCTGGGATTGGCTCAGCAGGACCACATGGCATGGCATGGCATGGTTTTGTTGAATTAGTAACAAAGTCATGTGCCTTATCAAGAATTCAAATCGACAATCAATTTACACTGTGATAAGCGCACGTGCATATCAGCTGGCGCCTACGTTCCTGACAATTAGGATCACATGCGCGTGTTTAATTTTCAAATGGGGTGAAATTAAGTACGGTTGAATTGTATGTTAAATTGTTTACTTATTATTAATTTGATTTAGGAGTATTTTTAATGGTTTTATTTTTTAACTCTACGTACGCCTCTTCGAGTATGTCGTTTTAATCGGAACAATTCTTTCGTGGGACTAGTTGGAGTCCGGCTCGATTCCGTAATAACAGTTCGTTCCCCCTCGATATTCTCCTATGTACATCCTCACGAGATCTTATCCCCGGCTGTAGAATTCCTACATTTGATTTGTTTGATTGATTGAAATATCATGTTAATTGGACTAAGTCATGTAGGTAGAGTGTTTGGTGAATTGTCCTAGAATTGAAAGAAGGTTGATGCTTTGTATCGAGTAATTTTCTATTGATTTGAATAAATGTGCGAATGAGTGAATCAATTCGTAGGTTATGTGTGAATATCCCCGTTAGAGGGAAGATTAACGAGGATCCGCAATGGCCTCACACATGTCGACTCTAGGATCTTCGATTCCCGCCAGACGGCCTCGTGAAGGTGAACTTGGCAAGAAGGGGAATCATTCTAATGCATGTGACACGCTAAAATAATTACCATTTTCCGACTGATCGGCCTAATTCATAGGATAGATTGACGATGTCTATAAATGGTGTGGAACTTCCCCGAGTGATGTTTATAAATTGACGATGCATTCATTCATTTCATGCACGAAGAACGCATCCTCTCATATCATCATCTTATATCATTGCTCTGTTCTTACTGTTTTTATTCAACCGAGAGTTCGATTCAGTGTGTGGTAGTTCGATCCCCGTTTAGATGTTGTATTTTTGGGGTCAGAAAACCTGTAAACCGTAGCATACACGAAGCTTTACTGATTTGCGGAAAGTGCAAATACCTCTGCATCAACCTCGTTTTTACTTATCGTTATTTTGTTATTTTTCCGGTGTTGTACTAATCCAGTTTATTTACATGTGCTTTCTAACAATCAATATTGTTGTGCTATGTGCCTCTCAGGAAATATATCAATTGAATCGAATAACAATTTAAAATTTAACGACTTTAAAAATGTCATTTTTAAAAAATATACATAACTTTAATATTTAGCTAGTATATTTTTTATTAATGCATACTTTAATTACTTTATATGAGACTATTCAATCTATAAATTACTTCAATTTCTTAATTTGGGCATTGTTTAAGCTTCTTAATGATTGATTACATACAAGTTTTAATTTTCTTGCAAAACAGAATACTAGCTTCTTATGCTTCCTCTTCAAGTTGCAGATGATAGTCCGTACTCCAGTACGTAGATAGCGTGATTGAGCTCATACACCGCGCTCTTAATCTTATGATCATCCCAGAACATCCTTTTCAAACGCAAGTAAACTTGCATAGTCAGCAAGCTATACCCACCCGTTCCAGCTTCAAAACATTCGCCACCCGGTCCAGCCCGAACAACCCGATCATGGTTTTGAGGTCGTAAACCTTCGGCCCGAAAAACCCCTTCACCATCCACAAAAACCCCTCCACGTCCGAGGAGGGAAAATGAGTCCGGATTCTGGAGGTCAACCTCCCGGAAGTTGAAGGAGGCCGGGGCAGGGCGGAGCAGAGGTGGTGGAAAACGGTCCCCGGGTACTCGGTGTCCATTGAGACGTAAGGGAACCAAATGAGCGATTCCGTTATCAAATCGAACTCGTACATCACTTCTCTAACAACAATTAACTTCCATTCTTAGTAAAGTTTGCAAAGATGATTTTGATGAATTATCCCAAGCCTTGTATTTATAATACGGATGATCTGGATGATCGATATTTCTCACTTCTTTAAATAGGAATAGAACACACTCACACATGTATACTACTCCATAAAGAATAGTAATTTGTAGCATCACTTTTTCTAATAGGAATAGAGCATATAGTAAAATACGGAGTATCGAATTGTATGACAAAAATACTTTAGGGGCCAAAGTGTAAAACGAAAATCTTCGGGGTGGAAGTGATAAATAAAAAATTGTTATACTACAAATTAATTATTAATACTACATTTTAATAGTACAATTTTAAAATAAATTAATTTCAATATTTGTATGAACTTAATATATCTTCTAAATATTTGTTATTTTAAATTTTAAATCATTTATCAATTTATAATTTAAGATTTTAAAAAAACTTAAAAGGGAATTTGTAGAAAAATACAGTATTTATTAAAAAAAAAATAAAAAATTAAATAAGAACTAATCATACGCAGCGAAGTAAACACAGGTAAAATTAAAAGCGCTTTGCTTCATTCGCGACTTTACCTCATAAATTAGCACTGCACAGAACCTTAGGAAACCGAACTACAGGCTACAGCCCTTCTATTTGTTGCTTCTTCTCTCTCTTCCATTGTTTCAATGTTCTGAAAGTGAGAAAATTAAAATTTCGAAAGCATTGTTTATTTATTAATTTATTTCTTAATTACTTGGAGAAAAATTAAAATTTCGGATTCAATGTTCTACATATGATCACGATGAATCCAATTTTAGTTTCAAGGCCGTTTCAGATTTCTCGTGTAGCGGTTCGATGATTTTCCCGGGGATCAGATATTTCAAAGCAAAGGTAATGCCGCTCTGAATCTAAAGCTTCAATTTTGTTTTTAATTTTAATTTTATTTAATTCTGCGCGATAAATTTTAGAATGGAACTGTTTCTGCATGTTTTATCCGGATGGGTAATGGGACTGGCTTTGTTTTTTCGTTCACCGTCGTGATAATGCCGGAAATGTTTTGTGGCATGGGGTTTGAGTGGTACATTGTGTTGCAGATGTTGTGCATTGCTTGAGCTGGACGAAATGTGAAAAAATATGAAATGGTCTTTGTTTCTTAAATAAATCCTGACATTTTATCTCTGAACAAAATGCTAGCTTTCGGCTAACCCCATTTTTTTCAACTCACTTCTCCCGATTTTTGCAAAATCAGCCCTCGGTGAGTTTGTCGCGTTTAGGATATTATCTTATTAAGGATGATTAAGTTTGAAGCATTTGGGCTTTGTTTCGTTTGTTGAGTGGTGTGGTAACTCACTCCAGTGCAAATGCAAAGCTAAAAGTTTGGTGGGGTTTCAAAACGTTTATCTAGCTTATCTTCTTCAATTAGTTTTTTGTAAATAAAAAAAGTTACGATTTTAGCTACTCCTAACGTTTTGCTCTTCAATAAAGGAATAGAGAATTGATGGTTTTTCAGCATTATTGTTTGAAAGATACTTTTCGAAAAAATTGTATAATTTTTTGTAAGGAAAATTAGGTATTATTTCTGTATTTCCATCAAGAAAAATTAGCATAATGTAGGATATTAGGATGCATCCGTGTCAGTATATCACCATCCAGTTCTCACTCCTCAGTAAATACAATACTTGGCAAATTTTGTCTATGATGTAAAAAAATGTATTTCAGTTTAGCCTCTGACTTTTTTTTAATTTCTTCATGCTAGTTACTCTTGCCAGCAGTTTGGAGGGGCACATTTTAAATTTTGATGGTATGCTCTGTTGGATGTGGGAAAATGACAGCCTTGCCAAGGCTTCTAGATGCTGGAAGCGTCTCACAGCATATAACGGGTAAAGGTGCAGTTTAAGTGTTTTTTTGACACAGAGGCCTGAAATCTGAATGCAGTGTATCATATATTTATCCCTTTGTAAAACATATGATAATTTGCATATCAAATTTTAATTCACAAGGCGATCCAACGACATCTATGGGATATAGCATGCTCCTTTGAATCTTGCGTTCACTTAAAAATTGCATACAAGTTGTTTTTCATGCTTCATTATTGTTTATTTAACTCGAGTTTTAGGCCACATAAATAATTTATACCTAAGCTTCTTCGGATTTACCATATTTTCCTTCTGTGCCTAGCTTGAGAGGCCTAGTCTTGAATTTACAATTGAATCCCTGATATTTCTACATCTCTATTTCTCACTCTCTCCCCAGCAGAAATCAGCCCCAAAAAATTAGCTGCAAAGTACATAAGGAGAGAAATACTGGAGGCTGATGAAGCAAATTTGCTTGATGAAGAAGGTATAGTTCTTTTTTCAGACTCTGTTATATAGATTTAAATGGCGATCCTAATTGTGGGAAAATGGCAATATTAGGCGTGGAATCTGTTCAAATGTATGGTTTAATCTGTTCAAATGTATGTGCTTCTTTTATATGTGAGCGTATTCAACATAATTCATGAAATATATAAAATTTGGGAAAATGGTACATTATTCCTATCACACCCAATTCCAAGTTCACACCTTATCCCACTATTAAAAAATTTAACTTAATATAATGGTTATGAATTAATGTATTGTATATAATGGTCAATATTCAACAAATGTATGTTACCTTAAATGTATTGTAGAACTTCAAGTCAAAATTTGAATCTTTATCTAATATTCTTTTCACATGACTATGAAAAAAAATTGGCGGTGGGTAAGATATTGTTTTGTGCGGGAATGGTTTCAAAATTCCGTTAAAGATGAACTATGGTTGCATTCAATTTACCTAATCAGTACTTGTATAGAAGAAAGTTCAGTTATGTTTTAGTTTAGGTCAGAAAGTTTAAAAAGTTTCTCGGTGTAGCTAAATTCAATAATGGTTACTGTTTTGCTCATATCTTTCCTTTTGTTGGGCTGTGGAAGGATATCAGCTATATTTCATTAGCCACCATAGTTGTGTTGCAATGTATCTTGCACTGGGCTCTGGTACACTACTCGAGCTTCAGATTTATCGTTTTCATCCTGGTTGATTTTCTCTTGTAGATGTGCATATTTTTGGTTTGAGGCCGATGACAGATCCTTTGGATTTGGTAAGAAATATTTTTACTTATACGTAGTAATTCACGTGATTTGTTGTAGTACATGAAGTATAATGTACTTGATATACTTATTCAAAATGTCTCACTGTCTCAGTCTGTTGCTTTGGTAGATGCCTAGGTGTATTTTCTCTACCTCCGGACCAAGACTTGAAAGCTAAATAATGAATCTTAAATCACATCTAATAGTAATAGAACGCAGTGTCATTAAAAGGGGACTCTGTAATTAAGGAAAAAATTTATATTACTGAATACATGCTTGAAATGTTATTCCTTTCAAAACAATGAAATGAGAATCATATGGTGGTGTACTAAAAAAATTCTATTACTGAATACATGCTTGAAATGTCATTTGTGTATCCTTATTGTGCTTCATCATCTTATTTGGTGAAAATACGAGAATAAAAGGTATCTTGAAAACTCAAAAGTGAATGTGATAATATAATCGTTATCTGCCAATAAACTATGGCGTTAAACCATGATGCTTAAGGTTGAGGGAGTGAGGTGCTGAAACCAGGGTTATATTAAGTCAATGGGTTGCTGTTTAGAGTCAATAGTTAAATTACTTCATGCCTTTATTAAATGGTTTTTGCCTTTTGGAATTAAAAAAAAAACATCAGTTGCTTTAGCCAATGAGATGCCCTTGTGATTATAAATTAAGTCTCTATCTTAGAAGCTCAGAAAGTAAATGACATGTGTTTATTTGTCTTGGAGGTATGCTGCAACTCATGTAAGAAGCCAATCAAGGCCAGTCACTATGCTGTACATGCAGGTTTAGTTTTATCTTAATCATCCATTAGCATTTACTATTTTGTGAGATTTTCTTTGTTACATGGCTAATGTTTCTTTGCTTATATTTGAGATTTTTCCCTCAACTATATTTTTAAATTAGAGAAAATGAAGAATGAAGTATATTCAAATACAGCAATACATGTGCAGATAAATTGCAAGAAAAGATGAAACATTAATATTGTTGTATATATACTATTTTTTTTATTGTTAAAATCTCCTTCACGTATCTGAGACATATTATGTGAAAAAACCAAATTCTGAAGTTGGTCTAAGGAAGTGCCCTCAAGGATATATTTCGGAAATCACTTTGCAAAAGGTTACATTTGCACTTTTTATTCATTTTACTGGTATAATAAATTCATTAGATTTATGTACACAACTTAGACAATTTACGTCTTATTTTGGCATAGTTTGATGTGTATTTTTCCAGTGCCTTAAGTATTGGTGCTGGTATACGCTAAAATCCTCCCCTGGTATCCACTGAAATGCATCCTTTCATCATCTTACACAAAAAATGTCAAATTCATATTGTTTCACCTCGCAGAGCTTTGCAAGACTATATGTTCTAGAGGGGATATCATTCCAGAGCTTGATGGCCCCACAGTGAATAAAAAACCTCCACGGAAGGAGAGGAAAAAGCCTAGTCAGACCAGTATCCATTTTTTCTTTCTTTCATTTTCAGTACTTGTACCATATTTGCTGAAGGTAATCTGTAAAGAAAATGGATTTTGTATTTTCACTTACAAGTTAGTATGGTTTGCTCTGGAGTTTATGCTGACAATGACTGGTCAGATTGTTAATATTTTTGTTACATTAATCAGAATTATATTTCTTAACATCTAACAGAAAAAGCCAAACCAGTCAGAGAGCTCAGAAAGTTTGAATCTCTGAACTCTGGTGACATAGCTGCACCAGAATCCCACGTAGATGAGAAGACCCAAATGAATTTCTCATCTGAAGCTAATAGTATGATTTTTTTTTTCTAATCTCTAAACCTCCATTAGTGCCATTCTAAAATCATTAGTAGTAAATTAGTAATTGCAAGGGTAAGACTAGAAAAAGACAGAGAAGTTAAATGTATCTGTTGGTAGTGATTTTAACGATTTTGTTCCAAATGTTAATGGCTGAACATTATGTTGACTCATGTTAATCCGCCTAATAATTTCTTCTTATAGAATCTTTATGGTCCTCATGCATGGTTTCTTATGTTCATCTTTTTGCAGGGAACATGCATTTGAGTCCAACTCCTAAAATGAATGGTTTAAAAGTTAGCCCTTATGATAAACATTGTTCAGAAAACGCAACAAAAGGTTCGTCAAAACCTCTCAAAAGGTATTTGACTCCCTCTGGATCTTATCCCAATAATTATATATATTTCCTTGAACATTCAATTTCTTCTTTTGCTTGTTGTATTACAACCCTGCTTCGATCCAAATTTTGAAATTTGATTGTCAGATGTTGCTATAAGCCTATAACCTTGATCTGCTGAAGGTAGCTTAACAAGAAACAGCCATTATCTATTACATATGATGGCTTCATGATATAACTGTTTTGCTGAAATGTTTTGAACTTTACTCCGTATCTTCAAAACAAAAAAGTTTTCCTCTTCACTAAGTTGGCTAGGTATGTACTTCAGCTCATGGTGTTATATATCCACATGTTTAGTTTGTTTGGAATTCAGAACCTCACACTGTGTTGAAAGCTAAAAATATTAAAACTTATTTGGAATCACCTCGTTTAACTCAACTTGTAATCATGAGAAACACTGGTCAAACACATTTTAGCTGCTTTGAATTTTATCAAGTTACGTGTGAGCTCGGTTTGATCATTGACAACAGTTTCACGAAATTTACAGGGACTCGACTTGATTAAAGTCATTCCTCATAGGCTTGTTATGAAACCAAACCAAGTGAACTCAATTATAAGCTCACTTATTAATCAAATGCCTTTTGAATTGGGCCATTTTTTTTTCTTGTAGGACAGCATCTGAGAACCCATCAAATCCAGGTACTAAGAATTTGTGTAAGACAGCTGCTGAGGTTTGTTCATGTAAGCTTTTTCCATCTCTTTGGTGTTATTAATGTGACTTCCAAATCTTTAAGTTTGGAGTTAGGAGGCTTGTGCTCTCTCTCTCTCTTGATGTGTGTGTGGTGAATGGCTTTATCGTATTTCATGTTGAGAATGCATCATATCCAAAGTTAGAAGCAAATTAGAGCTTGCTAGTTTCACCCACCCAGGTCTCTGGAAAATTGCATCAACTTTAAAGTAATCCGATGCTTCCCAACCTGTTCCAAAGAAAATAATCCGTATTTCTTTAGAGTTGGTGAGGGGCAGTATTTAAATAAAATAAACCCTCTACACTCTATTAATGAGTATACACTTGACACCCTAATAACTAAGGTCTGGTATGGAATTGTTTCCATTTCCATTTTCAATTTATAGCGTTGAATAATGTAATTTGTGTAGTTAGTGATTTTCCTGTGAAAAAATGAAAATATGTTTTGTAAGTTGTCTAAATCTGTGTTTTTGACATAGACGTGTGATTGGTGCGTATTTTCATATTAGATTTGCATGATTGTAATGTAATTGGTTTGGTAAGCTTTCTGAATTTTTCGTTTTCATTAAAGGTGAACCGAAAATGATTCAATTTCCATAAGAACACGCATTAAAAACTTAGTTTCATTTGGAATAGCTGGAATCTGAAAAAATGTTTGAAATCAATTCCATTTATAATCTCTCCAGAATTAAGGTTTGGATAAATGTCCTCGTAAACTGTTTCAAAGAAGATAGGCACATTGGAAAAAGTTCTGTTGTAACTTGCAAAAACTCCTTCAGGAAAATAGAAAATTGTTGTCGTCTGTTCTTGACGCAAAAAATGACTATCTTTAGAATTCACATCCTCACCTTCAGTCTATAACTTATCTTGCAAGTACTTAAATAAGTACGCTAGATTAGTCCTGAGAATCAGGTAAATCTCATTCTCCTCACATATGCACCAAACATGATTTGTGGTTAATTACTCTGAAATTTCAAATACTATAGTCTTTTCCCGAATCCTTACGTATGATTCATAACAGCTTCACCTTTTTTTTAAACTTCACGCTCTATGAAATGGGTGTCACAGTGTATACTGTATAGCCTGAACTGAATTCTAGTTCAGGTTGTCGGTTTTAAGTAATATCTTTATGGCATTATTTTATGTGGCAATCTCAGATGTTCCAGCGCCCCTTGCAACCAAAATTTACTATTCCCAAAGAAATCAGCATCTGAGAAGAGCCATTTCTCACATGTTCTTTGAGGAACCAATCAAGGAAGTTTCAAACGTACAAGTAAATGCGTATCCTACAGAATCTCCATCACCGAGCAACTTTTGTCATGAACAAGTTGCAAACCAGCAGGTTACCACTCGATTATTTCAGGGTTATATTTCTCCAATGTCTCTTTCGGGTTAAGTTCTTTGAGATTCGTAATGCACACTAAGAAGGTGTTTACAAAAGCTTCTGCTTTAATGAGAAATGGTTTAATGTGGCAAAAGTAAAAAAAAAAATGGTAGTTGAGGATAGCAAAAGTTGATTGTTCTTTGGAAATGGAAGCTAAAAGTTGAGCAAGTTGAAGGAGAGTGTTTGAGGAATATACTATAAAGTACTTTTATACGTGTAATTAAAAAACCCGGAGCAGAATGTAAACATCGAAGCAAACTTGCCTTTTATATCTCGATTAAATTAGTAATTTCAGAAGCATTAAGTCAGGTAATTTTATTGGATGTGATAAAGATGGACACACAACTTGTAATTATTGAGAACAAGAACCTAAACTTAATACTTTGTAGGCACAAAGAGACGAAAATTATTCGCATCTGGCTCAAACACCTGATCACATTCTTGCAGCAAGGTCAGACTGCCCCGTGGGAAAATCAGGAGGATTGGTTCCATCCATGAACACAGCTTCTCAACTACCCGTGAATAATGCTCTAGGGTCTCATTACTCGTCAAACTCATATTCTTTTGCAGGAAAACCAGGTATAGTTTCTGCTGTTTTTTGCGGGTATTCACTTTTATAAGACTTCCAAGAGTGAAACCCTTATCTTATTGCGACATTGGAATACTTGGTTTTTACAGGAAACTCTCTAGGTACTCTTCAGCAGGGCAATGGAAGCGTACCGGTTCTATAGGGGCACTTTTAACTAAACACAGTAGAATTTTGATTTTTTTGGTATAGCTGATACTCTGGCTTAAGATCCCCAGCACTTACCGGAAAAAAAAAAAAAAAAAAAAAAGTGATCACCCCACACGGACCTCTAATCTAATTGCTGTGTACAGAGATTGTTACTAATATTGGTAATACTAAAAAAACCATTTGGAGATCACTAACGATCGTTGCGAACGATCCAGTTATTTTAACAGCCGGATCTTTGTGTTCAGAGAACTTCTTTGTCTTGAAAATATTATGTGCTAAGTGTGTTGGAAAAGAAGAAATAAACCATTTGTTGTAATGGTTGACTAATAAAAAAATACAATTAGGAAAGCAAACAACATAGGTGGTTTATAAATATCCTAATTAATTTAATGATAAGTTTGTTTGACATAATCTCTAGTATATATAATACTATGTATTCCTGTTCGTTAGTGTTTCAAAGACAAAAAGGGTATTTGACTTCCACATGAATATGTTCTTCCATTATTAATTAAAATGGATATTAAATGAACATTAATATAAGTTGAAAGTTGATGCTTTTATATGATTCTTAATACAAATGAAACATTCTTTTAAAAAAATAATCGTTTTGTGTTAAGAGAATCAAACAAATTGTACTTTTTGACTTATTGGATTTTTGTGTCGCGAAAGGAATAACATTATTTAGCTGCAAACAAACTAAATGGAGCTTGTCTATAAATTTGAGTTGAGCCGTTTAATTAGATCGAATATCATTCAAAACAATCAAATATATGTCCTCTATTTAAGGTAGAAACAAAATAATTTGGCTTGTAAGATTAGTTTGAGTGATGAAGTTTTAAAAGAGAAATGTGAATACAAAGTTAGTTAGGTGGTTATTAAAAGTTCCCACTTTAAACGTGTGTCCAAATAATGAGACTAATTATTGATATAAATTAATATTATTGATAATGATAATATTATGATTGGAAGTACCAATAAAAAGGAATTATGTAGCTTTTGAGTTGGAATTAAAGGGATTAAGGGAAGATGTACAATGCACAACCATCTTAATAATTATAAGTAAGTCGAATTTAGAAAATTATTGTTTTTAAAGAAAATTATCTTAATTTAAATTAGTAGAAATGTGTTTTTAAATTGAAAAATGAAGTAGTTGCAAAAATTGTTTTAAAAGTAGGGAGTAGTTGTTAAATTAAATTAGGTAAACTATTATATTTTAATATAATTTTTTTTTTGTGTTAATTATTTTAAAAAATTCAAAAACAAAAAATTATGTCAATTGTTATGAGATTGAAATAATAATTTTATTCGAAAAATAATAGTACAGTGATGATATTTTTTAAAATAATTTATTTTTCATCTCAAAAGTCATATGTGCTCGAGCATAAGAAATGTAAAAATCCAAAAGTTCAAAAACTCCCTAACTAGTTAAATGAAGATAAAATAGTGTTTTTTTTTTTTTTTTTTTTTTTTTTTGAAAATTGGGATATGTAGAAGATATCACTGATTATGTAATTTTTGGCTTTAGAAATTTGAACAAAAAACTTCACCAATGACAAATACGTAATAATGAACTTATTATTTTTAAGCGGTGAATCAAATCAAATACCAAAAACACATTTACTATTTTGGTGACGCCAACAAGCAAAAGCAATCACAGTAGGACTTATCCAACTCTTCCAATATTTTATTTTCATTTTCCATAAATATCAAACCCCTTCTCTCTTCTTCGTCTTCCCCTCAAAATTCTTCGATTTAAAATTTAAAAAAAAAACTTTTGTGTTCATCACCAATTCGGAGCCGTTTTTAGCTTCTTTTAGTTCGAGAATTATTCAATTTGGTGTCAGAGTGTATATAGCTTCACATTGACGGGTGAGGTTTGTGAGTTAGAAAGGGCCGATCGAAGTTTTTTTCTCTTCTCACGGTCCATGGTTAAACTCGGGATGAAATCTCGGTCACGGCGAGTGGTCCAAGACAGCTTCGTCGCGGCGGAGAAATCCAGATATCTCGCGGCGAAGAACAAGAAAAAAATTGACGCCGATGAGAATTGCAGCTACTGTTGCTGGGAGAGCTTGCCCGGTGAGTTACTGAGGGAGGTGTTGTCGAAATTGGAGGAATCCGAATCAACGTGGCCGACGAGGAAACACGTGGTGGCGTGCGCCGGCGTGTGCAAGAGCTGGAGGGAGATGATGAAGGACCTGGTTCAAACTCCCGAGCTTTCGGGCAAAATCACTTTCCCCCTATCTGTGAAGCAGGTATAATATTGTTATTGATTACTTTTTTTTTTCCTTTTTGTATGGTGTTTCTGTTTCGTATTGATTTTTTGATTTGGATTGTTGAGTAATGATGCTTTTGTTTTTCTACTTCTACTTAATAATTGTGCTGTATTTCCCTGATGATGAAAAGCTGTGTTATTTACACCCTAAAAAATGGGAATCACGAAAAGCTTTGTAAATGAATTAATTTTGGGTTAACCCTGAAGATTGATCTTGAAAACGAAACAGAAGAAATGGTCTAGAGTAGTTATTTAACAATTAGTCACACTATTTTATTTTTATGGAACCGACTCTCCGGATGTGGAAACCTTCTGAAGTTACTACAATTGTTTTGTAGGACATGATGATACACATACTAGATTGAAATGGAGTGTAATAGTGTATTATTTCACATACTGAGCTTGGTATTAAACGTGTGTTTTGAAAATATTTTTTCACTTCCACCCGTATAATCTATTCTGCTTGATAACCTATTCTGTTTTGCAGCCCGGACCAAGAGAATCTCTCATCCGTTGTTTTATTAAAAGAAATCACGCTTCTCAATCATATTATCTTTTTGTGAGTTTAAGTCAAGGTGCATACTGTATTCTCATCTGTAGTTTTCCATTTTATTTATTTATTTATAACATGGTTAAAGACATGCTAGTTACTTTTCTTCGTTATTTGTCGCAGCCCTTGCAGACGATGGCAAATTTATTCTTGCTGCTCGTAAGTGTAGGCGGGCTACATGTACAGACTACGTCATCTCTCTACAGGGTGATGACATGTCAAGGGGATATGACACTTACATTGGGAAATTAAGGTGAAATATTAATTATTTCAAATGTTAAGTTGGACAAAATGTTAGAAGGGGTTCAAATTTTTGTTGTATTTTATTTACCAGATCTAATTTCCTGGGAACAAAATTTGTCGTGTATGATGCTGTTCCTCCGAATCCGGAGGTGAAAATCGCAAAAAGTTGGTCAACTCGCCTGGTTGGCTCAAAACAGATTTCAAATAGGTTTCATGCTGGCAACTATCCAGTGGCCCACATCTCATATGAGTTGAATGTGCTTGGAGCAAGGTAAATTGGTGAATTTATGATTCTCGTAGTGTCGTAGTTCTCTTTGATGGTCTGAGCTGTGCCTGTGAGGAGTCACAGAGTTGAAGTAATCTTAATTTGATGGGTTAATTACAAAAAACTAATTCGGAGGTTTATAACTTATCTTTCAAAATTAGCAATTCCAACTTTAGGTGGCATTATAAACATCTTCTTTTGAGATTTGAATTTACTTGACAAACATCCCCTCTTGGACAAGGGCGTGTTCGCAATCTAAAGAGATAGTTGGATGTTTTGTAATTAGACTGTGCCTCGATATTAATGTTTCGTAATTACACAAAGTATCCTTTAGGTCTGACCAAATTGCAAAAAATAAATAAAATCATCTAACTTGACAAAAACACCCTTATTGTTTTATCTCGTCTCAGAAAAAGAAAACATTCCTCCCCCTCGTGCATACATAATACAGTATGTTAGTCAAACCTCAAGGATACTTTTTGTAACGACTAATTCTATTAATTTATTTTTATCGTGTTTTGCTTACATGATAGAGGCCCACGAAGAATGCACTGTGTTATGGATTCAATCTCAACATCCACCATCAAACCCGGCGGTGTTGCCCCAACACAGACGTATCTCCCCATCTCCTGCGTCGAGTCATCTCCCACGGTCCCGTTTTTCCGAACAAAGTCAACCCACTTGGACAGGTCCCTATCGGGGCCCTTCAGTACCCAAGGGGACAACAACACTTCACTTGTCTTGAGAAATAAGTCTCCACGCTGGCATGAGCAGCTCCAGTGTTGGTGTTTGAACTTCCACGGCCGAGTCACTGTTGCATCCGTGAAGAACTTCCAGTTGGTCGCATCCCCTGAGAACAGTGTAGCTGGACCAGAGCACGATAATGTGATCCTACAATTCGGGAAGGTGGGGAAAGATGTTTTCACAATGGACTATCGGTACCCTTTATCAGCTTTCCAGGCGTTTACCATCTGTCTTAGTAGTTTCGATACAAAGATCGCGTGTGAATGATATGTGTAAAGCTTCTATGGTTTTGTTTCGATGTTTACTGTTTATAGAGTGTGTTTTCTGTGTAATGTTAATGTATTATTATGTAAATATATAATTTTTTTATTCATATGAACTATTAAGATGATGTTCCTTGAAGTTAAACAGGTTCTCACTTCTCATTAAAAAAAAATGAAGACTGTTCTAAAACATAAATTTATACAGAGGTCTTTGAATAAAAATAAATACAGATTAAGTTGGAGAATTTGTGTACATGTGTATCCTCTATAACACCAAGTATTTACATTTAGCAATCATTTTACTAAGCTGTTTGCATCTGAAGATTCTTACCGGAGAAAAACTCCACAGTCTGCTCACTTTCACCCGGCAAGTCATCTAAACATCGTAGTGGTTGTTCGTTCAATCCACTCACAAATCGAGTGAACCAAGAAAAATGCTCGGGGGAAAAGAAATGCGCTCCCATTCTTTGATACGTAAAAGAGCCCACCACTTCACTTCCGCTCGAAACTAAGTTCCCTTTGATCTTCTCAAAACCCTTCAAACTACTCGATACCACCGTGTTTTGACCAGACACCTCCACTCCATGCTTTCCACAACAAGACAGTACTTGCGCAAGAAGCGATTCTGGGCTAGATCGAAATTCAGTCGAGTGGTCCTCGTTCGACATGTCCAAGCCCGGCAGTACGACTCTGCATAAATTTCTCGAGAACATTTCAAGAATCAACCCATATCCATCTCTGCTGCTCGTGTTATAGATTCCAGCAGTGAGCTCTGAAGGGTGTGAACGGGTATTGTACCACGAGTGCATAAAAGGGATTTTAGCAGAAATCGCAACGGGTGAATTCTGGAAAGTTGACGCAGCTAGGGACAAGACTCTGTCTCCGTGGTGTATCAGTTGGCTCGAATACCACGAAAGGAAAAAGTCTCCGTAAGGGGTCTCCCAGGACCCACCGCTCTCCGCGAAAAAACCTCCCAAGGGGGCGTCGTGGGGCCCACCAAGTCCCCACAGTGGTTTGTCGAGTGTCTCGGAGTGAAGCTTCAGATTGGCGAGCATGTTTTTGTCGTAGCATTGGAATTCACCTGAGCCATTATAGGTGTTGTTTTGAACCGAATGGTGATGTGATGGGTACCGAAGCTCACCATCTGGGCCGAGACCGATTGTCAAGCCCTATGATCAAACGCAAAGAAAGTAAACTAAATCAGCATACACTAAAACTAATTCGAAATGATTAACTAACCGAAAAACGAAATGGGCTTACGGTGATTGTGGAGCCGAAGAAAGGAGCGAATGTAGACTTGAAGCTCTCAAAGAACCCTTTGTACACTTCGACCGGAGTCTTTCCATCTAACACGGGAAGCTCATCCACGGCCAACGACAGGCAATCCCTGTAGTGCTTTCCCGATTTATCCGCGAAGTATATACTAGGTTCGGATTTGCCAATTTCAGAAACCCATTGCGGAAGATGTATTCTGGGCTCGTTAGATGCGTGGAAACAAAGGGAAACGTTGATCTCGAGCCCAGATTGTTGGACCATTTGCACAACAGCCAGATAGCCGGTCCAATCGTACTTCCCCATGGCTTCGTTCTCGGCTATGCCCCACCATACTGGGAGCTCCACACCAGCTACGCCCAGCAACTTCAAGGCCCTGAGTCCTGCCCGGATTGCTCGGCATTGGTTTATCGTGTTCGCGCTGGAGACGGTATTTAGCGGGAGACCAACGAATAATTTGACGCCGTCAATCTGCAAATACAAACTTCCAAGTTACTTAAAGCTGGCATTTTTATTGTTTAATTTTTTAAATAAATAAATAGACAAATACCCAAAAACATAAAAATAAATAAAAAGAACTGACCGTCGGCGTCGGCGTCGGCGTCAGCGGCTTGGTTCTTGAAATTTTGGAACCGGATTTTTCATAAACGGCGGGACAAGTGCTAGCAGAAGCTCTGAGACTGTGAGCAACTGCGGATCTTGAAGCCCAACCAAAGCTTTGAGTTTGACCGAAAACCCATCTGCAAAACCCAATTTCATCGCCCCTTCCGACATTCAACTGCACCGACCTTCCAATCGCTGAACCCGACATTCCAATAATAATTAATAAATCTGGAAAACAGGGTTTTGATGAGGAAAGTGGATTTTGATTTTTGGGGGGTGAGAAAGAAATTTGTGAAATTTGTGTGGCTTTAAAGTTTAAAGGAAAGAAAAAGAAAAGTTGTAGAATAAAATAGAAATGAAAAAAATGGAAGAGTGACACGTGGCTGGGAAGTATTTGCAAGTTGCAAGATGACAGGTTGCTGACTCGTCTCCATGCCACAAGCCTATCTGAGTCCGACCATCTCATTTCCCAGCCAAGGGAAGTTTTGTGTACTCGGTCAGCTCAATTCAATTTCAATTTCAATTTCAATTCGATCAGTCTAATTCAGTTCATATTGTTTTAGGAAAAATATTAATAAAAGTGACATTTATTTATCCAAGGTACACACTTATTTGTATGGTATTGATCTCATCAGATCACATACGCATCTTCTTCTTCTTCATGCAAATCCTCAGCAGCTGCTCTGCTACTGCATCACTCTCTTGATCCACATTTTCTCTAATCTTCCTACTCAATTCTCTAGCTCTCTCCCTCACTCCCTCTGAAAACTTTTTCTCGACCATCACTTTCTGCATCGCTCTCGCCACCTCGACTCCTCTGAAGAGCCCATCTCTGACGTCCTTTTCCACCACCACTCCAACACCGGCTTCCGCAGCAAACCTAGCATTCAAGGGCTGGTCGCTTTTCATCGGCATCCCTATAACCGGGACACCAAAGTAAATGCTCTCCATAACCGAACTCCAACCGCAGTGACTCGCAAATCCTCCGATACTCGGATGAGCAAGAATCTTAGTCTGTGGGGCCCATTTCTCAATCACTCTCCCCCTCCCCTGAACCCTTTCAACAAACCCTTCCGGCAAGCTCGTCTTCGTACTCGTTTCCCCATTAGGAAACCTTACGACCCACAAGAAGTTCACTTCCAGCTCGCTCACTAACAACAGCCCTTTCGCCAGCTCAGCCATCTCCTCCTTGGACATGAAGTATTCGCTTCCGAAAGAAACGTACACTGTAGACCTCTCCTTTTTCCCGCTCAACCACTTCATAATCTCCGAGTTCTCCTCCTCGTTAATATCGTTACTAGAATCCACAATGAGTGGGCCCGTGGGAACTATCTGTTTCTCGGACAAGACGGATAGGTAGTCGATATACTTACCCTCGGCCTCCCTAGACGTCTTAACCAAAACAATGTCGGTGGAGCGTGCATAGTTCCCACACGCGTATTCTTTTTCATCGGCGTCTTTTAAGAGTTTCATAACAAGACCTTTCCAATCAGACTTCTCGACGTCGAGTAGATATATCCCTGGGGTGGGGAAAGGGGTGTTCTCCCCCATCGTGTAGTTGTGGCGGTTAAAGGAAAGTGCAGTGGCGCTGGAAGTTGAAAAAAGAACGGAAGGTATGCCTTTGGAGGAGGCGAGCTTCGGGGCCCACGGCTGGAGGCAGTCGTATATTAACAGATCAGGTTCTACAGAGTCGAGGATTTCGGAGAAGCTGGTGTATGACATTTGGAAGGCCTTAATGAGGGTGTGATTGAGATGAGACGGGAGATTCCTCGTCGTGTGCATCTCCGGAGGGAGTTCAGGGGATGAGGGGACATGGAGTTCGACTAAGTGTACGGAACTAGGGTTTAGGGAGTCGAGGTTGACTCGGGTCGAGCATAGATACACGGAGAAGGTCTTCGTTGGGAGGGTTTTGGCGAGCTCGAGAAAGGGGTTTATGTGGCCATGGGCTAACCATGGGAACATCAGAATCTTCTTCAACTTGGGATTGGGTTGTTGTTGTTGATTCTCCATATGGGTGGAAGGTAGTAAATTACAAATGAAGGTAGTATAAGAAGTGAGGTGATATTTTAGTTTTACAGAAGAACTCAAATTTAGAAATACTTCAAAATCAAGAATTGCTTTGACAATTTCTATATGATTCTTTATAGGAATGTTTCTTGCTTTGAGAGTACTTCTAAATACGAAAAAGGAAAGAAGAAAAAGACTCACATTGAGAAATTCTCAAAGCAAGAAACATTAACATTTGCAGGTAAAAAAAAAAAGATGAAAAGGAGAAAAAGACTCAATTGACATTCTAAGGTTTATCGTTTAAAAAACATTGTAGATCTTCGAAAAGAAATTAAAAAAAAAAAAAAAAAAAAACTGTTATAAAAACACTTTATAGATCTATCACAAAATCATAGATCCATAAAAACTTCATAGATCTACAATTTTATCCATTAAAAACATAATTTTAAGGTATGAATTTACCTGATGAATTTCACGGTTTTTTCAGAGAAACAAGAAAGACGTAGATTGACTTACAATGGCGATTGAAGGTTGGTGAGTTTCGGTGAGGGTTTTTGTGTGATAAGAATGAAAACTGAGGAAGATGAAAATTGGTAAGAGCTCATATGAGTGGTGTGTACTGTAGTAAAGATGGTGATAGTGTAAGGTTTGAGAATTATTGGGATTAAGTTGAAATATTTGAATGTAATAAATCTTTAATTTTGTGTTTGAGTAATTCAAGGGGTTTTTTGTTTAATTTAGAAATATTTAGTTGATGGCATTTTTGTGATTTGTAGATGTGTTGAAGGATGTAAAGGGTATACTGTACAATTTTTTTTGAAGGGGGTGTTACCAGTTCGTTTGGAACGCCCTAAAACGCAAGAGTATGATCATACAGAGGGAGTAGTAATTAAGAATAAAAAAATTAAAAGAAAAGGAAATGTCCGTAAACAAACCTAATAGTCCGAATTCTCAACACAAAACTCAAGGACAATGAAACTAACGATGAAAATTGCAACTCCAAGATCACAAGCCACAAGACAACTCACAAACAATATAAATGCACATAAACAAATGAGTATTGTTAGATATACTACTCCAGTATATATGAGCAAAGGAAATCAAGAAAGAAGACAAGAAGATGTATAGTGGTTTACCCTAAATGGTCCAAGTCTATTTCGCCATCACAACTCCGATGAAATGAAATATAACCGAGATTACAAGATCAAATCATAACTCCGATGGAATGAAATATAATCGACATTACAAAATCAAACATACAATCTCTCAATATTTCATTACTTCTCTATCTAACTCTTCAAACCATTTCTCTACAAGGTGGTGATGTAGTGTGGAATGAGGAGATAAGACTTAGTATATTTTTTAACCCTAAACACAACCAAACTAAGAAATTAATATTCTCTCTGTTCCAAATAAAAAAAAAAACAATTTTCTTTGCAAAATACAAAACAAAAGAACAAAGAAGGGAGTCCTAATACATGTATTGCCTTTTAATTTTAAGTATCATATATTGTTTTAGAATGATTATTTCACGGTTTCAACACTACTCGTACACGTGTCAAATACATGGATTGCCTTTTAATTTTACGAAAAATCAAAATTTCATAATAAATTAATAATGATAAAAGTGGCACTTCCGTAATAAACATGCACAATAAAAATATATTCATGATTACCAAAATAAAAATATAGAAGAAACAAAACACAAAAAAAGGAAAAATTAAAGATGAAACTGCACCTGCATGTGTTCTTCCTCACATGCCATCTTTCCGATGACCCTTCTTCTTCAATGCTTTCGATTTTCTTTTCGCAGTACCACCACTACCATCAGGGTCGACCAATGGGCCAGACCAATTTTGCATCGGGTCCTTGGAATACGAGAAATTCATGGAGCTGAAAGGTACATCCGGAGGGTCTAAGGTCGGATCAATGAGGTGGGACGACGATCCGAGGGGGTAACCGAGCCCCCCATCTTGGTGCGGAGGAGGGAACTTTTCGCTTTTACTCTTTGCATTCGCGTGGTTGATTAATCTCCTTCTCTGTTTCATGAATCCAAAAGTTCTCGTAAAATCCACAGATTTATAAACGAAAAGAGTAACTAAACGGAACGACTTTCAGCATTGCAAATCATACGACTCACGTCAATATTGGCTTGCAGCTCAGCATTGGCTTCAGGGCCAGGGACTCCTCCCCTCATCCCTCTATCACGTGTCCGAGTTTTCCTCCCACTGCTTGCTTGAGTCTTACCGGCAGCTCTTAACCTTTGAAAGAAACAAAAATATAATCTATATTAGAAATTGTAACACACGGAATTATAATAATAAAAAAAATGATATTCCAAACCTTCGAGCTTCTTCATCACGTCGTTTCGCATCCATCTCTTTACTCGGTGGATACTTGGGAAGGCTGGAAGGGTCACATGCATGAGGTTTGGTAGTGAAGAACTGATAGTAGAAAAAAAACACGCACAAAAAAAATGTATCATATATATTAAAATAAAGAGAAGATGGTGTGCTGCTATATCAGCGAGAGCTAGAAATAGAGCTCACTTCACTCTGCAGTGCTGACGTGGCAGTGTGACGCTCACTCGGATCAATTGCGAGTAGAGTGTCGATTAAAGGCAACGATGACTGCGGGAAATCCTTGTACGTCTCCTTTATGCATCTTCTATACGAATGCTGTGGTTTGAACATGGTTGCATGAGGAAGCTTCGACTTCTTCCAATAGTCATCAGACGGAGATCCACACAGCTTGAAAATCCTGTGCAGCTGTTCGACCTGAGAAGAAACCATTTGACAGTATAAAAGCTCCAAACACGAGAACTCAAACATTGTAGTATTGAGATACTCGACTATATCATCGATATTTTTCACCAAGTTGTTTGATCCAAGCAAATAAAAGTTTCAGAAATTAACATCTAATTCACCTCCGTCCGCCCGGTCATGATGGGCTTCCCAGCAAACAGCTCGGCTAAAATGCATCCTGCACTCCACAAGTCTACACCTACACCGTAGTAAGTTGCACCAAGAAGCAGCTCGGGTGGCCTATACCAAAGGGTAACCACACGACTAGTCATCGGTTTCCGGTCATTGGGATCGAATGTGGAAGCCAGCCCAAAATCAGCGATCTTAAGGACCCCTTCATCGTCAATTAGAAGATTTGAACCCTTAATATCACGATGCAACACGTGTCGATTATGGCAGTGCTCGAGCCCGGATAACAGTTGGTGTATGTAGCATTTCACCTAACCATACAAATTCAAACCAAGCAACATAAGGAATCACTACCAAATTCAGAGGACAAAAAAATAACGTAAGGGGATCGCTTTAATATTTTACGAAAATGTAAGGTGTGGTTTGCTTATTTGAAAGGGTTCATAAATGGCATCAAACCTCGAGGTGTCTTTTATAAATTTCACAAACTATTGGGACATTTTTTTAGTTATCAAAAAAACCATCGACCTGAGGTTCTGTGAACTTGACTCCAGGAGTAGAAGCGAGGCCAGCAAGATCATGCACCATATAATCGAACACCAGGTACAAGCTGCATGACATTCTAGAAGTTGCTAATCCTTGCAGCTTTACGACATTAGGATGGTCCAAGCGGCGCAAAATCAAAATCTCCCTAGCCATAAACCTCACGCTCTCCGGCTCCAAATTATCGAACCTAACCTTCTTCAAAGCAACAATTTTCCCCGTAATAGTATCCTTAGCTTTATAAACATTACTATAAGTGCCTTGCCCAATCTAAAGTCAAAACAACACAACAGCATTGTAAAAAAATAGCGATCTAATAACATAGAACAACCACCAAAAAGTGGCAAATGAACTGATTATATAAACAACTCGCCTTATCAATCTTTTCGAAAGAGTCGGCCCTGCGCGGGGTCCACCCACTGAGAGCCTCGCCGGCAACCGCCACTAACCAAGAAGGCCACCCGGCGGCCACCTGCTCACCCTGGGGGCTCTTAGGGGGTTTGCTTAGCCTAGGGTTCGGTTTAGACCTCCTCCTATTACCTGTGTGTGCTTCTACATTCTCTTCTTTCGAATTCTGATCTTGACCGTCGCAGGCGGCGGCAGCAGCCTCCTCTTCCGATTTACGAACTGAACCAACTACTGATTTCTCTCTTCTCCTCCCCTTGGCAACTGCGACTTCGCCGCTAGGCGGCCCGGACGACGAACTCTCTTTCCCAAAAACGCACCCCATTTTTCAGCAACCCTAAACCTCATTTCTCACCGCATCCCGAAATCTCGCACCTCATTCAAAACCCACGAAATTAACCCCAACTGAAAGTCAGATTCGGGTAAAGACTCAAACTTTAGCAAAGAATCCTAAAAGGGCTGAGACGATTCGATCGAAAAATTACTTTAGAAAGTCTGAATCGATCAACAAGACAATGATATCGGTGCAAATAACTTAAATACAAAAAAAAAACAGCTATGGTGCCTGAAAAGGCGGAGGTGGAAATGATGATTTGAGCGAGAGCCCACAAGTTATGGAGGTCGAGAAATAAAATGGTGCCTACTAAAAGCAGAGGCAATGATCAGATTGATTGAGCCATCTTTATTGTGCTTCTGCTTTTCCCTCTCGTGGGATTGGAGTAGAGATCATACAGTACAGCAAAGGTGGGTTTGCTCGCTTTTTAGTTTTGGTCAAAAATGGAAAAATTGAAAGAAAAAAAAAAAAGATTGTATTTTTATTTAATGTTAAAATGTGAGTGAATGAATAGAAAAATGAAGGCTCTTCTTGAATATAAATTGCCTTGAATGAATGAAAATGAAAAGCTTATTTGTTGAGCAACCCATTGTTGATTATCCGTTCATAGTCCAACATTGTTCCTTAGAGTAATTCATTTCAATCAAAGTCTATTTCCCTCCAATAGTACATGTCCTTTTTATGAGATTTTTACTTAAATGTAATATTTTATGGTTGTATTGAGTTTGTGTTATTGTAATTATTGAGTTTACAAATTTATATACAAGTATATAACTGGAATTATTTGATAAATAACACTCCCTCTCCATTCATCGCAAATGGGCATAGAAATTGTAACCACTAGCCTTAACACAAATAAAAATAAAATATGACATTTGCTAAAAAGAAACAAATATAAAATAAAGCATAATTCATAAAAAAAAATTCAAAATGGCCTGTAAATGAGACAAGTTTGGAAAGACAAAGGTAGAAAAATAACACAACCAAACTCTAGATATGTGGGTTGACCAAGGTCAAATTAAAAAAATAGAGTTATGATCATGTAATTTCAACTTGAAATATTGAGTTTATCAATCTG
The DNA here is from genome assembly GCA_954870475.1 of Euphrasia confusa. Classification (NCBI taxonomy): domain Eukaryota; kingdom Viridiplantae; phylum Streptophyta; class Magnoliopsida; order Lamiales; family Orobanchaceae; genus Euphrasia; species Euphrasia confusa. The sequence goes on from OX940952.1 coordinate 38,088,223, forward strand.
AACCGAAAAAGGCCCTATAACTCGTGAGCTGACCGATTGAATATTGATACAAAAATATTTTGATAATTTTTTTATCATGTATTTTTTCTATTTTATAATAACATGACTACATTTTTAATGGACGTTTCAAAAATAATAAAATTTTCAAAAAAAATATATACTTTTTCAATTTAAAATAAAATTTTACTATAATTTTGTTAATTACAATATTTTTCAGTTTTACTCACAACTATTTTAATTTTTAACTAAAAATATATTTATACTTTTTTTTCTTCAATATTGGTCCTATATTTCTAAGACGGGACTATGTTATTTTCCTGTTTTATAATAGTAGTATTTTTATAATTATTCCACTTTTCAATTTAATTAAAATACATTAATTATTGATTTTTTTAATACATAAAACCTATACATAAGTCATAACCTAACCGAGAGTTATATAAAAAAAGATTGAACTACTGGAACTGGAACTGGAGTATTTTTTTAGTATTTAATTTCGTGTTTCCCCATAAATAAATAAAGAAAGAAAGAAATTGTTTTATCCCATCGATAATCTGAACCTGGGAAATGAGCGCTACAAAAACCCACATCAGTTGCATTGATGATTTCGTGAGACGTCCCAAAACCCTCAATTCCGCCTCTTCACCTTACGCATCTCCTTCTCTTTCATTTTCCGGAAGCATTATCAATTTCACCCGAACACGTTTAACGACGTCGTTCTCGATGGCCGCTCCTTTCAAAGTCAACGCTTCCTCCACCATCGGTAATATTCTCTTCCTCTCTCTCTTTCTCTCTGTGTGAATGTTGATGTTGATGATGATGATGTGGGATGTTCTGTTCGCTTGCTTATTCGCACGTGACGATTAATTGGCCAAATTAAAAATCTGATTTTAATGGTTGGTAATGAAAATTAAACTCAACTGTGTATGATTCATGGTTGAAATTCTACCTTGGGTTTTTGTGTTTTTGCCTATTGATTAAACTGAGACGAACCCCAAATGCCATCTATTGTTCGATAACGTTGAAGATTGTCTCGTCTGGTGCGTTCGCCGTGACTCTGAATTAAAAAGTTGCAAGTTCTGTGTAAAAATCTCATGAAGTACTATGTTTTCAATCGTATAGCTCGTTCCAGAGTCGGGTTATGTCAAATTAGCAATGTGCTTTATCAGGGTTATTCCATTAGTGTTGGCTTCATTTTACTTTGTCGTGAGACGAGGCTATTAAACGTGTGTTGATTATGACTTCATGTCAGTATGTATGTGTATACGTGTATGCATTCCATTTACTTTCTATACTTGACATGTTGAAGATGTGCCCAACAACAATCTGGAAGCTTCATCTACTGGAACCATTGGAGCTAACGACTTGTTGATTGTGGGGCCAGGCGTTCTGGGCCGCATTGTGGCTGAAAAATGGCGAGAGGTATCAAATTACTTCTTAACCAAAAAGCATGATTGATACTTATAATAAGATTTTGAACCTTAATATCATAAATCTGATCCGGTGAGTTTATCATCTCATAGATCTATCAATAGGAGTGTTATTAGTTCTTAAAAATGGTACTCAGTTTTTTTAAAATCGCGATAGGAATATCCGGGATCTCAAATCTATGGGCAAACGCTGACGGCCAATCACCACGACGAGTTAATAAAGGTCGGAATCAATCCATCTGTGAAGGGAACCCAAACGAACCAAAAATTCTCCTATGTCATTTTCTGTGCCCCTCCGTATGGAAATCCAGATTATCCTGGTGAAGTCAGGTATGAGTCCTATGACTGCGAGATAGTCAATGATCTTTACATACACTCCTCCAAAGACTGTTCAAACATGATTGTCATTATCATCCGAAAATTTTAATTTCACCCCACTCGAAATGCATAGTTTATAAACGAGAATTTCACCAGTGTGTGTATCTTTCAATGTAAACATTAAAATCTAAATTAAAGGAGACTGGTACTTCTGTTTCACTATTGAATTCATCTGTGAACTGATAGAAATCAACTTCTACTCCATTGTGTAATGGTAACTTTAGGGAAGCAACCTTAAATTGGAACGGTGAAGGTACATTCCTGTTTACTTCAAGCTCGGCTCCTTACGACTGCAGTGACAATGGACCTTGTGATGAGGTATCTACTTCAATTAGCCAAATGCGAGTTTTGTTCCGTGATAGGTAATTTAGCTTTCATTTTCAATGCCTTATAGGACACTCCAGTAGTACCCATCGGGAGGAGCCCCCGAACGGACAATCTACTCAAGGCAGAAAAAGTGGTGTTGGAGGCAGGTGGTTGCGTTGTTAGACTAGCTGGACTTTACATATCCTTTTTTGAATTTCGACTCGGGTTGAGGTTTTAATACTTTCAGTTGAACTGAAGTTATATATATTAACCGCCTTAACTTGGGAGTGTACAAAGTAGATAGAGGTGCCCATACATACTGGTTGGAGAAAGGAACTCTCGATGTTCGGCCAGATCACATTCTTAATCTGATCCATTATGAGGTGAAACATGGCTACTACCTTTGTTTGTGACTTTTAATTCAAAAACACCCCCTTTAATTGATGGAAGTTGCTTGTGTTTTTAACTACATAGGACGCAGCTTCCCTTTCGATCACCATCTTAAAAAAGAATCTTCGTAACAAGATCTTTCTTGGTTGTGATAATCACCCTCTATCCAGGTTTTCTCGTTCAACTCCAAAAGCATGAGTATTTAGGCATAAAAAAATTCCTAAAATTGTTGCTAATATCGCTGTTTGTGTTGCCTACTTTCAGACAGGAAGTGATGGACTTGATTAATAGGAGCGGAAAATTTAGTAAGAAGTTTGAGGCATTTACAGGTGAGCTATGAAACAAGTTCTGGATATATTTAATTACAAATTTCCACACGTTTTTTGGGCATTGGTAAATTTGTTGTTTTTTGCAGGGACCTCGGATCCTTTAGGTAAGAAGTTGAACAACTCGAGAACTCGCGCAGAGTTAAGTTGGGAGCCGAAGTATCCGAGCTTTGCTCGGTTCCTTGAGAGCATCTGAGTAGCTTTTACTTTCGAACTCGGTGCCAATATACTTTCGAAGCAAGTGGTGTATACATACTGATGATTCTAAGATGGATTGCATTGCTTCTCTTGAAGATTTATTTTGTACATTTGCCTGATAGTTGTGATACTCCGTTTCTTCGGCTGACATTATTTAAGGTTTGATCCATTTGATGATATATATCTTCGAGACTTTTGACTCCACAGCTATGAAATTCTTCCAAGTTACTGAAAACTACTCAGAACATAATCGAATCATCGTGACTATACAACTTCCAAATGAACTTCTTAAGAACAAATACTCACAACTTAAATTAGATTATACAAAAACCAATAATTTACAATAACCCTTTTATGTAACAGGGAAACTCTTCCTCTCCTAAGAGAGCATAATCAGTTATATACTTGTTCATCCCTTTTTTTTTTTTTTCACACAGTAAACACACATTCACAGTTGAGTGACTTGGTGAGACCAAGACGTATAAGCAGGCTTAGCCACGGAAATCTGAACGCGAATGACTTCGTGAATGGCCCCACGATGAAGCACATTAAGAACTTCTTCATTACAAGCCGTCAGCTCTCCTAATGCGACACTCCTCGAATGGTATTCGTCCCTCAAACGGAAACCGTGAAACCATCTTCCGAGCTTCCACCACTGCACGCAGATTTGCCTCTCAGAAACCCTACTGCTATTCAGTGCTTCTATGATATACTCAGCCTACAGAAACATCGTGTTGAGTTGTACTTAAGAACTAAGTCGAAATCAATATTTATATTCGAGCATTAGACAATAGTTTACCGGGACACCGAGCCAAATGAGGCAGTAGTGCAAGCCGACTAGGTTAAGTAGCACGTTAAGATCTGGTTTGAGTAAAAACATCTGAACGTCTTTGAACCCAAACTGCAGAGAGTTGAGCGTTTCGATTGCTTTCAAATAGTTACCGGCCTCGATGGATTCGAAAGCTAAAGCCCTTTCGATGAACCTCGTCACAGAAGCTGCTTTTCCGGCCATCTCTACGTGCTTGCTTATGTACAAACCCCTCCATCCCTACAGCGGGCAAAAACACGAATTCGAACTCAAAATACAAATACCCATCAAATCAATTAATTTCAAGAGTATTCATCAAATTACTAGTCAATACAGAATAAACACCTTAGAATCAGAGGCCAGCTGTTGACTTTGATCGAGGGAGAATCCATGAACATGCCACCTGTCTTTGCATAGAGCCTCCCACACAGAATCAGACCCGCACAAATCCCTCCAGAATCTGGAACAACTTCCCAGCGAACAAACATCAAGAACCTGAAACAAAGACCAGATTTTTTCTCAAAATACATGATTTTTATTACTATTAATTATTATTATTATTTACAATTGAAAAAACACCTGGAGGGTTGAAGCGATTTTGAGGGCAATATCATCAGGGAGAAAATTCTGTATATTCAATTTTTTCATGGCTTCTGATTTCTTCTCTCGTTCTTTCTTTCTTGGCAAATGGAAGGGAAAATATGGTGATGTATTTTGATGCTTTTACAGTAACTTATACCTGTACACGTGCCACGTCGACGTCCAATTTTTTTTGGGACATCGTCTAAAATTAGATTAGATAAGCTGAACCGAATTCATACCAAATTCGGGTCCAAATACACTTGACCCGAATAAACTCCAAATATCAGCCATTCATCATCATCATCATCATCATCATCATCATCCCACAAGAAAAATTCGACCTTAAAATTTCATTGATTTATTCAAAAGAAAATGGTACTCACCACGTATTTAGTCTGAAATTCGATTCTCTGAAAAATGTCTATTTGCAGCTACTCCTTCAACTGCAACGGCCTCACTCTCCATTCCTCCAAAAGGGTTTTCACATCTCCCAAATTCATCTCCAAATCCCAGGTACCCACAACCCCATACGCCGCCTCCCCTCTCCCTCCTCTGTTTTTCCCCAAACCCTTTTCCTTCCGTAAAAAAAGATCGAATCTTTCCGCTATCTCCGCCGCTGAACCCGCCGGAGCCCCGCAAACCTCGTTCAGAACCAAAAACCCAGAAGACGTCAACGTCCTGGTGGTGGGCTCCACCGGCTACATCGGAAAATTCGTGGTCAAAGAGCTGGTCAAAAGGGGGTTCAACGTCATCGCCGTCGCTCGGGAGAGGAGCGGCATCAAGGGTAAGAACGGCAGAGACGAAACCCTCGTAACGCTGAGCGGCGCTCGCGTCTGCTTCTCCGACGTCACCGATCTGGAATCGCTGGAGAGGAGCGTCGGGGGCCTCGGCGCGCCGATCGACGTCGTCGTCTCGTGCCTCGCCAGCAGGAGCGGCGGGGTCCGGGACTCGTGGCTGATCGACTACCAGGCCACCAAAAACAGCCTCCTCGCCGGCCGGAAATTCGGGGCGGCCCACTTCGTCCTCCTCTCCGCCATCTGCGTGCAGAAGCCCCTCCTCGAGTTCCAGCGCGCCAAGCTGAAATTCGAAGCCGAGCTGATCAAAGAAGCAGAGGAGAGCAGCTTCACTTACAGCATCGTCAGGCCCACCGCATTCTTCAAGAGCTTGGCCGGTCAGGTTGACCTGGTCAAAGATGGAAAGCCGTACGTCATGTTCGGAGACGGGAAGTTGTGCGCCTGCAAGCCGATAAGCGAAGCCGACTTGGCCTCGTTCATTTCGGATTGCGTTTTGAGCGAAAAAATGGCGAATAAAATCCTCCCAATTGGCGGGCCCGGGAATGCTCTGACCCCGTTGGAGCAAGGGGAGATGCTCTTTAGGCTGGCGGGAAAAGAGCCCAAGTTTGTGAAAGTGCCGATACAAGTGATGGATTTTGCGATCGGGGTTCTTGATTTGTTGGTGAAGGTGTTCCCTTCGATAGAGGACTTTGCCGAGTTTGGGAAGATAGGGAGGTATTATGCTGCGGAGAGTATGTTGGTTTGGGATGACGAGAAGGGTGTGTACGACGCTGAAGGTACACCGGGTTATGGTGAGGACACGTTGGAGGAGTTTTTCAAGAGGGTGTTGGAACAAGGGATGGCGGGTCAGGAGTTGGGGGAGCAAATGATCATCTAGCTAGTTTTTTTTTTTTTTTTGTCAAATGTGTGGTTAATCGAAGAGTAATGCTTTGTATGATTCGGATTGTGAATGAGAAATGTTGGTTGTGTTTCTTGATAACCTGAAGTGCGATTTCTTGTTTTTGCAGTACGAAATTATGCGATGAAACGATGGATAAGTCTGGATGTTTTACGGGTAGAATGGATTCTGAATTACACCAAAACTATGCTCTGTGGACTCATTTTTTGTCAAGAGTTGCCATACAACTCCCCTGCATATGTTTCTTCATCACACGTTTTGTTTATTTGCAAAAAGGCCCATTATTTCTCAAAATTACAAATAGACACCCTTTCTGTTTTGTTTAGGACTTAGGGTCAAGCTTATAGGGTAGCTTTTGCAATTATTTTAGTTAGGGTTAGGACATTGAATAAAATGAAGACTGATTTTATAGATTGAATCTATGGGAAAAAAAAATGGAACAAATTCTTCAAACTAGATCATCCACACTACAAACAAATAACAATACATGATTAATAGTAATTATTTCCTGTTTTGAAAAATAAAAATAAAAATCTAACATTTGATTATGAACACACAACATGAGTCGTCGTCGTCCCTCGACGCAATCCACAAGGCGGGAATCGAAAAACATATTTTATGAGCAAAGTTCAACCACACCGAACTCTCTATTTCGGGATCCTGCTGGAGAGGGACCTAATCGAGAGTATAACGAGCAACATGAGTACAACACATCCGATCAAGGAGATGGCAATGGAAGCGCCTACGTGCTTGCAGAAGGTGTCGTATATAAAGCAAATCCTGTGCCAGTCAACGTGGTCGTTGCCTTTGAGACCTATGTAACCAACTGCGCCCGCTGACCCCGTTGCTGCTGCCATGATTCCTAAGAAGAGCTGCACGATACAATAATAACATGATCACTTTCCTTAAATAAACATTTTGCAATAATAAGATACTTGAAAATCTTATTATTTCACTTTAAAGTACAATTTTACATTTTAACTAAAAAATACATTTATACCTTTCATATTTTGTCAAAAAATCGAAAAGCAACATTTTTTTTAATCTCGACTTACCACGTCGAAAATGACCAAATGAGACACGGCCTTATGGTAGCAGCCGCGCTTGAACAGAGCGAAGAAGGAGACGAGAGTTGTTATGATGGCGTACAATCCGGCAACGGAGAGGGCAACGACAAAGTATCTGCGGATCATCAACGATAGCGAATTTCAAAAATCGGTCTCGACTTGAGGCTTATGTATGTACAAATAGTGCGAAAAAAAAAGTGTATATATATATGTACTTACACGAAAGCCGGTGAATGGACGAACTTGGCTTCGCGGGAAATCAAGTAGGGAGGATATTGAATTGGAATAAGCCGAGTGTCGTTGCTAGTCACCATCACTAAAACGGACACGAGGCAAGATGAAAACAGGATGAACCTTAGGACCAAATCGGCCAAGGCGGACCCACCGTTTCGCGGTGGCGGGAGTAGAGGAGCCGCCCCCTTCTCCGTCACCCTCGAGGTTTGTGCTTCCGTGGATGCCATGGATAATTTGGTGTGTTGTGTGTGTGTGTTTCTTTGTTAATTCTACAAATGTGTTGTGTGTTTGAATATAGATAGTTTAGTTCATGACGAGGATATGGATGTTGATATATATAGAGAGAGAGGTGGGGAAGATTATAACACACTTTCCCACACACGCCAACTAATTTTGTTAAGGCTATATATATATTTTATTGCAACGTAAATGATAGTACTACTACAAGATTTTAAATAAAAATAATACTACAATTGTATTATATTAAATTGTCTCACTTTTTATATTGTTCCAGACCATTTGCTTAAAAAAAATGACAAACAAGCGTGGAATGAAATACTAATACTTATTTAGTTAATACAACATTTCTACTCTAAGAAAACGTGGAATGATATATATTGGCATATTGCAGTTTGAACATATTGATTTGACTTTTTAAATTGAATTTTCATAGCATGAGAACGGATCAATGTGAGTTGTATGTTGTTGAATGATGTGAACGTGGCACGTCCAAATACTTTCTTATAACTTATTGGAAATAACAACAATTAAATAAGATGTACACAATTGGAAAATGTCTTTCGATAATGTTCATGGTTCACATTGCGTTCTTTAATTATTTTCTTGTCAACGTTCAAACGAGTATTATGTTAGGATATTGGATTGAACATGTATAGATTACGTAACTAAAATTTACTGTATTTAATTAGTCCCATCTAATTAAAATTGAAACTATTTAATTGAAATAAAAGCACCAAGAGTGTTAAGACTTTTGTGAGCTTTTCCAATGTTAAACATATGTTTTATCCTAATGTTGTTAACTGTTATTGTTGCTTTTGACGTTTTTCTTGTATGTATACAGTATACTTGAGAAATAAATTGATCTTTCATGTTCGTACTGATCACATTATAACTTGATTTAATTAAATTGTTTTATAAAATTACTTTACAAAATATAAAATTGAAGGTATAATTAGCTATACAATAAATGTACATATTAAAAGGACTAAAATGAGAAATTTAGTTCGATGAAACTAAATTTGCAAGCTCATCATTTAAAAAATATATTATATACTAGTACTATTGTTTAATAAAATAATAAGTTACTTAATAATTAGTTGGGTACGTAATTACAATTAAGGGTTACTAATCAGTAATCATGCTATTATTGTTAGGCATGTCATTAATTAAAAGCCACTTTAGTGGATAACGCTATATATAGCTAGATCACCCAATCCTAATGCATCTATATTACTATATATATATATATTAAGATAATTAATTATGTTAATTACGCTATACGGAGATGATGAATATCTGCTCCCCTCTTTGTTGACAAATAAAACCTAACGTTATATATTTGTACATTATTAGTTTTAATGTCAACAATTTTTACAAGTTAGTAAACTTGTTGAAATAAATAAATTTTCTGATATAATATGTTTTTGAAAAGAATTTTGCAAACAAAATTTTGATGATGAATTTTTTCATTACACTGAAAATGGATTTATTTATTTCTTGCTTCGAGTAATAAATCTAGTACTTTTTTTTTTTGTGTTTGGAGATACAGTACACGCATAAGGTGAACCTATCACATCAACAAGCTAACAGATTAACTCTCAGAATCTCCAAAAATAAAAGAGCAAAACAACAACCACCTCTACCAAACGATATGCCACACTCGCATCAAAGTCCTCTCCTCAAATCTAGTACTCCAGTATTGTATAATCCGCTAATGCTCTTAAAATCATTTATTTTGTAAAAATGACAATATTAATAATTTAATATCTTATCATATTATATCATATAAGTAAAATTGAGTTGTACTCCGTATTAACAAAGTTGTAAATTGTAAGTACTTGTGATATTAACCTCAACCAAATTATAAATGTTGTTTGAACAAAATAAATAAAGTTCACAGCTTCAATCGGGCCAGCCCACTCGGTTTCGGTCCAGCTCACTCGGGCTATCGGGTTACTTCGGTTCGGGCTGATCGGACTGAAATTTTTTCGGGCTGTAAATTTGTAGCCCTAACCCTAAAATTTTCGGTCTCGGGCTAGTCCGTCGGGCTGAAAAAAATAATATTATATAATAAAAAAATAATTTTTAATACTTTAATATTAATAAAATATTAATATTTAATAATTATTATTATAGATCTAATATTTAAATTGCTCAAATGTTCGTTCAATAATATTTAAAATTGTAATTTTAGTTGACAATTTTCTTTTATTTGAATATATTATTTTATTTATATAAAATATTTGTATAAATAAATAAAATAAATTCTAATATATTTAAATAAATCGGGTTGTCGGGCTAGCCCACGGTTTATCGGGCTAGCCCACTCGGGCTATCGTGTTACTTCGGTTCGGGCTAACCGGGTTGAACCGTTTCGGGTTGGATTGACATCCCTATATATATAGCTCTTGATGTTTACAACTCCAATTTTATTTTACACACCCTCTTTTTAAGACCATCCACAGCAGGGTGTCAAATAGGGTGTCAAAACCGGATCAACCCATCCAGCAGAAAGTCATTGAAAGTGTCAAGTTTGACACTTGGTGGGCCCGGAGCAAAATTTGATCCCGTATCAAATTTTTTTGACATCTTCCAGCGGGCTCCACCCCCAAATATTTTAATATAGAAAAACAAATTAGTCAATCAAGTGACAAGTTTTACTTTAATTATTTTTCTTCCTTATTTTAAAATCATTTTTACATAAATATTATTCAAAATAAAAATAAAATAAAAATATCATTATTTTTAATTTTTTGTCCTCTTTAAATAGAGTATAAGTTTGTATGATTTGGACAAAAAAAAGTTCACTCGTTTTTTTACTTTTTGTGGATTTTTCAAAATTATTATTTTACTTTTTGTGGATTTTTCAAAATTATTATTTGATAAATTTAAATAATTTTCTTTGATAAATTAATTATATAATAATAATTTTAAATTTAATAATTATATATATGAAAAATATTGTGGGGTTTATGATATGTTGACGTAGAAGAAAAAGAAAATAATTGAAACCTTGAATAACACTCTGCTGTAGGTGCTGCTGAAAAAAGGGTGTTAATTGAGAGTGTCAAGCTGACATGGAGAAGTGTCAAATTTGACACCCACTGGCCACTGTTGTAGATAGTCTAATTTTATTATTTTTAAATAGTGTAAAATATCTATAATGCCTTTGGTTTACATTATTATTATTACTCTACTCAGTGGCGGAGCCAGAAAAATTATGCTGTAGGGGCTTTATTAATACATTATGTCTATATATGTTGGAATTCGATATCCCGGGTTATTTAAATTTGCGGAAACCAATAACCCGATCAAACCCTTCGCCGGAGATCACATGAACGCCGACTCATCCACCGGAGTTCAGCCTTTGGAGACCACGCACCCGAAGGCACGCGGCCCGCCCCCAGCCGAACCCCCGCGAGACGGGGTTCACGCGATCCCGATCGCGCCTTGGCGATCGATGGGTGGGGCTGCTCCCAGCAGCCCCCGCGGCGAGTCCGGCGAATCGCCGCCTCTTGGAGGATCCCCACTGTCGAGGTGGGAAGGGGGACGGCACCAGCCCGTGCCCCCGGCGATCGATCCTTGGATCGATCGCAAGCCCTCGGCCCAGCCGAGGGTTCGATCCTCTCGCCCCCGCCGAAACCCTAGCGGGCGATTGGCGTGGTCCGGTGGCTTCGCCACCACCACGCGATCGTCCGTCTACTCCGGGTTCGACCCTTGGATCTTGTTTTTCGATAATTGATTTCAATAAGAATTAAATAGCGGAAATATTTAATTCACCTTTCGATTCGTTGTGCGGAGAAACGAGATCTTATGATGACCTTGAGATCTTCCCACGTATTCCTTGCACTAGCCCGGACGTCGTGTGGGCGACGATCTACCGAACTCCATGGATCCTCCTCTCTACTTTCTCTCTCTAGAATTGTGATCTTCAAGTTATATGAACTTATGAGAGAATAGAGAAGACCATGTAGTGCTTTTATAGGCTACGTAGGGGATCTTAAGGAGGTGGAATATTGGGCTTCCAATAATAGTGATTAAATTGAGCCTAAGCCCAAATCTATTAATCCTTACTATTATTAATTATATGATTAACTCCACTATATAAATATAATTGCACTCCCAATATTCACCATATTATATCAAATAATATTTCTCCGGTAGTATTATTTATTCCGTGTATTTAAGATATAAATATCCATGAATAAAATTAATTTATTGCTAATTAATTTATTCATCTCTTATATCCGAGACTAGTACCATTCAACCTTAATTATTATGCGGAAATGAATCCACCTGCAGGGTTTACATAATAATTCCTTATGAACTCATCTCGGGGATATTATCAACCCTTCCGGGATACACTGTCCGGTCAATTATTCACGGCATGCCATATATGAAATATAGTGACCCAACTTAACCGGTAATTAACCCAATAATTAAATCGGTTAATTCCTTTGGTAAATCAAAGTCACTTATATTAAATATACACACCCGCAATAATATCGGGGATTAAGAATAAAATACACTGAGACTCGAATCGATTATCGCCGGCAATCCTAATCGATGAATCTCAACGATCCGCTCAATACACCAAGTGTACAAGTGTGATAAAATAATTAAGATAAATTATTTTCTCTCTCACACAACGACTATACCGATGGATTGGTCCGGGTCCATCTAGGTCGTGAGCCACTGTTTGATTAAATACGAGTAACCGATAGTATGATCTTCTGTGTGCCCATGCAACACCATACTAACTACAACGTATAAAATCTAGGACTATGATTTGCATATATTTAATTATAAATAATTAAACGCAAATAATTGTTTATTTAATTAAATAGATTAATGGCAATGGATCGTGAGTTTCCGTTACTTAAATCTAGACATTAAGTACACAACTCCAACAATCTCCCACTTGTACTAAGGTCTAGTCATTTCCTCCAAACTCCCGACTCCCATACTCATCACGTGCTTAAGTTGTACTTCCAAGAAGTACTATGTGAATGAGCACTCTAGGTTGCCGCTCTGAAGTTATCTTGGTGACTACAGCGCCGTCTCCCTCGACGATGACTCGTATCAGGTGGTACTTGCACTATGTGTTATCTTACACTTATGGACTAGTGATCTCTTACCATTTGCCATCGCACCGCTATTTACATAGCCTTTGGCAAATTAAGAATCACATCTAAGTCCCAGAGATTATCCCGGAGTTATACCAAAACTTCCGCTGCCTCTGAGGCCGCTATTTGGTTACCCATGGCAGAGTCCGAAAGCATCGTGCTTATCACTCTTCCATGTTAAAACTCCTTCTCCTTCAATAGTGAAACACATAGCCTGATATCGACTTACACCGGTCCTCATTCGATTAGAAATCTAAGAGAATGTAATCCAAAGGAAAATGTTCGTCTGCTTCGTAGTCTAGAACAGTACTTCGAAAGTACTTTTACAGCAGTCGAATATTCCTTTCCAGGATTACCTTGATATCCTCCCACTATGCTAACCGCATAGCCGATATCAGGTTCTCGTTTTCAACAATGCATTTATTAAGCTTTCCACACTCAAAGTGTAGGAATCTGCTTTCATTGCTTCTATCTCCTTTTGTGTTCTAAAACACATATCCTTAGATAGATGCATTCCGTCTCTGAAAGGTAACGAACCTTTCTCGGAATCTTGCATGTTAAAACGAACCATAATCGTACAAGATATCTAGAGAAGTACAATGTTCTTTTCTTGAGATCCTAGATCTTAAGAACATGCTCTAACTTCTTCTTTATCTCATATATCGATTTTTTTTTATTTTTTTTTAGACAACCATCATTTTATGTCTGACAACATCTTTACATTGTTACCAATGATAAAATGTTATCTACATAAAACCTCCGAGAAACACCACCTTGTTTCCATCACGTTTCCCATACACACGATTCGTCAATGCCTTTTGATGAATCCATCAAATGGACTATCTCATCAATTCGCAAGTTCCACGATCTCTAGCTTCGTTTCAATCCATCAATGGATTAACTAAGCTTGTACTCTAAATGATCTTGCCTCTTAGCAATAATCCTTATTGCTTTCCAAGAAGGCACATTTAGATCTAGTACCGCCTCTATGTAGATCTAGGGATCGATTTCACGTATACTAGGTCCAGAGTCCGAAGACTCACCTAGTTTCATGAATATCTCCGGTTGTCACACAACCTACCACTACAATGGCATTCAGGTGTATAAACAGTAATAACAGTAGGTGCAGTTAGTGGTGTACTGCTACTCGGTTCGGCTGGTTCTAAGTCTTATTCGTTTTCTCTCTTTTCAGAAGTATCATGTCATTTTGGGCTTGTGGTTCATCTAATAGTCTTCCTCTAAGAACCGGGCGTTAGAACTTATAACGTCCTTCTGGTTCATAGTACTATCGAACACACACCTTTTGTTCTTCTAGGATATTCTACAACCACATTTGAATGTGCCGTTGTTTCCAAGACATATCCATAGAACATAGGTAGTTCCGTTTAACTTACGCTTTTACTATTTCTATAAGAGTTCCATTTCTTGTTTACGACACACCATTTCTACACAACAGTGTATGGTGTAGTCATTTGGCATCAAATTCCAATCTCTGATTAGTATGCCATGCATTCCTCAGACAGGTACTTGCCTCCGCGATCAAATCGCAGGCTACAAATGGATATACCTTGATGGTTCTCCACAATTGCTTAGTGTCCATTGACTTGTCAAAACACTTGCTTTTGTGGCACATCAGGTATTCTAATCCATTTCTCGAGTAATCATCAAATGATGTACTCGTACCTTATTGTCTGAGTAGACATAGGTATGCATACATCAGAGTTAATCAATTCTAATACTTGTCCGGATCTTATATCTTATATCCATAAAGGATTGCTTAGTCATATTATCTTCCAAATTAGATTCTTAGGTCGGAAGGTTCATTCCTTCAACTTAATTGATCAAATATCAATTTTCGACCTTTGAACTTCTTATTTGAATAAACATGACTCAGCATAAGAATCCACAAGTATAATTGATAAAGAAATCTCTTATTAGTAAAACGAGTTTCATACTACGGTTCGTTGCATCGTGGTGGACACAGGATTCATCATTTATATATTGCTAGCCAATGTACCAAAATAGATAATATCATTATTTCTTCTTATAACCATCAAGTGATTAAAAGAAATAATATAACCATTTATTAGAAATCCAGAACAAAGTTCTTTCTAATTTGAAAAGGTACATAAAAGCAATAACCCAAAATGAAATCCTATAGTATGTCCTCCACTGCAACTGCTGCCTCTTCTACAGCATTGCCCATGTAGACTACGATTTCTTCTTTTCTAAGTCGTCGGGTTTCCTGGAACCCTTGCATTTAAAATGCACATACCGTCAGTGGTTCCATATCTACACACCAGGTTCCGGTAGATAATACCACTGACTATGTTTTACGACTAAAGAAAAATTTCGTACTTTCTTTGAGAGGATAATCAGACTTCCAGTACCCAGACTGTTTGCATCGAGAATACTTGCCTATTGGCTTTCTCGTCCCATCTCGTGGTCCAAGCAACTTAGGACCACTGGGATTCTTTGCTTGCTTTTCCTTTCCCCCGATTTTGCCCTTAGGTTCGAAACCTTTGGCATTGGCTACAAGAGCTTGCGATTTCCGTCTCAACTCGTCCAAAAGGTCAATCATCTCAAAAACGTTTTTAAGCGTTTCCTCGAAGTGACTGGCCTTTATGAGTATCCTCATCGCTTCTTGTCTAGCCGCCTATGTCAATAGGCTCGGAAGGATAAAGCTCATTGAGTACAACCTTGTACTCTTCAACAGTTTGGGTAATGTCTAGATCTCTATTCCAATCATTATTTTTAGGGACCAGTGAGTTTATAATCCTTAAGTATCACATAAAGTGGGTTCAAAACCATTTCCTAATCTATGAGCACATATAACAACAAACAATTGATTTAATCTCCGATATTATCTCCCTCAAATAATATCATTAAACCACTAATCACATCTAAAATCCCATCAGATATGGCAAGCCACGTGGTGTGGACGTTTACCAACCCAAACGACTTAGCAATTAGATTTTCTTTGGTCATACATCACTTATAGCGGAACCTCGTGGGGAGGAATACTATAATGCGTATCTAAGTGTAAACCATTACTCAGTACCAAAGTAAATCGTTTGGAATTGCTACATCACCGCAAGCCACGTGGTGTGGACGTTTACGACAACTTCACAACTCTTCACAATTTCTTATAACTGTCTACATCAATTAATCCAAAATCCGTCAGTATAGCAAGCCACGTGGTGTGGACGTTTACTACACCAAGAGACTTTTATAATTGACTCCCAATTACTTGATCCATTCAATCTTGTAAATCAAGACGCGGAGAATCATAAGTGAAACTCGAAGTTTCTTACCAGTGATTCACCATGCGAACGACCCTATCTCTCATAAATGAGGGAGCCGAGCAGACAATCGATCTAGTCATCAAATGACACGAAAGTCTCTAATTTGTGTCCTCGACATGACCAAGTGGCTTTGGCTCCATTCCACTCCCCGGGGTGAGAATGAGTCGACTTGTAATCAGTTTCAGAAAGACAAATTAGGCATTGTTTGATAAACTCAATCAATGTTTCTCGTAAAAGGAATTACAAGAATTCTCCTCCAATGACTTATCTATACGAACTTCAAAAGTCCATAAAAGTCACCAAGAGAACAGCAATGGAGACCATGGCAATGTTTCTATTCCCTCTCCCACTTAGCTTTTTATAACAAAGGGATACGCTATCTAATGCATAATTAAATACACATAAGCATAATAACAAACATACATTTCATGCAAGTACGTTCACAAATAATCAAATAATTACTCAAGCAAAATTATTTCTCGACTATTCGTACCTTGATGAATTCCAGCATGCTTGCCTTGAGTCTTCATTCTACGTCTTGAATACTTTGCCGAGCGACGGAAAAATTCTTTGATTCTCATATTTAATTTTACTCCAATTAAATAAAATCAATTCCATTGATTTCCATATTTAATTCTATTTTAAATAAAATCCAAGATTTTCCAATCCAAAATAAATTTTGAATTAATCTAATGATTTTAAATAAAATACTTAAATTAAATAAAATCAATATTATTAAAATCCATTGATCTCCATATTTAATTCTATTCTAAATAAAATCCAAGATTTTCCAATCCAAAATAAATTTTGAATTAATCTAATGATTTTAAATAAAATACTTAAATTAAATAAAATCAATATTTTAATAATTTCTCAATCCTATTTAGATTAGATCTCAAGAATCCTAATCAAAATCGAATTTTGATTCTTCTTAAGACTTCTAATTCAAGTAGGTATAGGATATCTAGAGAAACTAGGATTTTCTTTCCTAATTTAACTCTCCATCTAATTCCATTATTTAATTCCATAATTAAGAAATCTAATCCAAATAGAATTTGAATTAATTCCAAAATTAAATTAAATAAAATTAGAAAGATTAAATTATTTCCGGAAAGATCGGATTTACCGGGACGAACCGAAATAAATTCCGGTCATCCCAATCGAACCAATGTGCAGTGAGTTGGTTCCATGCATGTAAACACATGCACATCGTGCATACCATGTCAACAAAAAAGCCATGCACATCACCTGGACCAACTAATTCACTCACATGCAACTTGCAGCATGAATTAATTCATGTGCGAAGCCTTTACCGGATGTAAACACATACAGCATCGAGGAAAAAAAATCCAGGAGCCGTGCACCTTTCCAGCGAGCCTTTACCGGATCGATCGACTTCCGGCACGTTACCTCCACTGGCAACTCATGCCGTCGACTCCAGCAGCAGCCCGCATGTGCGCTTGCGCCATCCCGATCGTCCGTGTGCGAAGCCTTCCGCGATGCCGCCGACGTGACCGTCGAACGCAGCAGCCGGCTGCCGGCGAACCACCACAGGTGACTCACGCCGGCGTGCCCAGCCACGTTCAGATCACCCTCAGCAGCCCGCACAGCCCGCTCCAAGCCTAGGCGATCCGAGCTCGACTCCGCGTCCTTGTTGCCGTCAACGTGACTGCCGAGCGTAGCCTCCGGCTGCCGGCGAACCACCACCACTGGTGGCTTACGCCGGCACGCCCAGCCGTGCCCTTGCTCACGTCGAGCAACACACGCAGCCCGTGCCTCCAGCCACCTTCCGGTAGCCCGCACCGAGCCCACGGTCGATCCGGTTCGATTTCCGAAAACCCTCGATTTTTAATATTTAATTTTTCCGACAAACACGATTCATACGAGAGAGAAAAACAAGTACGTAGAACAATATAGCACAATAATTTAACAAAATAAATTAATCCATGGCCATATATATCGAGAATCGATTATCGAAACAATTAACGAAAAACGTAACCGTACGCTCTGATACCAATTGTTGGAATTCGATATCCCGGGTTATTTAAATTTGCGGAAACCAATAACCCGATCAAACCCTTCGCCGGAGATCACATGAACGCCGACTCATCCACCGGAGTTCAGCCTTTGGAGACCACGCACCCGAAGGCACGCGGCCCGCCCCCAGCCGAACCCCCGCGAGACGAGGTTCACGCGATCCCGATCGCGCCTTGGCGATCGATGGGTGGGGCTGCTCCCAGCAGCCCCCGCGGCGAGTCCGGCGACTCGCCGCCTCTTGGAGGATCCCCACCGTCGAGGTGGGAAGGGGGACGGCACCAGCCCGTGCCCCCGGCGATCGATCCTTGGATCGATCGCAAGCCCTCGGTCCAGCCGAGGGTTCGATCCTCTCGCCCCCGCCGAAACCCTAGCGGGTGATTGGCGTGGTCCGGTGGCTTCGCCACCACCACGCGATCGTCCGTCTACTCCGGGTTCGACCCTTGGATCTTGTTTTTCGATAATTGATTTCAATAAGAATTAAATAGCGGAAATATTTAATTCACCTTTCGATTCGTTGTGCGGAGAAACGAGATCTTATGATGACCTTGAGATCTTCCCACGTATTCCTTGCACTAGCCGGACGTCGTGTGGGCGACGATCTACCGAACTCCATGGATCCTCCTCTCTACTTTCTCTCTCTAGAATTGTGATCTTCAAGTTATGAACTTATGAGAGAATAGAGAAGATCATGTAGTGCTTTTATAGGCTACGTAGGGGATCTTAAGGAGGTGGAATATTGGGCTTCCAATAATAGTGATTAAATTGAGCCCAAGCCCAAATCTATTAATCCTTACTATTATTAATTATATGATTAACTCCACTGTATAAATATAATTGCACTCCCAATATTCACCATATTATATCAAATAATATTTCTCCGGTAGTATTATTTATTCAGTGTATTTAAGATATAAATATCCATGAATAAAATTAATTTATTGCTAATTAATTTATTCATCTCTTATATCCGAGACTAGTACCATTCAACCTTAATTATTATGCGGAAATGAATCCACCTGTTTACATAATAATTCCTTATGAACTATCTCGGGGATATTATCAACCCTTCCGGGATACACTGTCCGGTCAATTATTCACGGCATGCCATATATGAAATATAGTGACCCAACTTAACCGGTAATTAACCCAATAATTAAATCGGTTAATTCCTTTGGTAAATCAAAGTCACTTATATTAAATATACACACCCGCAATAATATCTGGGATTAAGAATAAAATACACTGAGACTCGAATCGATTATCGCCGGCAATCCTAATCGATGAATCTCAACGATCCGCTCAATACACCAAGTGTACAAGTGTGATAAAATAATTAAGATAAATTATTTTCTCTCTCATACAACGACTATACCGATGGATTGGTCCGGGTCCATCTAGGTCGTGAGCCACTGTTTGATTAAATACGAGTAACCGATAGTATGATCTTCTGTGTGCCCATGCAACACCATACTAACTACAACGTATAAAATCTAGGACTATGATTTGCATATATTTAATTATAAATAATTAAACGCAAATAATTGTTTATTTAATTAAATAGATTAATGGCAATGCATCGTGAGTTTCCGTTACTTAAATCTAGACATTAAGTACACAACTCCAACAATATATATATATATATATATATATATATATATATATATATATATATTAAAATAATAAAAATAATATATTTAGATATTTGATACAATAAAATATAAAAAATTATATTAAATATAAAATATGTTTAATTAAAATAATGTATTAAAATGATGATTATTGATTAAATTAATTGGTTTATTAAGATAATGATTATTGATCAAACTCATTGACGTTTTAAAGATTAGATTAATTTATTAATATTATATTTATTAGACATTGATTAAATTTATTGGTTTATTAACATAATAATTATTGATTAAACATATTGAGATTAGATTAATTTATTAATATTATATTTATTAGACATTAGTAAATTTTGAGAACTGCAATAATAAAAATAATGATTTTTGTTGAATTTATTAAGCAATTAATCTTTACCGTTAATGTTTTTATTACTAGTTAAATTTGTTAAATATAATAATCAGCCCATACTCATTAATGATTTTTGTCTCACGGCTCTGGGGGCTGATCATTAAAGTAGACTGATTTTATATAAATATTACATCTAAAAAAACAAAAATAATAAATCTAGGGGGGGCTTAAGCCCCTAGAGCTTCCTTAGTGGCTCCGGTCTCTACTCATACAAACATCCTTTACACGAAATTGAATATTCAAAAGCGCCAAAACCTAAGATCGACCCCTCCAGTTGAAATCGATCGTTTTCGAAACAGATTCATCAAAGCAAACAGCTTGTTCTCACCATGGTCTTTGGAAACAGAATCGTCATATAAAGACGCGCCGCCACCGAGTAAGGCGGCACGTCAAGTCCTGGGCAATACTACAAGATGTCATTTTTTATAATCACGACGGCGATGTGCTAGTGGTTAGGATCACAACATTTTAGAGAGGGATATCTACAAGAATTTCATATAGCAGCCGATGACGATGATGATGGCCGATGAGGATCGAATTTTTTTTTTTTTTTTTATTTATAAAAGAGAGCAACAAGATGTACTGTCGATAGTAATTAATAGAAATAATATTTCAAAATAGATATTTTACATTATATAATAAAAATAAAAACAGGGGTGTGCCGTGTGCGGGGTAAAAACGGAGGTGCATATATGTTGAGCCTATATATATACACACACTTCTAAATAGAATTTAAATATTTGGGCTTAAAATAAAGCCCACCGTTAATAAAGGGTCGTTGGATCTAATTAAAACCCAAAAGGGAAATGTGGTGATGTTATTTAATTACCACTTTCAAAATTATTAATATTAATTATTATTTTGTAAAAATATTTTATATTATCGTGTTTTTAGCCTTAACTAAAATTTAACATCATTAATAATAATTTTTTTGACAGAAGAATTTACGAATTTTGACCAAAAATTAGGTTTTTACTTTGAATGTCATATACTCAGTTGCTGCACAATTCATGTACATTTTTTTTGTAAATAACAAAAAACATACACAATTTTTTGTACATTTTCTAGTTGCTGCAGAATTTATCGTTTTTTTTAGAGACGAAGTTAGGCAAAAATCCTAACAATAGAAGTAATTAACTGGGACTCTTCCTATTATTTTCATTTAATATTAAGTCCTTATAATTTGATAAAAATACTCTGGATATGATTTTGTAAGGGCATCCGCACTAAATAAATGAATGTAACGTTGACCTCAAAACCGACGTATTGATGAAGAATATATCAACGATCGATCTCGGCCGACGATGTCATGTGTTCAATAAAGTACCCATAAAGGATTAAAGATTGTCTTGTCCCCCCGATGGATGTTCACCGAGTACCGAGTACCTCAGTTGATACATTGTTTGGTACTCCCTCTATTCCATACTACTTTTCAGTTTATTAGTAAGGGTAGTACATCATAAATAATATATAAATAATTTGTACCTCAACCTACTACAGTATTAATTATTGTCACATAAAAATTGTACATGCTTATTGGAGATACTCTTATAAATTAATATAAACCAATACTCCATCCGACGAGGGGTTATCGAGGGACCCCTATCGAGGGGCTAGGTAACGTTGTCATTTTTACTTTTTAATTTAAAAATATATTTTCTTTTTTTTATGAGGAGAGACGAAAAACTCCACATCCACTAATGTGTCCGAATAGTAGACACTTGTACAAAAGAGCCAACAAGTCTCACCTCACAACAAACTTCATAATATTTCAATAAAATTTTGTACAATTTAGATTTGAACCCTGTATCGCCGAGTAATTATTCCCGCATCGTTACTGTTTCTATCTTGCACCAGAAATTTAGACTATTTATTTTTTGATCAAATGAAAAAAAAAATCTTATTTTTTGAGAAAGATAAAGAATTATTTAAGTTAGAGGTACACTAACTCCCACGTGTCTCCCCTTCAATTGACAGACACGTACGCATCTACCTTACAATAATTTCTAACATCAAATGACATACCATGCCATTTCACACACGCATATATGTGTACACTAAATATTCAATATGTATATATATGTGCCGATTTAATTTCTGAACTCTTCACACAATATTGTATATACTCGGTCCAAACATTCATATCCTTCTCGCACCACCGCTTATCGAAAACAATAAAAATAATTTTCATATTGCAAATTATATATAATTAACAATTAATCAGATCAATGGAGAGGGATTACAATAAGCACAACAGTAGCGGTGTCGAGAGCGGTACTGTAGCCCTCGCGCCTAATCCTAATCGCAGAAAAATGAAGGGCTGTGATGTAATCTTGAGGTTCTTGGCGTTGGCCCTCAGCCTCACCGCCGCGGTTGTTCTCGGCGTCAACAAGGAGACCACCACCGTCGCGGTGGAGCTGGTGCCATCACTGCCGCCGGTCAACGTCCCCGTCACCGCCAAGTGGCATTACTTGTCGTCTTCTGTGTAAGCACTCTACTCATACTAATACTAATTAATTTCACTTTTAACTTTTTTTTTTTTTTTTTTTTTTAATTTGTTACATATTAAGTATAAAGGTTTCCGTGTCTTTTATAAAATATTGTCCGAGCTTAAATTTTAACATTAATTATATATTTCAATATTCAGAATTAATTATATTTGAATTTTTAATGTTTTAGTAGTATTTGCTTTTTTTTTTTAATCGTGACAAATTGTGTAATGCATTTACAATATTTATTTTGTAGGTAAGAATATATAAATATATATTATGTTAAATATAAATATATTATTAAAAACGCAGCTGTACGAATTGAAGAGGCCTGATCGATCTATATATAGTAGGAGTATTATCTATACTCCCAACCAGAAACCATAACGTTCGGTCACTGTCTATTAATTAATCTTGCTTTTTTCTGCCGAGACTTATTAAGAATTGAATATCTATCCCCTAAATTAAACTATTCGAACACACACAAGTGTGGGGCCGGGAGCCTCAATTATTTTATGCATCAATGTTGAAATTCACAGTTCATATATAGAAGGTCATCGACTGTTTTCGGTACCAATGATGAGCCGATTGAGCACTAACTTAATATCGAGAAAGAAAGATATACATCTGATTTTTCATATTTTGTGTCATTTTCGAATCATTTTTGTTGTCATTAATTTATATATTGTATATTTTTCAGGTTTTTTGTTGTGGCAAATAGTATAGCATGTGCTCATGCAGGAATCTCATTACTCCTAGTATTGGCAAACATGGGAGGGAAAAAGGGTATTGCTACGATGATCGCCCTCTTTGACCTAGCCATGGTGGCCCTACTATTTTCCGGTGTAGGGGCCACCATCTCCGTGGGCCTAATTGGGCTCGAAGGAAATTCGCACCTGCAATGGAAAAAGATATGCAATGTGTTTGACAAATATTGCTTTCAAGGCGGAGCCGCCATCATCCTCTCGTGTGGTGCCTCGTTGGTGTTCTTCGTTTTGGTGGTGATGACGACCATGCATCTTCACAAGAAACACTAGACTGGAATATTCCGCAAAGGACGTACGTACGTGCTTGATCATTTTCATTAGGTTTTGATGTATTGATTTTAATTTTCATGTACTTGAACTTTTTTTTTTGTTTAATGTGTGAACCCTATTTCAGATTGATGTTTTTATTTCATTTTCCATTATATATCACAAATGATCTTACTCTTCTGTTGGATAGAGGGAAATGCAATGTCAAAATCTCTTCAAGAGTAGTATCAAATAATTTGTAGTCTAATTTTATTTTTAATTAATCTGAAAAACCAGCTGCCTTTCCAAATAACTTGTGTCACAAGCAAAACAAATAAACAAACTCTCATTTGCCATCATAATGCACAGCAGCACATGACACATACAAATTAAAATTAAAACAAATTTGAAATTAAAATTACACTTTACTCTCTCACACACACTGACACACACGTACACACGAAGAGACTCTCAGCTTAAACCGTCTCCACTGAGAGTAATGTTTCTGCAGCGAATATATATTCTAACAGCTTTCTTCACCCCCAACAAAATTCCGATCGAGTGTTAAAAAAAATGGGCGAGAGAGGAGAAGCGCATCGGCTGTGGAAAAAAGTGAGCGAAGAAGATGAGCTGCTCCTGGGGATTATGGAGGGATACGCCGACGCCGTAATCCCACCCTTGTCCTACTTCTCTAATACCGATACGAGCTCCGTCTCTTTCAGAAAGAGGAGTCAACGTTCGAGGCCGGAACACTTGAGCAGGGAGCGCGAACGACGGGAGACGATGACCGAGAAATTCTCTCTTCTCCAGTCCATGCTGCCTACACTCTCCGACGCTCACAAGGTCAGTCAATTCGATCGCAGTGCGTGCTTGTGTGTGTTTTCGATTTACAGAGACGATGATCGATGATGATGATTTCCATGTCGGATTATTAATTTAATTGCGATTCAAAACGATCTGAGATTATAATTTGATCCAATTACGGGTTCCTCTGTTATTGGTTGATGAACGATCGTTCTTACTGAAGCTTCGAGGTTTAATTGTATGTGTGAAATCTGTTCTTGTGTGTGTTTTCGATTTACAGAGATGATGATCGATCGATGATGATGATGATGATTTCCATGTCGGATTATTCATTTAATTGCTATTCAAAACGATCTGAGATTATAATTTGATTCAATTGCGTAGTTACGGGTTCCTATGTTATTGGTTGATGAACGATCGATCTTACTGAAGCTTCGAGGTTTAATTGTATGTGTGAAATCTGGGATCTGATGAATTGGAGTTGGGTTTTAATTTGGGGCTAATGAATTGTATCTACATTGTTACTTGTTAGTAAATGTGTTTTCCTGAATCGATTTGTTTTGCGTGGTGGTAATGCTGCAGCTAGCTCCGAAAGAGAAGATCGTAGAAGACACAGTGAACTACATAAAGTTCCTTGAGGGAGAGAAAGCAATATTGGAGGGGATAAAGCAGAAGCTCCAAAAGAAGGTACCAAAGGTGGTGATGAGACCGGTTTTCTCGAGATGTGGAAACTATCCGAAAGTTAGAGTCTCCGGTGGTGCCACATTCCTCGAGATTAAACTGCCCTTCGCACGAGGCTCGGTGGCCAAGATAGTGGAGGTGCTCGATAAGCATGGGGTCGAGGTTCTGGAGGCAAGAATATGCGTTGATGACATGCGAATGTTGACATTCACAGCGACAGTCATGCTCGTAATAGGTAGCAATGTTGAAATGATAGTGGAGGAAATATCGACTTTATAGATTCACTTTATTGATTTATAGATGTGGTGGGAAGTTGATGAGTTGGTGCATTTTTGAAAGGGGGCTATATGATAATATTGTTTGGTTTTTTTGATTGTTACTGAGGCTTTCATAATGAGATAAGAGGAAATTATGTCGATGGTTTTCTTGAAATTATGTCTCTAAGCTACTTCTATATGTATATATACAAACACGAATACACATACATGTCCAGGTCCCAACCATGGAAACATTACTGAAGTAGAATGACGAACATCAGGTAATCTCTCTCCCTTTCACGATTCGGTGTTGTTTACCATGTGTCTTGTGTGCTATTAATTCTGTGCTGCCCTGCGTATTGTGTCTATCACGTGTTTTGTGTGATAGCTCGATTAAGGAGAAGGCAGGGCTTCGTTCTGGACAACTACTGTTGTTCTGGATTGGGGTTGATGTTGCAAGTTATTGTTGGACTTAGGTGTGTGCTGAATTGCACAAATGATATACTGTTGTGTATACACTTTTTCGTTTAGTTTACGAATCGAGGATTAATCAGTTAGTGTCTTTCTAATTACTGATTAAATAGATTGGTTACTTGTGATCCAATTATATATGTTCAATCCTACAGAGGTTGATAGTTCGATTCGTTATTTTTATTTGAAATTTTCTACGACTGCAACAGACGAGACGACCAATAATCACCCACAAAAATGGCAGAACCACAAAGGTCAAGGTATATAGCATATTGTGTCGCCTCACCTGTTTAGTTTTTGTTGCTGATACTTGCTTGACATATATACACACATCTGATTATTCATCTTGTTTTTTGAACTGCATATTTTTCAAACACAGGCGCCACACCTCCTCGGCCGCTTCATCAAAAGCTCCATCTTTCTCCATCCCCAGTGTCTTGCTCAACTCCCGAGCCCGCCGCCTCAGCCCTTCTCCGCTCTCCTCCTCCGTGAAAACCTTCCCTATCGCCTCTGCTATCTCCTCTCCCTTGAACATCCCATTGCTCTCATCTCTCTGGACCTCCACTCCCGCACCGGCCCCTAATAACATACGCGCGTTTATAGGCTGATCGAACTTCATTGGCATGGCAATAATCGGCACACCACAAGACAAGCTCTCCATCACCGAACTCCATCCGCAATGGCTAATGAAGCTACCAATGCTCGGGTGGGCTAAGATATCAGCCTGCGGGGCCCACCCTGTCAACACGATTCCCCTGCCTTGCGGCAAATTGTTTTGAATATTTACGGCCTTGTCCCCCACGGGAAACCTTATGATCCATATAAAGTTTACATCAGGACAGATCTCGAGTGCTCTCGCGATTTCCCTGATCTCGGCCTCGGACAGAAAGTACTCGCTCCCGAAAGAAACGTACACAGTCGAATGCCTGCTTTTGCTGTCTAGCCATTGAATGATCTCCAAGCCTTCCGAGTCATTTGTATTATTGCGCTCAGGGACGAGTGGGCCCACAGGGAGTACCTTCTTTCCGGACAGAGAAGAGAGGTAATTCAAGTACTTTTGTTCTATCCCATTGCTGGTTTTTATCAAAACGAAGTCAGTAGACTGGTTGAAACACCCGAAGAGAAAATCTGGATCCACGTCGTCGTGGATATTGGCGTACAGATAATCTAACAGGAACTTTAAGCTCTTCAGCTCGTGATCCTGGAAACAGATCTCCGGGAAAGGAAAATCAGCTTCTTTTCCTAAGGTGTACTGATGATGCACGTACGACAGAGTGGAGGCATTGAAGCTTGAGAAGTAAACAGCGGGGATGCACTGCGAGGTCGCTACTTTGGAAGCCCACGGTTGGAACATGTCGTAAATGACGAGGTTGGGCTTGAGGGTAGAGACGATCTCGGAGAAGCTGGCGCGGGAAGTCTGGAAGGCCTCGAGGAGAGTGAAACTTAGCGATGGCGGCAAGTTCTTGGTGGTGTGGTAGTGAGGAGGGAGTTGAGGGGAGGGCTGTATGTGGAGTTGCACGAGGGTTATCGAGTTTTGGAGAGAGTTTTTGGTGATGAAATCTTGGATGGAGGGGAAGTTGATGAGGGTGGTGCATAAATATATGTGGAGGTTCTTGTTTGATTGAAGCAAGTGTTTGGCAAGCTCAAGAAATGGAAATATGTGTCCATGAGCCAACCATGGAAACATGAGGATGCTGAAGCCCATATGATTAATGTTTTGTTTTTCCATGCTCGATCTTTATTCTTCTGTATTATTTATGTCACTGGTGGAATTTATAGCAAGCAAGAAAGCAAACCTTTTTTTATATATTTAAAATTCTCTTTTTAGAAGTCTGGCTGTACATACTGGTTAAGAGTTTTTTGCAGGTTCGATATTGGAGTAGTTACTAAAATTACAGTATTAAGTATTTAAAAAAATATATAAATATAATATTTTATCTGAAATTATTAATTTTGATTAATTTATTTTGAAAAGAATTTAAAAATTAGTAAATTAAAGCAAGAAATAACACAAGCCTGAGTTGTTTTGCATTCAAACACTACCTCTACCCGAATTAACCCAGTCCCCGTCAGCGCCGCTCCTCGCCGCCGTCCGTCATCAGCCGCTGCTTCCAAATTTATTTTAATTTCATTCCCAAACCCTAAGCCTCTAACCCCTCCCCCGTCGGTTGCTCAGGAGGTCTCTGTCGTTGCACTAACATTTTGGTTCGCTCAGAAGGTTTGATAATTTTGATTCGATTTTTTTTAATTGATTTATTTATTAAATAATCCTTGATCTAGATGAAACTAATTAACCATATTTTGGCAACTAATTTCCATGTTCTATTATATTTTGGCAACTAATTCACTGCCAATAGAAAGAGAATCAAATTTATATTTGAAAGTGTACCTAATTCTTACGCTACTTAAACTTACTTGTTAAATTCTCTTTATCAAGTTCAGAATATTAAGAGCTTGCTTTTCCGAATAAGTAGTGTAATAAACAAGTTCATATTAGTATGGGATCAAAGTATTTGGAATTCGAATAAAGGACAAATGTTATATGAAATTCGAGAATGACGAACACAATTATTGTAGGGAATGAAAGTTATTATGATAGTTGAATGGTTTGTGAATGCGACCATAATATAATTTTGTTGGTTATTATAGTGAAGTAGTACTTATTTTGTAGATGTGGACTAGTGAGTTTCGGTTTTATCTCTCTTTTGTTCTCGGGTGTGTGCACTTAGAGAACTAGAGGGAAGTGCTGTCAAAAATTTCACAAAACAAAAATATTTACTAACAAATCATATTCGCAAATGCATATTTTTCAAACACAACCTCCATCCCCAGTGTCTGGCTCAACTCGCGAGCCCGCCACCTTAGCTCTTCTCCTCCATGAAAACCTTCCATATCGCACTAAAAAATCATATTGCTGCTAAAGTTGATACCGGGGTATATATAGATTTTGCTAGTATTTGCATCTAATCTTGACATCTCCACTTGTGGACAGTTCAGCCTTATAGGCTATTTAATTTCTTGAAAATGGATATCCTCACTGTAAAAAACACTATGATTTCTGCTGTTTCACTTATTAACTAAGCTATTGTTGAGATTTAGAGCTAAAATTTACGTTTATTTTATTAATGAGTTAATGCTAAATTTATTTTTCTATTGATTTTCAGGAGAATGAAGCTGCTGTGAATGACGTCTCAAAGCGTGAAAAAGCAGACTCGAGGAAATGCAGAAGATGCAGAAGCATGAAGTACAAGAAATACTAGATGCCCAGAATGCTGCTATCGAGGCTGGCATGGTTTGTTTTTCTGATATTGAAATTTGTTGATCGTCAGTTATTATTTAATCTTTTGTAAGTGATATTAAGGGAGGTAACATTTAATCTGCTTTTTTATGGGACAGAACAACAAAGGGAAGGGTCGATTAAACTCTCTTTTACAGCAAACAGAACTATTTGCACAGTTTGCCAAGGGTGATCAGTTCACTGATCAGTCTGCCCCTCTGAAGGGAAAAAGAAAGTGAGTAACACCTATTTTCTTAGTATTTGTGATAAGCCACATATTCGGGGACTTTGAAGTCCAATCATAAATCACCTTGTTATGGTATATAGATTAGAATAGTCATCTGACTCGAGCATCTTAGATATAGTGTAATTTTCTTCTGGTAATGTGATTGTGCATGAAGTGGTGATGATGATTTCTTTTACTGTGACATTTATAGTTTGTTATTTTTCCAGTATAGAAGTGTTGACTTGCTTGGATATGCTTTCTTCACTAATCATAAACTATGTTGGTACTTATTATAACTCACAAATTATTGATCTTTCAGAGATACATACGCGAGGAATTACTTGTGGCTGGCAAGTTTGATGTTTGCATCACAAGTTTTGAAATGGCCATCGAAGAGAAGACTTCATTACCCCGATTTAGCTGGCGCTATATTATTATTGATGAAGCTCATCGCATCAAGAATGAGAAAACAGGTTCACACCTCTGCTTATTCTTCTTGTTTTCAGCTTAACTTCATTTTTTCAAACACAGCCGCCACACCTCTTCAGCCACTTCGTCAAAAGCTCCATCTTTCTCCATCGCCAGTGTTTGGCTCAACTCCCGAGTCCGCCGCCTCAGCTCTTCTCCGCTCTCCTGCTCTGTGAAAACCTTCCCTATTGCCTCTGATATCTCCTCTCCCTTGAACATCCCATCGCTCTCGTCTCTCTGGACCTCCACTCCCCCACCGGCCCCCACTAACATGCGAGCACTTATAGGCTGATCGAGCTTCATTGGCATGGCTATAACCGGCACGCCTAAACACAAGCTCTCCATCACCGAACTCCACCCGCAATGGCTAACGAAGCCACCAACGCTCGGGTGGGCTAAGATATCTGCCTGTGGGGCCCACCCCGTCACCACGATTCCTCTGCCTTCCACCCTGCCTAGAAACCCTGGCGGTAGGATCTTTTGAATATTCACGTCCCCGTCTCCAGCGGGGAACCTTATGATCCATATAAAGTTAACATTGGAACAGATCTCGAGTGCTCTCGAGATTTCCGCTACCTCTGACTCGGACAGGAAGTACTCGCTCCCGAATGAAACGAACACGGTCGAATACTTGCTTTTGCTGTCTAGCCACTGAATGATCTCCAAGCCTTCCGTGTCATTTTTCTTATCGCGTTCGGGGACGAGCGGGCCCACAGGGAGTACCTTCTTTCCGGACAGCGAAGAGAGGTAATTCAAGTAATTTTGTTCTATCCCGTTGCTGGTTTTTATCAAAACGATGTCGGTAGACTGCTTGAAACACCCGAAGAGAAAATCTGGATCCACGTCGTAGATATTGGCGTACAAATAATCGAAGAGGAGCTCCAAGCTCCTCAGCTCGTGATCCTGGAAACGGAGCTCCGGGTAAGGGAAATCCGCTTCTTTTCCGAAGGTGTACCGATGGTGCATGTACGACAGAGTGGAGGCCCCGAAGCTTGAGAAGTAAACGGCCGGGATGCATTGCGAGGCAGCTATTTTGGCGGCCCACGGCTGGAAAACGTCGTATATGACGAGGTCGGGCTTGAGGGATGAGACGATCTCCGAGAAGCTGGTGTGGGACGTCTGGAGGGCCTTGAGGAGTGCGAAATTCAGCGAAGACGGCAGGTTCTTGGTGGTGTGGTAGTGAGGGGGGAGTTCGGGAGAGGGTTGTATGTGGAGTTGCACGAGGGTTATCGAGTTTTGGAGAGAATTTTTGGTGATGAATTCTTGGATGGAGGTGAAGTTGATGAGGGTGGAGCATAAATAGATGCGGAGGTTCTTGTTTCTGTTTTTGTTTGATTGAAGCAAGTTTTTGGCAAGCTCAAGGAATGGAAATATGTGACCATGAGCCAACCATGGGAACATGAGGATGTTGAAGCTCATGTTTCAGGACTAATAATGTTGAGGGCCGGGCTTTGGAATTTATAATGAGTGATGCAAGAAAGAAAGAAAGAAAGAAAGAAAGAAAGCAAACTTTTTAAAATTTCTCTTCTTGTCTTTATCATTTTTGTGGTGGAAATTAGGTGGTGAAATAAATGTAGTTGGAAGCATCTGTAGCAGCATGATTTTGATGAAATATACCTACCATTCTACCATATGCTGTAAAACTTGTATATGGGGGTAGGTCCGTCCACTCGTTGCTCGATAGATGGACTCGTACCGAAAAGAGATCGATCGCTCACGCTAGTACGAGTCGATGATTAAATTCTTATTGGATCGTAGCACAAATATATGTCGATGACATTATATTAATAAATATATGTGGAGGTTCTTCTGGTTTTGTTTGGTTGAAACAAGTTTTTGGCAAGCTCAAAGAGGAAGAGGATGGTCTTTTCCGAAGGTGTATTGATGGTGCAGGTATGACAGAGTGGAGGCATTGAAGCTTGAGAAGTAAATGGCGGGTATGCACTGCTATTTTAGCGGCCCACGGGTTGAACATGTTGTACGTGACGAGGTCAGGCCTGAAGGGCCTTGAGGAGTGCTAACTTTAGCGAAGTAGGCAGGTTCTTGGTGGTGTGGTAGTGAGGGGGGAGTTGGGGAGAGGGCTGTATGTGGAGTTGCACCAGGGTTATCGAGTTTTGGGTGATGAAATCTTGGTTTGAGGAGAAGTTGATGAGGGTGGTGCATAAATATATGTGGAGGTTTTTGTTCTTGTTTTTGTTAGTTTGAAGCATGGTTTTGGCAAGCTCAAGGAATGGATGTATGTGACCATGAGCCAACCATGGAAACATGAGGATGCTGATGTTTCTACAGGACTGATACTGTTGAGGTCCGGGCCTTGGAATTTATAATGAGACATGCAAGAAATCAAAAAACAAAGACAGCAAAGCACAGTTTTCTGAAATTGTCTTCTTCTCTTTCTCATTTTTGTGGTGAAAATTGGGTGTTGAAACAGATGCAGTTGGTGCACGATTTTGAAGACATAAACCTACCATTCTACCATATACTACAAGACTTGTTGTATATGAGGGGTACGTCCGACAACATTTTGCTCGATCGAAGGAGTCGATGATTATAATCTTATTGGATCATAGCACACATATAGTCACTGACTGACTCTTGTTGCAAAGCCGCATCAGCTGATCTACAAGACAACTTCTTGCTCGATCGATGGACTCGTACGAAAGAGATGGATGATTATAATCTTATTGGATCATAGAACATATATATGTCGATGATACTCACCGACTCTTGTTGCAAAGCCTCATCAGCTGATCTTCTACTTCACCAATGGCTCCACCTTCCTCCTCTTTCAATCTCTCACTCAAAATCCTCGCTTTAAACCTCACACGATCGTCAGAAACAACCTTCTGGATCGCCTTAGCCACCTCTTCCCCGAGAAACATTCCGCTGTCGTCGTCTCTTTCGACCTCCACCCCTGCCCCAGCCCCCACCACCAGCCTCCCGTTTATCGGCTGGTCGAATTTAATCGGCATTGCTATGATCGGCACCCCGAAGTACAAGCTCTCCATCACCGAACTCCACCCGCAGTGGCTGACGAAACCGCCAACACTAGAATGCGCCAGAATCTCTCCCTGCGACGCCCACCCGCTCAAAACCCTTCCCCTGCCCCTCACCCTCTCGACAAACCCTTCCGGCAGCTCGTCCTCCTCCTCCTCCTCGGGAAACCTCACTACCCACACGAAGTTAGCTTGGCTCAGCTCCAGCCCTCTCGCCACCTCCAGTATCTGATCCCTCGACAGGAAATGCTCGCTCCCGAAGCAGACGAACACGGTCGAGAACGGATCCTTTGTGTCGAGCCAATCGGAGATCTCCGACCGCTCATCGTAAGTATCAACAAGCGGGCCTGTGGGGACCACTTTCTTCCGGCAGAGCTGAGAGAGATGGTCGATGTACTTTCCTTCGATCCCGAGCGAGCTCTTGATGAGGACGATCTCTGTCGAGAGGTCGAAGTTCCCGAAGGAGAAGCCGTCGTCTGGGTCGTTCACGGGCGGGTGGGCCTTGGCGTGGAGCTGGGCTTTTTGCAGGTCGAGGATCTCGCGGTCGAGAAGGTAGATTTCGGGGTGGGGGAAAGGGAGGCCGTGGGAGTGGAGGTGGTGGTAGAAAGAGAAAGCGGCTGCTCCGGAAGTGGCGAAGTAGACGGAGGGGATGTTGAGGGATCGGGCGAGCTTGGGGGCCCACGGCTGGAAGAAGTCGTAGATGAGCAAGTCGGGCTTCAAAGAAACGAGTATTTCGGAGAAGCTAGGAGCCGAGTCTTGGAAGGAGCGGAGGAGGTTGGGGGTGAGACGGGGCGGGAGGTTCTTGGTGGTGTGGAGGTGCGGAGGGAGGTCAGGGGAGGAGGGGAGGTGGAGGGGTATAGGGTGAGTTGGAGGTAAGGGAAGACATGGGAGTATCCTAACCAGGGGAACATCAAGATCATCTTCTTCCTGCTGCTGCTGCTGCTGCTGCTGCTGCTTTCCTTCTCCATTGATTCTGTTTGCACTGTGAGTGTGTGTTTTTGTGGAATATTTTATAAGAATACACGTTCTACTCAATAATGATTAATGTCTCATAATTTAAGATGTTTGGCCGGGTCAAATATGAATAAGTCAAGGGAAGAGGACCCATTATTATTATTATTATTATTATTATTATTATTATTATTATTATTATTCATTAGAGAGATAATATATCTTACATACACTTTATTTATGGAATTTGAAGGACTTGTTACATATATATATATATATATATGGTTATGATCTGATCATATGCGCATCTTCTTCTTGCAAACCCTCAACAGCTCCTCTGCTACTACATCCCTCTCTCGATCCGCATTCTCTATAATCCTCCGACTCAACCCCTCAGCTCTCTCGGAAAACTCTTTCTCGACCATCACCTTCTGCATCGCTCTCGCCACCTCGACTCCTTTGAAGCGTCCATCCCGGCCATCCTTTTCAACCACCACCCCAACACCGACTTCTGCCATAAGCCTAGCATTCAACGGCTGGTCGAATTTCATCGGCATCCCTATAATCGGGACACCAAAGTACATGCTCTCCATCACCGAACTCCAACCGCAGTGACTCGCAAATCCTCCAACACTCGGATGGGCAAGGATCTTAGTCTGTGGGGCCCATTTCTCAATCACTCTCCCCCTCCCCTGAACCCTTTCAACAAACCCTTCCGGCAAGCTCGTCTTTGTACTCGTTTCCCCATTAGGAAACCTTACGACCCACAAGAAGTTAACTTCCAGCTCGCTCACTAACAACAGCCCTTTCGCCAGCTCAGCCATCTCCTCCTTGGACATGAAGTATTCGCTTCCGAAGGAAACGTACACCGTAGACCTCTCCTTTTTCCCGCTCAACCACTTCATAATCTCCGACTGCTCCTCCTCCTCGTCGTTGTTACTAGCATCCACAATGAGTGGGCCGGTCGGGACTATCTTTTTCTCGCACAAGACGGATAAGTAGTCGATGTACTTACCCTCGGCCTCCCTACATGTCTTAACCAAAACAATGTCGGTCGACAGTGCAAACGTCCCGAAACCGAACTCTTCTTTATCGGCGCCTTTTATGAGCTTCGCAAAACGATCGGTCAAGTCGACGTTCTCGACGTCGAGCAGGTATATAGCCGGGGAAGGGAAAGGGGCATCGGCCCCCTTCGTGTGGCCGTGGTGGTAAAAGGAAAGCATCGTCGCGCTGCATGTTGAAAAGAGAACGGAAGGTATGCCCTTGGACGAGGCGAGCTTCGGGGCCCACGGCTGGAAGTAATCGAATATCAACAGATCGGGATCGACGGAGTCGAGGATTTCCGAGAAGCTGGCGCTCGACATTTGGAAAGTCTTTATGAGGGTGTGTATGAGATGCGATGGGAGATTCTTCGTCGTGTGCATCTCCGGCGGGAGTTCAAGGGATGAGGGGACGTGGAGTTCGACTAGTTGTACGGAACAACGAGGGTTGAGGGAGTCGAGGTTGACTCGGGTCGAGCATAGATAGACGGAGAAGGTCTTCGTTGGTAGGGTTTTGGCGAGCTCGAGAAAGGGGCTTATGTGGCCATGGGCTAACCATGGGAACATCAGGATCTTCTTCAACTTGGTTTGTTGATTCTCCATGGTGTTATACTGTTATTGATTATGAAGTAATTAAGGATTAATGATATGTTTTTTTCCACGAGTTTGAATGTTTGATACATGTATGTACTCGGTAATATATAGTATACTAACTTGGTTCAAAGACAGTTGTCATACTTTCTTTTTCTGAGTGTCTAACAATAGTTGACACACCCAAAAAAGGGAAATAATTATTCTAACATTTTCATTTTAATATACAATTTTATTTTACTTTATTTCACCTACTTTTTAAATTTTACTCACAACTATTTTAATTTTCACTTTTAAAATATATTTTTACATTTTATTTTTCAATTAAAAAATACAAAAATAAAAATTTTCTTAAACTCCATTTCCAGAAAAATACACATCTAATAGGAGTAGTATATATTAAAAATAGTAATCGGGTGTTAGGTGGGTTAATTATTTATTGATGTCACATGTAAGTTGTAACGTCATCGAAGCGATTCATAAAAAATAAATTTCAAGTATTTTTTATTCACCGAAAAAAAAGGTGTTTGTAAAAGTCTATATCTAGAAGACAAAATACAAATGTAAAATAAATAAAAAATAAAGTTTTAATTGAAAGGTAGTTGGTGAGGTAAAAAACCGCAAAGATTCAAAAGAGAGAAGTAAACAAAGCGAGTAGAAATGGGACATAATTATGTGTTAGAATGTTGATGTTGCAAGTAGAAATGAGTAGGTTGAAACTTTCATGCATTTATATTTAAAAAATAAAAATATTATTTTATATTTAAATATTTTTAAATATAAATAGTATATTAATAATTAATATATATATATATATATTAAGTTGGAAATATATAATATATATGTATTTGTATATGTATATATGTATTATTTATTTTATATTTTTGAATTTTTAATATTAATTTTTTTTAATTAGAAATATTTAAAGAAAATGTAGTTTGATTTATTAATTTATATTTCAATTTTTATAAAATATGATTTCTAATTAAGGATAATATTTTTTAACCATAGTTATTAATTGAAGTATTATTAATTTTATAATTATAAAAAGAATACAATTTGAAAATACTAATTACTATAATATCATTAAAGGTTAATAAATAATTACCCACACTCATGTATAATAAGTAATTTTAAAATATTACACTCATTTTTAATTAAGATTAATTACAATATATTTAACTATAAACAATTATTTAAATTACTCCTTTTCCAAAAAAAAGAAAAAACCTTTTTTTATTAAATATTGGTTTTGTCACATGTTAATTCACACTATTTTGATATTAATTAAATTTTCACTATGAAAATAAATAAATCAAATTATATGATATGCACAATATAAAATATCGATTCACTTTGTTAAATGAAGATAATCGGAAAATTACTTGTTCAACACCATTATTTCAATTTGAATCTTGTAAAAATTGCACAACCTCAATATTAATATTGTATTGAAATGTCACATTAAAATTTTAATTAATTATACAGTATTCACGATTCAATTATAGTATGGGTGTGTTTTTTGTTGAAAACTTTTGTAGTCAAATTTGTTTTTTTCCAAGGTTTGACTTATTTGACTGACTATTACACAAATTTAGATTTAGATTAAAAATTATTTGGTATGAATTATAGAATTTTTGACCGAGTGAGAATAAATTGTTAAATATAGTTGTTATAAAAGGTATTTAAATAAGGGAAGTGCTGATGCGCAGAAACGTCTAAATATTTATTTTTTTACAAATGTAATAATATTTTAATTATTTTTTGACATTTGTTATAGTTAGTTATAATATATAAAATATATATTGTACAAAAAAAATCAAAAATCAAAATTTTAATTAAAGATAATGTATATTTTTATATTTGCACTAAAAAATCAATTAAATAAAAAAATATATTTTAATATATAAAAATAAAAAATAATATTTTTATTTTAAGATATTATTAAATTTATTATATTTATAATTATGTAAAAATTATACTTAAAAGAGTATTAAAATGTGGTGGTTGAATACTTAAATGAGGTGTATAAAACATTGTTTTGTATGTATGCTCATCTCATTGGTATAATTCAACAATGTAAAATTATTTTTATATTATATTCCACCCTTTCAAAGAATTATTAAATAGAATATGTGATATTCAAACAATAACATATGTTGAAAAATGGTTTTTTACACCAAAAATAAATAAATAAACTAAATTTTTTCACTTTAGAAAAGCCCATCAGTCCTTAATTACATACTTTCCTTTTCGAATGTCCATCAATAGTTGACACACCTCAAAAAAGAAATAATTATTATAATCTTTTCATTTTAAAATATAATTTTAACATACTTTATCCACTTATTTTTTAAATTTTAATCACAACTGTTTTATTTTTCACTTATAAAAATATTTTTACCTTAACTTTTTTATCAAAAGATGAAAAAGATGAAAAATTAACATTTTTCTTACTTAGAAAAGCATGACATCTATTTATGATGGAGGAAGTACTATCTTACCCCTATTTTATGAAGTTACTAGTGTATGAACTTTTTCAAATACTGAAATGATTTTTTTAAAATAAAAAAGTAAATATAGAGAGACACTAAATGGGCAAAATCTCTCTATGGATAAAAACACTTTAATTTTTATTTTTTATAAATATAATAATATTTTAATTATATTTTGATATTTATTATGATTAGTTATAATATATGAAATATATATTGTACAAAAAAATCAAAAATAAAAATTTTAATTAAAGATAATGTATATTTTTATATTTTTATTAAAAAGTGAATTAAATAGAAAAAATATATTTTAATATATAATAGTAAAAGATAAAAATTTCATTTTAATATATTTATTAAATTTATTATATTTATCATTATAAAAAAATAATAAATAAAAAATTTTGGCCACTTCGGTCCATGGATAGAATCTGCCCGTAACATTACGGTTTGAATAATAAAGTCTAATTTAAAAGAATTTTATTGGTGTGTTGAACGTTCAACACCATGCACTAGTAACGGTTCATGCATGACAATGTACAAATGTGCACGCCGTTTGTCCAGACGGGCGGCTCGGCTCGGATCCGCATCACCTTGAACTCAGTATATATAGACCTTGGGACTAGAGTTTTATTTGAGCTTACTGGACTATATATGTCGCCATGTCAGTTTAATAGTTTTGGACGAACCAATAATTGATTGAGCTCCTTCGTAGTTGGCTAAAGTTGTTGAGCAAGGCTTTGGCCTAATTGAAAAAAAAAAAACAATAATGTAACAATTATATAATATATTTTTAACAATTATATAATATATTTTTAATATTTTTATTATTTTATTATTATTATTATAACAATTATATAATATATTTTCACTATTGTTGGCGAATAGTGAAAACCCTCCCCGACTACTCGCAGCGCGCACCAAGTTTTTGATTTTTGAAGATCGAAAATTAACTTTGTTTCTTAATTTTTTGGTTTAATTCTTTTTCTTTTGGTACTTACTTGAAACGTATAAAGTAGTACTGTAGTAGTATTGAGTAATATTGATCTAATCTGATGATCACATGCGCATCTTCTTCTTCATGCAAACCTTCAACAGCTGCTCTGCTACTGCATCACTCTCTCGATCCGCATTCTCTCTAATCCTCCGACTCAACCCCTCAGCTCTCTCCGAAAACTTTTTCTCGACCATCACTTTCTGCATCGCTCTCGCCACCTCGACTCCTTTGAATCGCCCATCCTTTTCAACCACCACCCCAACGCCGACTTCCGCCATAAACCTAGCATTCAACGGCTGGTCGAATTTCATCGGCATCCCTATAATCGGGACCCCGAAGTAAATGCTCTCCATAACCGAACTCCAACCGCAGTGGCTCGCAAATCCTCCAACACTCGGATGAGCAAGAATCTTAGTCTGTGGGGCCCACTTCTCTATCACTCTGCACCCTCTCAACAAACCCTTCCGGCAAGCTCGTCTTCGTACTCGTTTCCCCATTAGGAAACCTTACGACCCACAAGAAGTTAACTTCCAGCTCGCTTACTAACAACAACCCTTTCGCCAGCTCAGCTATCTCCTCCTTGGACATGAAGTATTCGCTTCCGAAGGAAACGTACACTGTAGACCTCTCCTTTTTCCCGCTCAACCACTTCATAATCTCCGAGTTCTCCTCCTCGTTAATATCGTTACTAGAATCCACAATGAGTGGGCCCGTGGGAACTATCTGTTTCTCGGACAAGACGGATAGGTAGTCGATATACTTACCCTCGGCCTCCCTCGACGTCTTAGCCAAAATGATGTCGGTGGAGCGCGCGAAGCTCCCGCTCGCGAATTCCTTTTCGTCGGAGTCTTTCAAGAGCTTCGGAACACGATCATGCCAATTAGACTTCTTCTCGACGTCGAGCAGATATATCGCCGGGGAGGGGAAAGGGGCAGCCTTCTCCCCCATTGTGTAGGTGTGGTGGTGGAAGCAAAGTGTCGTCACGCTTGAAGTTGCGAAAAAAACGGAAGGTATGCCCTTGGAGGAGGCGAGCTTCGGGGCCCACAGCTGGAAGTAGTCGTATATTAGGAGGTCGGGTTGTACAGAGTCGAGAATTTCCGAGAAGCTGTGTGTCGACATTTGGAGGGCCTTTATGAGTGTGTGTATGAGATGAGACGGGAGATTCTTGGTCGTGTGCATCTCCGGCGGGAGTTCAGGGGATGAGGGGACGTGGAGTTCGATCAGTTGTACGGAGCAACGAGGGTTGAGGGAGTCGAGGTTGACTCGGGTCGAGCATAGATAGACGGAGAAGGTCTTCGTTGGTAGGGTTTTGGCGAGCTCGAGAAAGGGGCTTATGTGGCCATGGGCTAACCATGGGAACATCAGAATCTTCTTCAACTTGGGATTGAGTTGTTGTTGTTGATTCTCCATATATGGTTTGTTGTATAGTAGTAATTGATTATGAAGCTATAGCTTAATTAGTGTTTATGTTTTGTTCAATTTTATATACAGAACAATGATCACACCTCACTTTAAGTGAGATTTTAGTTTTACACGCTTCAAAATCAAGAAAACAAGAAACCAAAAATAAGGAAAATACACACAAAAAAAAAGGAAAGAAGGAAAGGACTCACATTAAGAAGTATTCTCAAAGCAAGAAACAGTAACATTTTCAAGTAAAGACTATCAGAATTAAGGAAAAAAAGATGAAAATGAGACAGACTCAAAAAGTTAGAAATGCGTTTAAATTAAGAAATTAAACATTTTAAGTAGTAGTAGTAGTAATAATTTAGAATTAAGAAACCAAAGATATTTAAAAAGAACAAGAAACCAACTGATGATAATCGAAACACCAAGATCAAAAGCCAGAGTATTATACGATTATAATGTAGTACAGTATAATAACATCAACCCAGAGTCATTGAGCTTAACCTTCTTTTCCCCAATGTATAGAATGGATTCAGTTAACTAACTCGTGTTTTTTAATAATCTAACACGATAATAGTGTAACACGTATAGAATGAAAATCCGATAATAATGGAAAACGGCCCTTCATGTTTCCAGCTTTCCAACACCAGCCGAAACAAAAAAAAATAACAGTGAAGTTATTACTGAGGAAGAACAGGAGGTGCAATTGTCCGAGTATTATACGATTCGCAATGGCTGCATTTCTGACCAATAATGTGGAAATAAACTTCCGTAGTGTCGTTGCAATCGTTGCATAGAATCCAGACCTACAGAGTATCCTTTAAAAATTATCATCCATTAAAAAAAAGAGATTGTGTCAGAATAAATAACCGGTAGCAAATGAAAGGCATGCACCTTCTTGTATCTGTACTCGTCGGGCATGACTGTTGCTTCAATCTGTAGGAAAAAAAATAGCATTAATATGTGATTGTTAAAATGAATCTAGTCACGTCCCATCTGACACGTACCTCCTCGTCTATTCTCTTCCATGTGTCAGACATGTCGATGATCGACCTTGAGCATATTGGGCAGGAGTACCTGTGAGAACATGTTCCCATTATAAGTCGATGTGTCCTGAAAAATATTCTTGAGATCAAATAAGTAGTTGGATTACTTTTCACGCTTTACGAGCTCGTAGTAACATTCGCAGTGCATGGTGTGCCCACACTTCATGACGGTGGTGTCTTTCAGAGAGTCGAACATGTACTGTAGTAAATGCATAAAACGCAGAGTGTTATGTACTTGTGTTGTTCTTATTTTTCAATAATATTTGGAGAAATTGAAAAAACGAAAGAAAAACCTCGTAACAAATCGGACAATGATGTCTCATGGAGCCCTCCACGCACACGTGATTATTGCGCAAACTAACCGAATAGCAAGAACCTGTAATGAGTGTGATTAGGCAAAAATATAGGATGGAAGGATTTAATAGATGAAAGGCTTTTGCATACCACACTTCTTGCAATGGAAGAAGTTCTCACGACCTCCAATCCTAAAAGGAAAAAAACGGAACATATGATCTCAATCCGAACGAAAAGAAAGAAAAAAAAAAAGTAATGTGTGGGCATGAATTGAAGTTTTCGACCAACCTGCAAATCCCACAGTCATCACAGTGAAATTGCCCTTTGTCAATCTGCACAAAACAAGAACCCCGATAACCGATGGTTTAAAAACGAGAGCTTTAGATATGCTTCAAGACTTGGGAAAAACGAAAAAGCATAGCTTACATCATCGTCGTAAAATTTGCAGATATCGCAAAAATATTCTCCCATGTTGACACCACAGTTCGTGCAAACACATGCAACCTGGTCCATGGGATGAAAAATAAAAATAAAATGGAAAAAATAATGAAAGTCGTTTTTATCATAAGGTCGCGAGGGCATACAGGCTGCTCGGTGTCGCAAACAGAACAGATAACCTGCGAAATAAGTCAATATTTTTATTAATTAAAATGAAAAACCCGAGAACAATAAGAATGAACAAAAAATATCAGGCATAAGAAGCATACTTGTTTGACATCACCCCGGACTAACTCATGACGATCGTATATGTTACGCAGCAAATTCTGTTCATGTAAGAAAAGAAACGACTTAGAAAACTAAGGTTAAGAGAATGGCCACACCATTAAATTATACGAGTTTAAGTTCTGAGACACGTACTGCGGCTTCATTGTGACAGTGCCGACAATCATAAACTTCATTGCAGCACGGAGCTCGAATCCTGCACCTCCTTCTGTAATGCTTGCATCTATGTATAAATATATCAATTTCAACAAATTCAGAAAGTCGGTTTTCTTGGGATTTATATCGATAGAGAAACTCAATCATCACATCGAAGGACTTGCTTGAGCTTAATAGATCTCCTTAAATAAAACAGAACTCTTCTCATCTAAAAAAAGACTAGTGCTCAAAATCTAGAATGCTTCGATTTTCACAAATACTTTTACGAAACAGAACTAACAAGTGAAGCAACACATAAAAAAAAACTCGAGAAACGACACAATTATCAGCTTAACAAATCACCTCAAATAGTATGTCTATTGTACAGTACTACTCAATATGTGTAAAATCTACTACTACACCACTTCAATTTTCCCAAACACATATAAATTGCAAAACAAATAGTAACACAAATCCACAGAAAACAATAAACATCAAAAAAACTCAACTGAGCTCACCTTCCCAAAAACAAAATAGAGATTTCACAACATCAATTTAAGAGTTAAAGATTCGATTTTTATGCATAACCCACAAAATCCCATAATCAATACACCAAAACAAGTGCAAATACATATAGTAACACACAAATCAACACAACAATAAACATCAAGAAACCCAAAAAAACAGAGATTTTTTCACCACATCAATTTATGAGTTTAAGGTTCGGTTTTTGGTTTTTATGCATAACCCACAAAATCCCACAATCATTACACCAAAACAAGTGCAAATACATATCGAAAATGTGAAAATAGAGAAACATACCCATAACCCATCTTCCCGAAAGTGAGTCGATCATTGGTGTTGCCTTCCATGAGCATTTTTCAAGAAAAAGATGAATGTGCGAAAAAAGCTAAAGGAAAGCAGAGCAAATGAAGGCACACGGAACTGTGATTCAGATGGAGATGGGGTGTGCCCAGATGCCCAATGAATAAGAAGAAATAAATGATAATAAAATAAAAATCAAATTGAGAGGGCCATCATGTCAAGTTGGCGCTGATATCCACGCATTGAATTTCAATGGCTTCCCATTTTTTAAAATTAAATTACTATATTTGGAAAGTCATTTGTGAATATTTATGGAAAGGGAGAGGATAAGGTAAAGCTACTAGCGTGAGAGAGACCAAGGGGACAAAGGGGACAGGTCACCGAACACCTCAGCCAATCAGAATTCAGAATGCAGCGTTGAAATCAATCTTCCTTCAAAGCATAAATTATATTTTAAAGAAAAATGAAATGAAATGTATTGTATTCATTGGTGTGGTTGCAGCATTGATCAAGAGGCAAGGAATTGTTTTGGGTTTCCTTTTTCTCGTCATGATTTTTTTTTTTTTAATTACGATTGAGATAGCCGAGAAACTCCTTCCTTACCTCTCCATTAGGTACGATATAAATGGAAGTATTTGCTCGAGTAACAAATATTTCTGAAAGAGAATAAACGTAAATTGATTGAATACGATATAAATCGAGGAATGTGCTCGAATATGATTAAGTACGATATAAATCGAGGGATGTGCTCGAGTAACGAATCAACATGTTTCACGTCTAGACAAATTTCATAATATTTCAATAAAATTTTGTCTCGCTCTATAATATTTTAATAAAAAAGACAAATTTCATAATAATTCAATGAAATTTTGTCTCGCTCTATAATATTTTAATAAAAAATTGTTTTACTCGATGATCGAAACTTACTACTCGGTTATACTATGAACGATTTTGATTGAAATTTATAGAAATGCTCATGGGGTTGATCTAGTTATAAACGATTTTGATTCGATAGAAATGCTCATGGGGTT
Organism: Euphrasia confusa; assembly: GCA_954870475.1. Taxonomy (NCBI): domain Eukaryota; kingdom Viridiplantae; phylum Streptophyta; class Magnoliopsida; order Lamiales; family Orobanchaceae; genus Euphrasia; species Euphrasia confusa. The sequence goes on from OX940952.1 coordinate 38,132,593, forward strand.
GATTTAGTTATAAAGAAAAAAATATCATTTTTTTATAAAATATAAAATAAATAAATTATTTCTATGCAATGTATATAATGAAAGAAGTACATTTTATTAGATAACAAAAATAAAAACATAAACTTATTTAGAAAATAATTAAATAATAACTACGTACTATACAAACAACAACTCTAAAAACACAACTAAACAATCAAATATACTCCATTTTTTTGTGACAAAAAAGAAAACACATGCATGAAATATAATCCATGATTTCTGAATTAATATATACTGCGTATTTGAACAAATTATGAAAGTTGGAATCATGTGCCGTAAATTATTGTTGTGCAGAATCCGATTGGATCCAATATACAGTATGTTACTACAAATTAAAGAATATCAATAATAATAATTATAAAAAAAATATCTATAGAACACTAAATATGATTGTTTGAAATTAAGTTTTGAATGAACATCTCATGATAAAAAATGATTTTATTTTAAATATAATTTTTTATTGGCTTTTCGGCATTATTTTTTTTTTTTTGTTAATTATTGAAGTATTTTATATATTTGAAACGTAAAAATATAAATATTATTACAATAATTTAGGAGTGCTTGAAAAAATATTAAAATAAAAATTAATCCCTTCATATTTATTGGGAGAAGGAGAAATAGTTACAACCATTAACTGATTGAGCAACAAGCCAACAACTTGCACAAATATGTTGACTATAAATCTTTCTTGGTTTTCGTGCTCAAGTGCTCAACTAAAGTTTCAATTTTATTGGAAGTCATTGAAAAATAAAAATTAAGTAACGAACAAACCCTAACTATAAAAATCAATTATTGTGTCCAAAATGGACGAAAGTAGAGTAATTATTTATTTTTATGGAGTTTATATAAAGGTAAGGAACAAACTAAAAATAAAAGCGTGTCTATTTGTAAAAAAAAGATCGAAGTACATATAATTTTACTACTACCATTTTCGTCATTAAATTAAAAAGTAGTGGCAACTAAAAAAAATATTTATATTTTTTTCAATTTAAAACAAAAAATTTACATAGATTATTTTTTTAATATATTTTCACTTTTCATTAAATTACTTTATTTTTTTAATTTAAAAAACATTTTACCAGTACCTTCATACCCAAACTTAGAGGTTTTTTAGTGCAAAAATTAAAAAACAATGTGTTTTATATGTATAGTATAATGTAATGTGATTAGAGATAATTTAATATTTCGTAATAAAGTAAAGTGATGTGCAGTGAGTCTCACAAATATTATAATAAAATTTTAATATTATTTTTTTTCATTTTATACTATGTCACTTCATTTTTTCAGGCTCAATGATTACATTTGAAAAAAAAATTAAAAGAACTATTTAGGAAATGAGCCTAGAAGGGTAGAAGGGATCAATACCTATATCATGCTCCTAGGAATACGATATAAATAGTGCTCTCAGCCTTTAAAATATAAAAATCATCATTTAATAATAAGAAATCTTCATTTCAAAATATAATTATTATAAACATTGAATTAATATAACAATGAATATATTAGCATACCTAATGAATATTTATCCAAAAATAAATGAAGATATAATCATGAGTGTACAATTAGAATCGTGCTCCTAGGAACAAGATATAAATTGCCAGAAGGGATGACTATTTGTGACCTTTACTATTGTCCTTTGAATGCATATTGTCATTGATATACTACCTATATTGTCATTTGTAATTTAGTTGTGCTGCGCGTTTTGCTTCTATTATTGAGTGGGTTCGGCCCAGCAGAACCTAATGGGCTACAAATTGAATTTGTCCCACTTCCATCAGTTCCATGTTAGGTTAATAAATGAATGAATGTAAAGAATGAACAAAATAAATTAAATCACAAACAAAATACTATAACAGTTAACAGATACATAAGTTTCCAATTCACCATATATATAAAAAGTCCTCTTTCTAAGGAAAACCACACACTTAAATAGGTACAAATAAAAATAATATATAAGTATAGATAGAAATGCATGTACTATATATTAGTTGATTGAAAACAGAGAAAACAGGATTCAAAAAAATAAAAATAAAAACTTTCTCCATTTACTTCCCTCTCATTCCCATTGTTTTTCATCTTTTGATCAAAAGAAGAAAACAAGAAATTTCTTTTTTTCTTTGAAAAAAAAAAAGGAAAAGAAAAGGCAATGGGTTGTGGGGAATCAAAGCATGCTGTTGCCACAGAAAACACTCTCACCAAGAGCAAAAGCAGCACCAAGAACTTGGAAAAAGCCAATACCCCTCCTCTTCAAAAGCCATCAAATGATGATGCAAATGTGATCAATAACAACAACGAAAAAACCGAGGAGGTGAACGAGAATTCTACGAAGAAAGAGATTGAAAAGGAAGAGGAAGTTGCCGATCAGGGAAATCAAGAAGCCAAAACCGAAAAAGTACCCGACGAGGCCGTTCTGGTCGTGGAAGAAAAAATTATCGAAGGGGATATTGGCAAAAACGACGAGGAATTGAAAGTGGAAGAAAAGAAGGAAAAGGAGGAAAAGGCGGTTGAGGTTGTTGTTTCGAATGAGTCTCCTAAGAAAGGTGACGATGATCATCAGGAGATGGAGGAGACCATTGAGTCCCTCATTTCCGAGGGCATCTCCGGAAAATCGGATTACTATTCGCCTCATGCTAAGGGGCACGTATACGAAGAACACCATGATGAAGGGAACAGCGATGAAGCTAAATCGTACTATGAAAAAGGTTTGTTCTTTTTGGTTTTAATCTTGTTTTTTATATGATCAGTTTGTAAATTCATTCAAATAAATGTAACTGGTATGTCTATGCAGAGGAGGTCATCAAGGTTGATGAAGTGAAGGAGTCGTCGTCTCCGGCCGGCGAAATAAAATCATCGGAGGAGGTTACAATTTCAGCTGCTGGAAATGTAAGAAACATTTCATTTTAGTTTTTTTTAAGATTCATTTTGTGTGATGATTTCAAGATTGGAGATACATTTTGATTAATTGGCGATTGTTTAATTATTTTATCATTTGTACTTTTAATTATAAAATACTAAAAATGAGATTAATTTCATGAATATAATTTTATTTGAATCAAAACAAACATAGTGACAGGCATGAATTTCATTAGTTCATGAAAATATACAGTCAAATGTCAATGCTCAAGGGCTTTGGATTGATCATGTGAAAATTAAATGATTTTTTTATTGGTTAGTTAGAGATATGTTGAGATTCTGTGACAAAGTATTTTCATGCATATGATGTTTTAATTAATGAGTTTGTCACAAAGACAATCCCAACACAAGGATATGTCTAAAATAAAAGTCATCTGAATTATAGCATATGCATATGGCTAGTCAAGTCAACAAAATACGTCTTATGCCTTAACCTATTTTTTCAACAACATTTGACATGTATTAAACATTCATTAATTAGTTATATGTATATTGATTATGCAGGTGGAGAAGGAGGAGGATTCAACACCTGCACCTGAACTTGCACCTGCTTCATCACCAACTGATCAAGCACCTGCACCTGAACCTGCACCTGTTTCATCACCAACTGATCAAGCACCTGGACCTGGACCTGAACCTGCACCTGCTTCATCACCAACTGATCAAGTGAAGGCAAATTGAAGAAGAATAAGCTGATGATGATGACCTACATGCTTTTAGTTTCACTCATTTATTTGTTTTTGCTGATTAATTTATTTGAGGAGAAAAAAAAACTAAGTGATTAATTATTGGTGTGGGCATCTTCTTTTCAAACGCATATTACTAGTTTTACATTCAAACATTTAGTTTTTTTACAAACAAAAAGAAAAAAAGTACTCCTCAATCATGTTCACAATGAATCTATTTACACGACTTCATATCCCTTAAGAACTCCAAAAACTCTGAAAAAAGAGAGTAAAAAGTTGGAAGAATGAATGCAGCTGCAAAAACACAATTGCAGCTGATGTATATTACTATCAACATAATGGAGAACGCAGTTCCTTTATTTATTTACAATAGCTATTGTTATTCACATAGAAATTTGGACTGAAACGTAATATATGAACAGTTTGTATATACTGTACAAGGTATCTTATCTCCTCATCCAAGGCCAATGCAACATCATCCACAAGCCATGCATATCAAAGATCAAGGCCGGTTCCAGCCGAATCCAGTTCTATAAAAGGCCTTGATGGGTCCCTGAACAAGATGAGATTCCCATCGAGGTCCGTACTCCCATAGGAAGCCACACGCGGGTCCATCACCATCTTGCAAGAGATCGATTCATCGCATCCCATTTGAACACCATAGTACGCCAGATGATCAGAAATACTGTTACCACTCACCGACCTGCAAAAGGTTGTTAGAAGAAATATGCAATAAAAAAAAGTAAACCAAATTGAAAACGTTTTTGCAAAAACTCACCTGCTACAATTTGGGTCTTCACCAGAACCATCGCAAACCATCTCGGCTGTATAAATCAAGCTTCCAAACCCGATATTGTAGAGCCAAACCTATACATCATGGGAATCTTATAACTCAATAAAAGAACAATCTGATGGAAACTAAGGTAGAAAATTATTACTTATTGCACTAAACCAGTGATATAACAGTTAATTTATGGGATCTATGACTATGTAGTCAAATAAACAAGATATGCAACTGATTATTTCATCAAAACCTATATTTCTAGGTTGCAGTAATATCGAAACAACTTCCACATAAACCCTCGTGTAAAGCAATAACTGGAACTTCAGAACATTTTAGGGTTAATTATGTTCCAAGCTTTATCCCTATAAAAGTACTTTTATGAATGACACACAAAGTTACAAGCATATGTATGTGAAAGGTGCCTTTGTTACTAAGATGTGGTCAGTTTGAGTTAATCAGAAACACATAGGGGAAATATACTCGGGAAAGGACATAGTACCCAACACGCACACACTATTTTACCTCTCTTGCGAAGTGATGATATGTTTTTTGAGGAAAATAATGGTAATATGGAGGCAAATGAGGCACAATATCATGTCCATTCGTCACACGAATAGTATCAGGAACAATTTTGTTATAGTAGGTTGCGAAGGCAGCATTTCCAATCCTGGGTTGCCCAAATGTCATAACCTGGACATTCCTCTCTCTAAGAGTGAGCTGAGAAGAGAACAAAATTATCAGTGAAAACTCATCAAATAAAAAATAATAATAATGCAAAAATGCTTAGTTAAAAACAATCTTAATATAATCCAAATAAATATTGCATACTTTTGCACAATAAATCAAAATGCAAAATTAATTAATTTCCCAACTATGAGTTGCAGTTTTTAATTAAACCAGGACAATTTCTAGTAAATTTAAGTCTGGGAGAATTCTGGGGACTCTTTATTTATTCTATCTCCGTTGCACAAATATTGACTCGTGCATACATAAATACACTAATTTGAGGGCCAGAGTATTAGACAAGGCAAACGATCAAGGTTTGGAGTATTACTTGGAGATCAAGTCCACAAATAGCAGCCATTGCCCCTCCCATCGAGTGTCCAGTCACCATAATCTTAATGTCTCCATATATCTCTTTTGCCTTTTGAATAGCGTTTAGAACTCCTGGCCTTAATGACGTGTTGTGATAAGCGCTATAAAAACCATGATGAACCTAAATCAACGAAAAATTGTGTGAATACTATCACTCATTAAAATATTTAAGAAAAAAGAAAGACTTTAAAGACTTTGTCGCACACACCATTGCACCATCAACTCCGGGGTAATCAATATCAAGCTGCTTCCAGTACAAATCTTCCACCCAATTCTGAATACTGCAAACATAATCAATAGCATCTTATTTATGTAAGCAACGTCTTTCGAACCAGAGTAAAGAAAAAAAATGCAAACTCACTTTGTCCAAAAATAAAATAAAATGTAAACAACCACTTGAGCCAGTGTAAAGAACTGGTTAATCAAAATGCAAATTAATTCAGTCCCACTCCCAACTATGAGCCTGTGTAATGTAATACTACTATGTTTTTAAAATAAATAAGTACTCAATATAAAATATTTCAGACACATATCAGTAGTGATTTCAATTAACTGACAACTATGTTGATTTAAATTTTCTAAGAATATTCACTTTCAGTGGTTTTAGATTATATATACTTAAAAATTATGTAATATTAAAAAATACAAATTAATTACCACCAGTTTGACCATGGTCGGACCGTTAGCTATACTGGTTTGATGATATGTCCAGTTTTCCAGAACCATGGCTAATACAAACATCCTAATTAAATGCATTTAATGTAGTTCTATAGTCGCGCAAATGAGACTCATAACTTCAATGAGAGACAACTTGAGGGCAAAATAACATCATGCAGGTGATAGAACACATCAAAGACCAGAGATATGGCAAAAACCTGCGTTCTTGAGTTCCCCTGAAAGCGATCACAATGGAATTAAGATCGGTCGAAACACCAACAAATCCCTGTCAACAAATGAATATATAACCCAATATTAAAACCTGTTGAAGGAAATCAATCAGGAAAGAAAGGCTACCATGTACATAAGACACAGAAATCCGATGGAATTATAAAATAAAGCAAGTCAAGGCTAAGGATGATTCGGTCATAACCTGCAGGCATCGCTTCACGTCAACAATCAGCTCAATCACTTCAAAACCCTGAATATAAAAATGTGAATATCAGGTTTAAGACTTACTTTATAGGATGTTAATTAACTACTATTACTTACTTCAGTTAGACCATCACACCTTGAGCAAGTCCATGTAAATAACTCAGTCAAGTCTGACATATATACCTGCATATTTAATATGCGAATAGTTCAGAATAACCTTTAACCAATAAAGTGTTAATTACCGTTTCACAACAATGGCCCTAATGGAGTATATTACATTACCATAAACGAGCGAAGTTTTATTCACTGTTTTGATTGAAACAATTGATACAAAACCAACGTTTCTACTTGTTACTGCATAAGGACATTAATTTTCATCTACTTAATTAGTTGCGTAATTTAATTCAAGAGTGATTACTTACGGCCGAAGCATATTGCACCAATATTTTAGCAAGAGTGTGATTGTATGCTGCCAAATGAGGATGATTGTTATTATTGTGTTTGTGCTTCACCTTCACCTTTAATTCTGCGATAAGAAAAATAAAAATTGCAAATCTCGCATACGAGGAGACACGAAACAATAATTTCTAAACCACAATTACTAGCAAGTACGATACAACCTGGATATTTAACTCATATAATCAAACAAAAAGCAATTGTTGAACAATGATTACTCAACTGAAACTACCTACATTATTCACCCTTCTGGATGATTAGAAATTTAACCCCAGAAAGTATAAAAATTAATATTGCAACAAACATTAAATAGCCAATAAAATACATGCTTAAGGACAGAGAAAATATACAATTCCCCCAATAAAATGCCATATAAAACAGACCTAAGATTGTTCTTTTTTTTCTTTTTTTACATAAAAATTGCAACTCAAAGTAGAATAATTTATTACCTCTACACGATGACAAAGCGAATAAACAAACGAAAGCTGCAATTATCAGCCAAACCCTTCTCTCCATAACCTGTGAACGAAACAAGTTAAAAAAATAGGAAAGCGAAAACTATGATTTTGAATCAAAATTATGAAGAGGTAATAAACACGGCGCAATAATAAGAAGTAAAATACCTAGTCCGAATCTCCGGCGATCAATTCGGTTTCCGACTTAAGAAGGGTTATCGATTTTCCGATGACCGTGAATTGTGGAGAGGTTTTCCGCAGGTTCCAGACGAGGCAAAACGACGTCGCAAGCTCGAAAGGAGGGTCTTGTTGCAGATGTAGACCGACGACACAATTTGATTATACCCCGTTTCATAATTATGGGTATATTTATATAAGATTCGGTTTTCCAAAATTGCCCCGGATAAAACTATTCAGTATTCATGAGGTGAGAGTTTGAGAGGTGGATCGTAATTTCACTATGTTACATGACATGGATTGATTTTCCGTATGGGTAACGCAATGCAGTTGTATATTTTACAAACACAACTTTATTAATTAGCACCGTTTTTTCGATTTATTTTTTATTCATTTTATTTTAGCTCCATCATATTAATTCGTTTCAACTTGATTCTCATCGCTTAAAAAATTAAAAAAAAATAAACATTTAAAAATAAATAACAATTATTAATAATTTATGTAAATAATCTATTTCTCTTAGAATATTATTTATAATTTTTATAGAAAAATAATATATAATATTTATTATTAATAATTTAAAAAATTTAATTTAAATTCTTTCATTTCAATTTAACTCATTTCATTTTTAGTAGAAAAATCACGTCTTATCATTATTTAATAATCATGATAAAAGAAATACAATTTTATTTACTTTATTTACTTAATTTTTTAAAATTTTATTAATAATTATTTTATTTTTTCAATTTAAGAATACATTCTTACTATTTAATTTTTGGTAAAAATTAAAAAACAATTAACATTTTTCTTAATTTTCTTATAAAAAATAATTTATTTTGAAAAATAAAATAAAATAAAAATAATTTAGGGTTGTACTATGTAGTTGTGGGCCGTACTTGTGCGTTATTTAGTACATGGGCCGCCCAAACTCACGAGTTTCCGACCCATCTTATTTTCAAGCAACAAGGCCCTGTCCAGTGGCGGGAACCTCACAAATCTTTCGTTGCTCTTAGTAATAGTAATGGCGGGAAATATCCAATAATCTATTCTTGTTGGACCGGTCCGGGTTAATATTATTTACACTTATATAAATCTAACCCGCTTCTTCAACTATTCGGTTGCTTCACTTCACTTTATTAGTACTTTTATTTTCCTCTTCTCTGAGAAAAAAATAAATCGCCAAACCCTCGATTTCGACATGGCGAAACCCTCTCGAGCGAAGGACTCCTCCGAGGACTTCATGTCAAATTCCTCGTCGGAGGAAGAAGTTGTCAAGGATCAGCCCGACGAGGAAGAGGAGGAGGACGAGGAGGAGCTCGAGGCCGTAGCTCGAACTGCTGAGGAATCCGAGGAGGAAGAAGATGTCGATGATGCGCCCAATGATGCCGCCGCTCAGGAAGACGACGACGACGACAATGAGGTTTCTTTTTTGTTTGCTTTCTGTTCCCGATGTTCTCTTTTTTGTTGCTGTTTTCAGTGTAGCTTCGTAGATCTGTTTCGTATCTTCATGTCGTGTGCTTCATATTGTTTGAATCAAGGTGTACTGTTGAATTTTTCCGGAACGACCTTGAAATTTTATTAAATTTTAAGGTAAAATTGCTCAATTGGTTGCATTTCCGTCAGTTTGGTTTTGAGACTAATGGGTTTGGGTTTTGAGACTTATAGGCTATTTAATTTCTTGAAAATGGATACACACTGTAAAAAAATATCATTTCTGCCGTTTCTCTTATCAGCTTAGCTATTGTTCAGATTTAGAGCTATTTTACGATTACCTTATTATTGAGTTAATGCTAAAGTTGTTTTTTTATTGCTCTTCAGGAAGATGAAGCTGTTGTGAATGAAGTCTCAAAGCGTGAAAAAGCAAGGCTCAAGGAAATGCAGAAGATGAAGAAGCATAAAGTACAAGAAATACTAGATGCCCAGAATGCTGCTATCGAGGCTGACATGGTTTGATTTTCTGCTATTGAAATTTGTTGATCGTCAGTTATTATTTAATCTTTTGTAAGTGATATTAAGGGAGGTAACATTTAATCTGCTTTTTTATGGGACAGAACAACAAAGGGAAGGGTCGATTGAACTATCTTTTACAGCAAACAGAGTTATTTGCACATTTTGCCAAGGGTGATCAGTCTGCCCCTCCAAAGGGAAAGGGAAAGTGAGTAACACCTGTTTTCCTAGTATTTGTGTTATGTCCCGTATTCAGGGACTTTGAAGTCCAATCATTTATTTGTTCCTCCTCCTCCAATCATAAATCACCTTGTTTTGGTTTAGAGATTTGAATCGTCATCTGACTCAAGAGCATCTTAGATACTGTAATATTTTTCTTCTGGTAATGTGATTGTGCATGGAGTGGTGATGATGATTTGTTTTACTATGACATTTTGTAGTTTTTGATTTTTTGACTTGGATATGCTTTCTTAAATAATCATAAACCTTGTTGGTACTTATATTTTGAATGGGGATGGGATTGCTTGTTCTAAACACACAATGAGCATGTCATTTATCAAATGCTTGAAACAATTTGGAATCATTTAAAGGGATTTTTGTGATAAAAACTTTTACTTACAGCCAAATTTCCTTGGCCTCCAAATTTAATTTTTATACTTCCGTTGTGAATTTCCAACCCATACTCCTGAGACTTTTGTGCTTTACCATGGGCAGCTGAGGGGTTGAGGCTGGGGAGCCTTGCTCGGATTTTGGTGGCATAGTCATGTTTCACTAGGAATTCTTTTATTTCCTTCCGTCTTATTTTATAGCTAAGCCACTGGTGGGCATTAGGTTGCTTAGGAGGGGATTAGTTTTGGTTTCTTTTTTGGATAGTTTGATAGACAGGTTAATGTGAAGTTCTTGAAAGTGAGGCATACTTCTTGAAAACGGATCAAAAATTTGAGAGGTTCTAGTTTGAATATTGAAGATCTGTTCTCCAATTAATTTTTTGCAGGGGTCGCCATGCATCTAAGAAAACAGAAGAGGAAGAAGATGAGGAGTGTCTCAAAGAAGAAGAGGATGGTCTTTCCGGCACTGGAAATACTAGGCTATTGGTGCAACCATCTTGTAAGATGTTTTTTTCTTTCTGTTATTTTAAATTGATTATGCTAGAATATGAATGACAATTTTAGCATATAGAGCAGTATACTGATTTATAAAACTGCATAGAATTTGTTGTTTATATTTAACTGAAGGTAGTGTAAGTAGCTAATCTTTTGTATTTAAAGGTACTGTATTAGTATTGTTGTGGAAGCAGAGTTAATTATTTTTATTGATCTGTTGTGCAGGTATTCAGGGAAAAATGAGGGATTACCAACTTGCTGGTTTAAATTGGATGATAAGGTTATATGAGAATGGCATTAATGGAATACTGGCTGATGAAATGGTATATATGAACATGTATTTGCTGCATCTACTTCAATGCATTGACGTTCATTTTACTGATAGTTTTTGTTTCTTCAATTTAGGGACTTGGTAAAACATTGCAAACCATCTCCTTGATGGGCTATTTGAATGAGTTCAGAGGGATTACTGGCCCTCACATGGTTGTTGCTCCTAAATCTACACTTGGCAATTGGATGAATGAAATCAAAAGGTTTTGTCCAATTTTGCGTGCAGTAAAGTTTCTTGGAAATCCTGATGAAAGAGTAAGCCTGAATACAAATTTAGATACTGTTTTCCTGTACTACTTTTTATGCTTCTTATAACTCGCAAATTATTGGTCTTTCAGAGATACATACGTGAGGAATTACTTGTGGCTGGCAAGTTTGATGTTTGTGTCACAAGTTTTGAAATGGCCATCAAAGAGAAGACTTCATTACGCCGATTTAGCTGGCGCTATATTATTATTGATGAAGCTCATCGCATTAAGAATGAGAATTCTCTTCTCTCTAAAACAATGAGACTGTTTAATACTAACTACCGTCTTCTTATTACTGGGACACCACTTCAGGTATTTTTACATATTCATGCTGTCTATGTTCCATGTGACATTTAATTACATTGTTTTCTCTTATTTTCCCTCATCTTTTTCTTTTCTATTGTCACTAAATGTGATATTATTATGAATATTGTTTTATTTTTTACTATTTAATTGATTATGAATATTTTAAACCAATTTGCAGAACAATCTTCATGAACTCTGGGCTCTTCTTAATTTTTTGCTTCCGGAAATATTTAGCTCTGCTGAGACTTTTGACGAATGGTTCCAAATCTCTGGTGAAAATGATCAGCAGGAAGTTGTCCAGCAGCTTCATAAGGTATGTAATTGTTTTTTCATTTCCAACAATGGACTTGCTAGTGATAAAATATGACACTTATTTGATGGTTAGATGCAACTTTTTTCACTTGCAGATAAAACTCATCTTAAAATTCACCCCTTGTTTTCATAGACATCCTAACCCATGCTGTCTTGTTGGTGACTTAATAGGTTCTTCGGCCCTTTCTTCTTCGAAGATTGAAATCTGATGTCGAGAAAGGTTTACCTCCCAAGAAAGAGACAATATTGAAAGTTGGAATGTCTCAGATGCAAAAGCAATACTATAGGGCATTGCTGCAGAAAGATCTTGAGGTTGTAAATGCTGGGGGAGAGCGCAAGCGGCTTCTAAATATAGCCATGCAGCTGCGTAAATGTTGTAATCATCCATATTTGTTTCAAGGTGCTGAACCAGGCCCACCTTATACCACTGGAACACATCTGGTAGAAAATGCAGGTATTGTCTTTTTGCAACATTATTCCCAAAATTAAACGTGATTGAATCCTTTCCCTCTTAGTGACATTTTGTAAAAAATAAATAAATTGTTTCTTTCAGGCAAGATGGTTCTTCTTGACAAGCTGCTTCCAAAATTAAAGGAGCGAGATTCCAGGGTTTTGATATTTTCTCAGGTTAGTGTCGTTGAACCGCATGGCACATAATCTAGATTAATCATTGTAATATTTGTTTTGGCTTATTCAATCTTCTTAATGTACATTGCCTATAATGTATCCATTTGATGGCATAAAACAGATGACAAGGCTACTGGACATCCTTGAAGATTATTTGATGTTCCGTGGGTACCTCTACTGTCGTATTGATGGAAATACTGGCGGGGAAGATCGAGATGCTTCCATAGAGGCTTACAACAGGCCAGGAAGTGAAAAGTTTGTCTTTCTATTGTCAACCAGAGCAGGAGGTCTTGGTATCAACCTTGCCACTGCTGATGTTGTCATTCTTTATGACAGTGACTGGTGCGTCTTTGATGCTCCTACTGTTTATTGATGCTCTAGGGCTGCAATTTTTGACTTGTATGTATTGTAGGAACCCACAAGTTGATTTGCAGGCTCAAGATCGAGCTCATAGAATTGGACAGAAGAAGGAAGTCCAAGTCTTCCGGTTCTGCACTGAGGTTTGTCTTGTACTCTTGTTATTATCTTTTTGTCATTTAAGGAGGCGGCATAATGTACTCACAGATTTCTAACAATTTTTTCAGTACACCATTGAGGAAAAAGTAATTGAAAGGGCCTATAAAAAACTTGCTCTTGATGCATTGGTTATCCAACAAGGACGACTAGCAGAGCAGAAGAGTGAGTAATAGTTTTACTTGGAGAATGCCCTAGTTATTTAATTGCTAGATTTTGATTTATTATCAACCATTCTGTTGTTTGCAGCTGTTAATAAGGATGAGCTGCTGCAAATGGTAAGGTTTGGTGCTGAGATGGTTTTCAGCTCCAAAGATAGCACAATTACAGAGGAAGATATAGATAGAATCATTGCCAAGGGAGAAGAGGCAACGGCTGAACTTGATGCAAAGATGAAAAAATTTACCGAGGATGCCATCAAATTCAAAATGGATGACAGTATGCTTCTTATCCTTGACCTGATACCTTTTTTTTGGGCATATTTATTCATCTAGAACATTTTTGTTACTGAGGTCTGAGGCTCATGTAAGCTGCTGGATTTTCTGCAGGTGCTGACTTGTATGACTTTGACGATGAAAAGGTATAACTACTGTTCTAGTTGCTGTATATCTGTGACTTGGGTTTCCATCTTTAAGCTTATGTTCTTCTCTTTGCTGGTAAAGGATGAAAACAAGTTCGACTTCAAGAAAATCGTCAGTGAAAATTGGACTGAACCGTCAAGAAGAGAGAGAAAACGCAAGTATGTTTTTATATCTATACAACTTGATACTCAAGAATCACATCCAGTTAGTCAAAATGACACAATTTCTAATTTTACTTTTTCTGTAGTTACTCTGAATCAGAGTACTTCAAGCAGACTATGCGCCAAAGTGGTCCTGCAAGACCTAAAGAGCCCCGGATTCCTCGCATGCCACAGTTGTAAGCATTTTTGGTTCATTTTAATTTATTTAACAACCAATATGTGTGCATGTTTAACACTGTCCATCTTTTTTGTTAGGCATGATTTCCAGTTCTTCAACACTCAGCGTCTTAGTGAGTTGTACGAAAAGGAAGTCCGTTATCTTATGGTGAGTGTCTTGACTAACCAGTGAGATTCCATTTATATTACCCACTTTTGATGACTAATCTTGTTTGTTATGACTTCAGCAAACAAATCAAAAGAATCAAGTAAAAGATACAATAGAAGTGGAAGAACCAGAAGGTTTGGTTCTTTTGTAGAGAATGTGTTGTTTAAACCGTCAATTGTTCATTGCAAGTAATCTTTATGCATTCTGATGTCCATCCAGAAGTGGGAGACCCATTAACTGCTGAGGAGCAGGAAGAGAAGGAGCAATTACTGGAAGAGGTAAATTTTCACAAATTTTATTGAGTTTTTTTTAATAGTTTAACCTGGTTATTGTTGTGGATAGGGGTTTTCAAGTTGGAGCAGAAGAGATTTCAATGCTTTCATCAGGTCCTGTGAGAAATATGGCCGAAATGACATTAATGGCATTGCTTCTGAAATGGAAGGGAAAACATTAGAAGAAGTAGAAAGATACGCCAAGGTTTTTAAAGAAAGATATAAAGAATTGAATGGTGAGCATATATTATTTTTCTTTCCTTCGGTTTATAAAATCCAAATGTTAGAACTTCCTCTTTTGAATTTTTACTAGAGCCTTTGTCTTCATTCGAAATGCGATAGTAATAATGAATTCGGTATTTCCAGATTATGATAGGATTATCAAAAACATTGAAAGAGGAGAGGCTAGAATTTCTCGGAAAGACGAGATCATGAAAGCTATCGGGAAGAAATTGGACCGTTATAAGAACCCTTGGCTGGAACTTAAGATCCAATACGGACAGAACAAAGGGAAGTTGTACAATGAAGAATGTGACCGTTTCATGGTTTGATTTCTCATCATCATTTTTATTTAGTTCTTCTCAAGCACGATATTTTCTTAGTTGCAGAAAATATAATGCTGTTTGATTATTATTTTCAGATATGCATGACTCACAAGCTTGGGTATGGTAATTGGGATGAGCTGAAGGCAGCCTTTCGTACTTCTCCTTTGTTTCGCTTTGATTGGTTTGTGAAGTCCCGTACTACCCAGGAGCTTGCAAGGAGGTGTGATACACTAATTCGGTTGGTAGAGAGGGAAAACCAAGAATATGAAGAGAGGGAGAGACAGGCACGTAAAGAGAAAAAACTAGCCAAGGTATAAAACATTCATTTGTTGAATCATGTTAGAAATGTTTTAGCTTTGAACATTTGAATTTACTTTATTTTTATTCTTCCGCAACAGAATATGACCCCATCAAAGCGGGCTGCTCCTAGACAGGCTGAGAGCCCTCCTTCCGGTCAGAAAAAACGGAAACAGCTATCGATGGATGACTATGTTAACCCGGTAGGTCTTCATGGATAATTATACTTTGATTGCATTATCTTATTTAGTTTGACACGTAACTAAAGTAAATATTTGGTCACTTTGCCAGGGAAAGAAGAAGAAATGATTGAAGTGGCTCTGATTCTTTAAGTTCTGGCTTTCAGTGATTCGATATGGGAGAGCAAGTCTTCAGGCCAGTGACTTATTAGCGTAAAAACTCAAAAAAAAAACGTTTGTATTAAGTTGGTGAGGTTGAGTCCCTGTTGAATATGGGATCTCCCCAAATGTCACTTATGAGACGATTAATGTTGGCTGGAGTAGCTGTAGAATTTTGAACGCGAAGCCGTGCTGTGCTATATGCTCGGTCGCTGTTCTTTTAGTATATCATTATTTTTAGTAATTTCTTATCTTCTAAAAGAGACTACTATCAATATACAACTATTGCTGCTGGTTGTAAAAACTAAATACTGTCAACATATATAGAGAACATTTATCATACTACTAAACCCTGAACATCTAAAGGTTAAGCAAACTGAACAAATTCAATATCAGAAACCCTAAACACTAATCATGTGTATGTAAATTAAAATTGCAATATCATTTATATATATTCATAATACCAAAATGATCATCAATAGATGACAATCCTGCCTTTCATGATCAAGAAAACCGAAACATTGCAGTAAAAACTCGACACGAGATTTGGATTAGAAGAGCATCATCAGTACTCCAACCCATCGGATGTATTATTGCTTCGTTCGTCCCTATGCCTCGGAGATGGGGAGTTAGGGTCGTAAGTTTGCGATGCTAAATATTGTAGAGCAGTGACCACATCTCCGATCAGAGGCCTCGTGGCGGCTTGCTCTTGTAGGCACATGGCGGCCACCGCCAATGCCTGGTAGAGCCCACGCATCGGATATCGACCTTGTAATAAGGGGTCTGCCATTTTTGGAAACTTCCGTCTGTCCTTGAAAAGTGGTCTCGCCTGTTTCCAATTTCAAACGTTGGAGAATGATAAGAGGTATAGAAATGATAATAAAAACGAAAGCAAACACGTACCCATGCAACAAGATTCTGCTCCCCAGCACCTTTTGTGCTGTCAATAGCCTTTCGACCTGTGATGATTTCAAGGAAGACGACTCCGAAACTGTAGACATCGGACTTCAAAGTGAGTTGACCGGTCATAGCATACTCGGGAGCACAGTAGCCGTACGTGCCCATCACCCTGGTCGAAACATGAGTTTTGTCACCAACTGGACCGAGTTTTGCTAGTCCGAAATCGGACAGCTTGGGGAAGTAGCCCTCGTCAAGAAGGATGTTTGAGGATTTCAGGTCTCTGTAAATGACGGGCGGATTTGCTTTGTCGTGCAAATATTCTAAGCCCTCTGCTGCACCAGCAGCAATCTTCATCCTCGTGTTCCAGTCCAAAGGTTCTTTATCTGTTTGAAGATCTGTAAGAAGAAAAGAGAAAGAGCTAACTTTCAAAATCAAAAAATATTGCCACTGAGGTTTGAATATATCAGGCTGGATCAAACCTCAGGGTATTTTGGTAATTTGAAAAGCTTTTTTTTCTTTGAGAATGAGTTCAAACCTCTTGGAGAGTAACTTTTGTAATCATTCCATACTCATATATAAACCAACAATATAATACAATATCAATCCTCCAGCAACATATAACAAGACCATAGAAAACTTGTTTTTTATTTAGACGAACATCTCCAAACCTATATAAAAAGAAATGCACTGCATCTGGAATAAGAACTAACCATGCAAATGGTCTTCCAGAGACCCCAACGGCATGTACTCATAAACTAAAAGTCGCTGGTCGCCATCAGCACAATAACCAATCAAGTTGACGAGATTCTGATGATGTAAGAGGCTAAGCATTAGAACCTCCACCAGGAATTCCCGATTCCCTTGAAGGCCATTCCTATCAAGCTGCTTAACTGCAACCACCTGTTCATATATACAATTTTTTTATAACTAAAGAGTACCCATGATATTTGATGCAACCATAAGAACCCATTTTTTAACTTCAATTTTTTGGGTAATTACAGAAAGTACCCATGACATTTTACATAATAATAAAAAAAACTACAAAAAAAAAAAAACAAAAAAACAGAAGTTTTACTTTGCCTTACGTTTATCTATTCATCAAAAAGCAATCCAGAAACTCCATTCATATTTACACATTAAATTCCGTGATTTCTTCTGAAATTTTGGAAGTTAGGTGTAATTATCCCTTATTATTTATTAATTGTAGAGGGCACGAGAGACACATTCTTTGAATCTCATGATTATGTAAACACACACACAAACAAACACATAGTATATGATAGCCAATTACCTGGCCTGTTCTTTCTAGTCGGCCTTTGTAAACACGACCAAACCCACCTTCACCGAGCAAACACTCTGGCATAAAGTTATTAGTTGCTGCCGCAAGCTCACGGAATGTAAATGGTTGTGCGGAAATATTCGACTCTTTTAGACTTGTGGTTTCCTTTTTAGAATCATTATTACCCCAAGAATTGGATTTATCTGGGAATCATAAAACAAACAAATTCTCAGCAGTAAGAAGATGTGATATTTCAGTAATTGTTATCAATTACAGAACCCTCAAACCCAAGTTTTTGAATCCCACTACAAAAAAAATCCCAACGAGCCCTATACTCCAAACATCTTGATTAATTAGGGATCCACTTCCAACCACATTCTGTGATATGAATGTACTTGAATCAAATTCCTTCGATGATATTCAAATTGTTAAAAAACAAACAAACTACGGGATGCTAGGTCATAGAGATACAACTAAACACGAACCATGGCACTAACGAAAAACTTCTTATATGCTTCAAAGTGATTAATTTCGACCCGAATGCATTCGGGTCATGAAGAATTGAAGCACCACAGATCACGACGAATTAAAAAGCAAAACGTTTAAAGTACCATCACAAATACAATATACTACTAACAAAGATTAACAACTAATAAACAAGAAACTGTGTTGAAAAAAAAAAGGCATTGCAATCCAAATATCCAATGCTGAAGAGATATTACCTGAACTCGCTCTATTCGCAGCTGAATTCTCTTTCAACGACTCTTTCTTTGAAAATTCTTTGACTCCATTTTTACCATCCTGTAATTCCTCCTTGGATGATCCAAAGCAGGGGAAACACCCCATATCAAGAATCAAAAAAAGAAAAAAAAAAAACACCTCAAGAATCGCTTTTTATATAATGTATACTTTTTCGAAGCAGCCCATCTCATAACAAAAATCCAATCTTGAAAAGAAAATACATAAAAACTCGAAATTATGAACCAGAAGCAACCCGTAAAACATCCCAATTAAAGGTTCAAGATTCGAGATCAGAAAGGCGAAAAGCAGATCAAGAAGAAACGCGAATGTTCAAGAGAAAATGTTTTTAAAAAAACATTAGGGAAAATACAATTCAAGTAAACAGAGAGTAAGAAAAAAAAAAGAGAAAAAAAAAGTTTAAAACAGAATGATGATGATGATGATGATGATGCCGCCGCCGAGTGTGTGTCTGTCTGGAAATAAAGAAATGTGAATAGTGTTGGTGTTGGACTATTGGTGGTGGAAGTCAAAAAGGAGGATTACAGTAATATTTAAATTTTGAGGAAGTTATTAATTATTTATTGGTAAATTTTTAATTTTGTTAAGAGCGAAATTGGGTAAGCAATTAAATTCGTCACGTAGGGGTCAATTATGGTCAAGTGGCCAACATATGTACTTTTTCGATTCCATTTTTTTGAAATGGATTAGAATTGATTTTTTGAATATTCTAATGATCATATGTTAAATAAATTGTCATAAATTTATTAGAAATCATATCCTCTAAAACTTAAAATTTGAATCATAAGAGAAATTGAACAACTTAATTTTTATAATAGTAAGTCGAACTTGAATTGTTAAAGAAATTAAACAACTTGATATTTATAATAGTAAGTTGAATATGATTTGTTAGTAAATTGAATATATTTTTTAATATTATATTAATATGTCGACTATATTTTTCAATGTTCAGCTTCATTTATGATCGATTTCAACTTTTTTTGGATGTTCAACAAATGAATATGTTAGTGTGTAAGTTCGCTCTAGTTCATAAAGAGTCTTCGGACTCTTGTGAACTAGTTTTGAACTTCACACTTTGGTTTTTGAATGAACTTCATTCTTATGTGTTTTTGTCATTTGTACAGGTTGAGTAATTCTAAGTATGCTAGTGCTTGGAAGACTTAGCCTTATGCAAGTACAAATTACACTGTGGGTCTTGGAAGCACTGGTGCTGATAAGTCCCTGGAGTTCGAAGCTGCCAAGGGTTCGAACTCCCTCTTCACTGATTCACCAAAAGAGTGCTGTAGAAGTTCATAGCTCTGGAGTTCATCCCGCTAGGTCTATGAAGCCAGAAGCGTGAAGAGTGAGAAGGCCCTGCTAAGGGAATTCGAACTCGCTGAAGTAAAACATCAAGTAACATCTACGCACTCCTCGTTCGAAGTTCGAAGGCTCGCCAGAGACAAAGGACTGAGAACAAGTCAGTGATGGAATATTCGAGATTCCATGGAAGATGCTTTGGGCTCGGCCCATCAAGCGTAAAACCCGGAAGCCCATTAGGGTTTCATTTACGAGGTCTATAAATAGTCGCTAGATTGTTTGTAGAACTTAATACTTTGATCTGGAATTTCTTAGAGAGAGAAATATTGTAATCCGAGAGTATTCGCTAGAAAGCTCCGGGTCACTCTACTGTGATTCACTTAGAACGAGTTCGCTAGAAGGAGTTCATAGTGTATCTGTTTAGTCTGTGGTTCATAGGACGCTAGTACATTGAACTAATAGACGTTGTTTTTGGTCGTGTGACCTTTCTATAAGTTCGTAAGGACTTATAGATGTTTGATTGAAGTATTGAATACAAAGTTTTCATTCAAGAACCTCTTTATTGTGTTGACATATTTTATAGTTCATAGACCCAACGCAGTTTATTCTACGGGTCTACCAAGTACTGCAGTTCCTAACACTGTAGTGCTTCAAACACAATTTCAATTGGTATCAGAGCGGTTCACCTTGCTACTTCGGTGAGATCCTAGCTAGAGGTTCGAAATCATGGAGACATATACAGTTATGAAACCCGTCATTCTCAACACTGATAACTACTCCTACTGGAAAAGTAAAACCCGAATGAGACTTAAACAAGCTGACTCAAGAGTATGGGGTTCAGTGATTAAAGGATGGGAGGTTCCCAAATATACAGATGATGATGGTGATATCCTTCCTAAAGACGAATCTACATGGACTCAGGCAGAACGTGAAGCTGCAACCTTTAATGACCGAGCTATACATATTATGACTGAGTATATTGACATAAGCATGTTCCAACTCATCAAACATCTATCTTCTGCTAAACAAGTTTGGGATACTCTTGAGAATATATGTGAAGGGAGTGAGAGTATCAAAAAGTCCAAGATCAGAGGATTGAACACTGCCTTCCAAAAACTTCACATGCGTGATGATGAGAACTTGGACACCTACTACAACAAGATCATGTCCATTGTGAGTGAATGTCATGAACTGGGAGATCCCATTCCTCCTTCATACATATGTACCAAGGTTCTGCGAACTCTGAACGATTCTTTCGAACCTAAAGTGGTTGCAGTGGAAAGCACTAAGTTGGCCAATACTACGAATTACAATGAACTGATGTGTGTTTTCAAGGACTATGAATTGAACAAAAAACTTAAAGATGACAACTACATGTCTCCACTTGACAATTCTATGAGAGCACTGAGAGTGGGTTCGAACTCTCCTTCTACTCCTCCAGCTTCGAGCTCTAGTACTGGCATGGATGTGAGTGCATACTATGCTGAAGAATCTGATGATGAGTCCGAAGCTTTGGCACTTCTAAGCTCTCCAAATCCAGATAAACTCGTAGCTCTTCAAGACACTGTGAATTATCTTATCCGTCAAGACATAAGGAGAAAAAGGAGATTCAAGAAATTTCAGAATCAAAGACCTATGAGGAGCTCGAACTCTCCTTTCTCTAGCTCTACTGGAAACCGCACTTCAAACTTCAGGAAGTTCGTACCCAACACTTCTGGTAAAGATATGTCCAAAATCAAGTGTTTTGAATGCAAAGGTATGGGGCATGTCAAGAACGAGTGTCCTAATCTACATAGAAAGAACAATGTTGATGTGAGCTATCTTGTCCTTGATGAGGAAAATCCGTTGTTCTCTTCCGATGACGAGAGAGATAATGTCCGGGAGGATGGAATGAATGTGAATGCTTTCATGGGTTCCCTTGACAATGAGTATGAAGGCGAGTATGAAGTAGAAATGGAGGATGTTGCTACTTATGATAACATTTTCTGCTTCTCATCAAAAATTACAGAAAGTTCGAACTCTGTGTCTTCTGCTGGCTCTACCTCATCCTCCTACAAAACTGTTTTGACTTCAAAGCCTGAGACTGTTAGCTTAAGAGAGTTCAAGATAGTTAAAAATGAACTTGAAAGAGCTCTGAAGGAAGTCAATGAACTGAGAGAGATTGTAAAGAAAGAAGACTCTGAGAAGGACTTTCTTAGAAAATCATTGACTCAAATGGAAGAAGCCTGTGCTATGAGGACAAAAGAACTCTACGAGTTAAAAGACAAAATGGATGTAACAGATTCTTTATTCAAAAAATTGAACACTGGAACTTCCAAACTTGACTATCTCATAAGCTGTGTTAACCCTAAGAGGTATGGACTAGGATTTAAAGAGACTCTTGAGACTGTTTACACCGAGCCGATAAAATTTCCACCAAAATTCATTCGACCAAAGGATAGAAAGATCATGGAGTATGTTGAGACTAAGCCAGAAAATTCTCTCAAATCGACAACAAATCTGGCTTCCACATCTAAATCTACTCCTTCCAGTTCGAAGACCAAGATTGACGTCTCAAAATTCATCAAAACACACAACGTGTCAAATAGGTCAATGTCTTCTGACCTAAAGAGTTCTAAGACACAGAATGATGAATCTAGGCCTATGAAGGCTAAAACAGATCAGTCTGTGAAAGTGACAAAAATGACTCTTCGACCTACTGCGCCTCGCAAAAACTTTGTAAAAAGATACATCTGTCATTATTGTGGCATAGCTGGACATATAAGACCCTATTGTTACAAGAAAATGGAAGATCTGAAAAGGTCACAATCACATATTCCTAAACAATCTTGGGAAAAGAAAAAACATGTATCTTCGGCTTCCAACTTGTGTGTGAAGAAAATCTGGAAAAAGAAGCAAAACTCTCATGCTCCTATGAAGTCTACTGTGAAAAGAGTATGGAAGCGTCAAGAAGACATTATATGCAATGTTGCATTCACAGCTGCCAAAACCGGAAACAGAGAAATATGGTACTTTGACAGTGGATGCTCCAGACATATGACTGGTGTGAAAGAAAGCCTCATTGACTATGTACCACATTCCGGGGGACCAGTTACCTATGGAGGAGGTGCAAAGGGTAACATTGTTGGGTGTGGCACTCTGAGTGTGAAAGGTCTTCCATCTCTAAAGAATGTTCTTCATGTGGAAGGGTTGTGTGCCAACTTGATTAGTATAAGTCAGTTGTGTGATGATGAACTTGATGTAAAGTTCAACAAAAACAAGTGTGAAGTCTACAATTCAGAAGGAAAATGTATACTGACTGGAATTCGTGCTAAAAATAACTGTTATGCTATTGAAGAGACATGTTTGTCTACCAAGTCCGCTGATGAGATAGACTTGTGGCATCAAAGATTGGGTCATACCAGTCTTCGAAACTTGGAAAACCTTGTTCGTCTCAAAGCTGTGAGAGGCATCGAATCTCTACCAAAGATTGAGAAAAGAGTGTGTGGCGAGTGCCAAATGGGAAAACAGACCAGAAGTTCACACCCTGCTCTAACTTTGAACTTTAGAACTTCTAACTGTTTTGAACTTATGCATATGGACCTTATGGGACCAATGGAAGTTCATAGCTTGGGACACAAGTGGTACACTCTTGTGATTGTTGATGATTTTTCAAGATACACATGGGTAAATTTTTTGGCTACCAAGGATGAGGCCTTTGAAGCCTTTCATAATTTGGCTAGGAAAGTGCGAAACATGCATGGGGCACGAATTCAACGGATTCGAAGTGATCACGGTGGTGAGTTTCAAAATCAAGCTTTCCTAAAATATTGTACTCGAAAAGGCATTCATCATGAATTCTCATCACCTAAGACACCTCAACAAAATGGCATTGTTGAACGGAAAAATAGAACTTTGAAGGAGATGGCCACTGTTATGTTAGTATCTAAGAAGATGCCTAAAGGCTTTTGGGCAGAGGCTATCAGCACGGCTTGCTATGTGATCAACAGGATCACTCTTCGAAGCCAAACAGAAAAGACTGCCTATGAACTTCTCACAGGCAAAAAGCCAAATGTAGCTCATCTACGTATTTTTGGTTGCTTGTGTTACATCCTGAATGATCGAGATCCACTGAAAAAGTTTGACTCTAAATCCGATCGAGCTATATTTATTGGCTATGCTCTAAATAGCCATGCTTATCGTGTCTTCAATCTTCGGACTCGCACTGTTCAAGAGTCAACCAACAAAACTTTTGATGAACATGACTTCAAGGGAAAATCTACTGAAGTGGTGGCTGAGGGTCAAAATTCGAACGAAGAAGGTGGGATGCATGGAAATTCGAACTCTGAAGCTTCGAACTCTGAAGCCTTGAATGAACAGGTTGTAGCATCTTCGAACCCCAGTTCCAGTACAGAATCCTCAGACGATGAGCCTGTCCCGGAGACTTCGAATTCCCCTCTCACTACCTCGAACTCCACTGGAGTCCCGAACTCCGGACCTCCTGCCCATATACGTAAACGACATCCAACTCAACTGATTATTGGAACCTTGGATCAAAGGACAACTCGCTCATCCAGGCCTTTGAACTCTTGGACTGAGACTTCAAACTTGGCCTTCATGTCACCAGACATTGGAATTATGAGTTTTGTCTCGGAAATTGAACCGAAGAATATAAAGGAGGCCATTTTGGATGAATTCTGGGTTGCTGCTATGCATGAGGAGTTAAACGAATTTGAACGAAACAAAGTTTGGTCCTTGGTACCCCGACCTAAAAATGTCAACATTATTGGAACAAAATGGATCTATAAAAACAAAACAAATGAACACAATCAAATTGTCAGAAACAAGGCTCGCCTTGTTGCTCAAGGGTACACTCAAGTTGAGGGTGTAGATTTTGATGAAACCTTCGCACCTGTAGCTCGAATTGAGTCTATACGTCTTCTTATTGCCATAGCTTGCTATAGGAATATCCCATTAAGACAAATGGATGTTAAGGCTGCATTCTTGAATGGTGTGTTGGATGAAGAAGCTTACGTTGAACAACCAAAAGGATTCATAGATCCAAAGAAGCCAGACCATGTCTACCGTCTTCATAAAGCTCTCTATGGTCTAAAGCAGGCACCCAGAGCTTGGTACTCTTGTCTGACAGAGTTCTTGATTGCTTATGGGTTCATAAGAGGAAATGCCGATACTACCCTCTTCATTAAAATGGTTGGGAAAGATATGCTCATTGCACAAATATACGTTGATGACATTGTATTTGGTGCCACCAATCCAAAGTTGGTAAAGGAATTCTCTGCGGCTATGTCATCCTCCTTCCAAATGAGTCTTGAGGGGGAACTCAATTATTTTCTTGGACTCCAAATTTCTCAACGAAAAGATGGAATTTTTGTCTCACAAACCAAGTATGCTTTAAATATGCTTCAAAAATTTGATATGGCAGAGGCTAAGCCTATGAAGACCCCCATGGCCACTACTGATAAACTCTCTCGGGCTTCCAAGAGTAAGGACACAGACATTACCAACTATCGCTCTCTCATTGGAAGCTTGTTGTATCTCACTGCTACTAGGCCCGACATCATGTTTAGTGTTTGCCTATGTGCCCGTTATCAAGCTCAACCAAAGGAAGAACATCTTACAGCTGTTAAGCGAATTCTTCGCTATATTGCTGGGACTACTGAGTTGGGACTATGGTATACCAAAGACACCACAGCCTCTCTTGTTGGGTATGCGGATGCTGATTGGGCTGGTGATGCCGATGATAGGAAGAGCACGAGTGGAGGGTGTTGTTTTCTCGGAAATAACTTGGTTTCTTGGCATAGTAAGAAACAAAATTGCATAGCTCTCTCAACTGCTGAATCGGAGTATGTAGCTGCAGGTAGCTGTTGCACTCAACTCCTTTGGCTTCAACAAATGCTGGCAGACTACCAAATCACAAGTACCCCTCTAACTCTTCTATGTGATAATGAAAGTGCCATAAAAATCAGTCAAAATCCGGTACAACATTCAAAAACTAAACATATTGGCATTCGACACCATTTCATTCGTGACTTAGTTGAAAAAGGTGAAATTATCATGGAACATGTGCCTACTGAAAAACAACTCTCAGATTTCTTTACTAAACCTTTGGCTTCGGAGAGATTCATTTCTCTCAGAAAATCCTTATGCATGTGTGCTATATGACTTAGTTGGAGAGGCACAGGCTACGGCTTCTGTCTTTTGTGTGTCACTTTGCAGGAAGCCCCACAGGTAGATTGACAAGAGAGTATGACTCACTTTGCATGGATGTTGAAAATGCTTGAACCTTGGTATTTGCAATATACATATATACTTCTTATACATATAACTATGATAAATTTGAAAGTTCATTTTCTTACTCTCTGAATTTGCACTTTGAACCTTTCGTGGATTAGTCTTGTCAGTTGAACATGGATTCGAGGCCGCTTTAGTCTTTGGACCCAAGTGTATTTATTCCTCTGAGTGTGAACGTGTGGACTTGGCTTATAACTCCCACAAGCTATCACTTGCATAGATCCATAAAACTAAGTAACGGAGGACGCCGGATCAATTGTCCGCCGGCTCCCCTCTTCGAAAGGTAGCACATGGACGCCTCAATTTAAGATGCTCTTCAATCACACTTCGGAGATGCGGGATGATCCTCGCTCCCCTCTGACTGCTGTAATGAGCATCTGTTGCATTTCATTTAACAGCTATAAACTCGTCTGGAGAACGCCGGATCAACTGTCCGCCGGCTCCTCTCTGATTGTAGTGTTGCTAGTCCCAAGTGGAGTGCCTTTAAAAGTTCATCTCACACTCATGAATTAAAATCTCTTGTGCGGTTCTAACTCATCAATATGTTCCGACGAAACACGAACTTGACTCTGTGATTGTGACGATTGAAAAGTAAATTTCTTTCAAAAACGATTCATTGTAATACCACATATTCACACTTGCTTGCCTGCTGCTTCGAACTCACTCATTTCCCATGACTCTAAGAGTTCGATGTCTCTCTTTCTCTACCTCGTGGGCGCATCAACAATGGGACACACAGAGGTGTGGAGGTTCGAACTCCTTATCCCTCTCTAATTTAATTCTACTGCATTTCTGCCTTCGAAGCTATATGTTAACGATAGTAGTTGTCTCACTGAGACTTCGAACTTGGTAACTTGTTTTACCTCTTGTTTTGATCTCTGAGAATTGGATTTTGCTTTATCACTGGTCTCACTTGTTCTATTGTTTGTTTTAACTAACCTCTGCTTCGAACTTGTTTTTCCTTTATTTATGTTTTCTATTACACTGCCTTGCTTGGTTGTTGTGCTTAGTATTTACAGGGGTTCGAAGTTTCTCTTGTTTACGACTCCAAAGCTTCGAAATCTATTCACAACTGTTTGTGAGTTCGAACCCGCCACATAACTGATACTACACGTGGCACGATCCCAGCGGTTGAATTTGAAGCAGTTTCGCTGTGCTCTATAAATACTCCCTCCGCGAAACACATAGTTTACGTTTTCACTGTGTGTTTTTCAGAGCTGAACCCTTGCAAAAATTCTCTCACTAGAAAGTTCGATCTCGCACTGTCTACTACTGATATAATTACTCCTACAAGTTCGATCTATCCTAAAATGACTACCTCAATCTCTGATTTAACTATCTCCGAACTCCAGGATAGAGTAGCTCTTCTCACGAGCCAAATTGTAGATCAAATTGCCGTAGTCACAGCTTGCTCTATGAAGTTTGCCGAGGCTGCGATGGATGACTCTGATAATATCTTGCACGAACTAACTTCACAAAAGACAGCCTTACTCGCACTCAAATATCAAAAAGAATTGGCAGAAAAAGAGATTGTTAAGAAGAAGAAGGAAGAGGAGGATCGAAGGGTGGAAGAAGAAAGACTGAGGATTGAAAAACAGAAATTCGAAGAAGCCGAGAGACTTCGAATTGCTGCAGAAGAGAAGAAGAAAAAGGACGATGAAGAAGCAGAGAGAGTTCGAACTGAACTCCTCAAGAAACAGAAATAGAAGGAAGAGACTGAGAGGCTTCGTATTGAGAATGAGAGGAAAAAGAAAGCTGAGGAGGAGGCTGCGAAGGCCAAATCTGATGAAGCACTTAAGAAAAAGAGACTTGAAGATGCAAAACTTGCACAACAGAAACTCTCTACAAATGCTTCGCAGAAGCCGTCACTCACCAAGAAGCCTGGATCGAAGGCACTGTCTGTTGAGATCCCTAGGGCTGTCTCTGATGTGGGACCGAATTTTTTACCTAGTCCTACTCTGTCGCAAGGTTCGAATCTTTCTACCCTTGAACTTCGTAAATTAAAATTGAAACAGGCTGCAGCTGAAGATAAACTCAAAACCTCACTGGAGAATATTACAGACGCTTCTCAGAAATGCTCTCCCGAGTTCGCAGGCTCTCTTGCTCGCACTTCAAATTTTATTACTAATGAAGTGTTCTCTGAATCTCCAGATTCCCCTATTATCACTGGTACTTCACAGGGTGAGGGCTCCGAAGCACCTGATGTCAAATCCACGATAGTGGTTCGCTCTCCCACACTGCCTCTGGTGGGCTACTCTGAGGACTTCTATACTGAGGCTGCGGAGGCTCGCTTCAATGCCATGGCCAACACTCTATTCACTTATGAAAAAATGTACACCTCAAAACTCAAGAAACTAGGGATCGTTGATTTCCTGGTGCGAATGAAGCTGAACTGTGCACTCAACTACGATTATCCTTGCTATTCGAAGATTCACAAGATTTTCTTCGCTCATGTCTCTAAGGACTTCGCAGACCCTTCCTCTGCCTTTTATGGAAAATTCGTACTACGAGGAAAAGTTTATGATTTTACTCCCTCTGCTATCAACAAATTCTTCAAACGCGACAAGATCATTGCTTCATGGGATTCTCCGAAGACCAATCACCCTGACTCGTCTATGCTTGGTTTCATTCTTACTGGTGGGCGTGATCCTTCTGCCCAGCCTGCGTTCCCGAAACTCACTCAATTCTTTTGTGTCTTACACAAAATGGTTTCAAGCAACTGGATTCCTACAACTAGCACAGCCCAAGTACATTCGGGTTCGCTCCATCTCATCTACAGACTCAGTCGTGGCATCCAAGTGGATTTGGGACAGGTCGTCTTCGAAAAAATGTGTTCTTATGCTGCGAAGGCTGATACCACTATAGCTGCTGAGAGACTTCCTTTTCCACATCTTGTTGCTTCAATGATGTACCAACAAGGCTTCAGCCCCTTGCCTTCGGACGGTGACCAGATCAAAGCCTTAAAATTTGTGTGGAATGGCTCATACTTGAGCTCCAGGAGAGTGGAAGATCTTCCATGGGAGAAATTTGGAGATCGCAGCACTGACTTAAAAATGTTTGGGAAGACGAAACTTGTAGTCACACAGGCCGCCACACAGCTGACTCATCAAAGAAGCTCTTCGAAGCGCAAGCCTCAACTTTCACCTTCGGACTCTACTGACTCAGACTCTTCGGACGATGACTTATATTTAGCTGCGCCGACTAACCTTCTCCGTGATATCCGAAATGAAAGGTATTACATTAAACTTGCTTTGGATATCAACAGACATATGGAGCGCAAGGTTCGAAGGGTTAGCCGTCGAGGGGGAGATGGGTCATCTTCAAAGGACTCCGAACGACTGGGCAAAATGTACAAGCAGATCCTCGAAGTCGCAGAGACTATCAGGATTGAAAAAGAGAAGGCAGACGCCGCTGCAGTCGAAGAGGCCAAGGCTTCGAAGTCGAAAGGGAAGAAGAGAAAAGTACACTTTGATGAAGAAGTGAAGTATGATGATGACGAGGTACAAGAATTGGATGTGGACGAGATCCCAATTGCCAAGAGAGCGAAGATGAAATTCACTAAGTATGATTCTGAAGGGCTCCCTTGCTCAGATGATGCTGATGGATCGAAGTCTAGCCTCAAGTCTTCGAGTTCTGTCCCTGCTGAAGGAGCAGGAAAAGGTCTTTTAAAATCAACTAACAAACCTTTTGCAGGTACGAAGTCAAAAGACACGGTGAAGCTTATTGTAAACCAAAAGACTGGTGTGTCTGTGAAAAAGGTGCCCAGAAAGCAGGTGGCGAACAAAGGGCCTACGAAGAAGAAATCTGTCAAGCTGCCTTCCCCAACCCCAGACTCCGAAGACGAAGAGAATGAAGAGGAAGATGAGGACGAAGACCAAGATCAAGGAAGTGATGATGGCGACTGTGATATCACTTTCAGTGGCGACGAGGATTTGGATGAAACAGATCTACGAAGACCTGATACCCCGATTGATGATTCGGCCACTGGATCTGATTAAACTTTTTACTGTGATTAATTGTTATCTCTCTGCTTGTTCGAACTAGTTTAAACTGTTTAATCCTTTGATTCTGTCTCTTGTTTGAACAATGAATTTCTATTATATATTCTCTTATTTACTCTATCTCCTTTCCTTTTGTGTTCGAACCTCAGTGCCGTTTTCTTTGATTCTTTTTCATTCTTGCACTTGTTTATCTTTACAGCTTTTTGAGTGTGATACTAATTTGAGGGGGAGATTCAGTTCGAATCCCCGATTATGAAGTTGACTCAAAAAGGGGGAGATTGTTAGTGTGTAAGTTCGCTCTAGTTCATAAAGAGTCTTCGGACTCTTGTGAACTAGTTTTGAACTTCACACTTTGGTTTTTGAATGAACTTCATTCTTATGTGTTTTTGTCATTTGTACAGGTTGAGTAATTCTAAGTATGCTAGTGCTTGGAAGACTTAGCCTTATGCAAGTACAAATTACACTGTGGGTCTTGGAAGCACTGGTGCTGATAAGTCCCTGGAGTTCGAAGCTGCCAAGGGTTCGAACTCCCTCTTCACTGATTCACCAAAAGAGTGCTGTAGAAGTTCATAGCTCTGGAGTTCATCCCGCTAGGTCTATGAAGCCAGAAGCGTGAAGAGTGAGAAGGCCCTGCTAAGGGAATTCGAACTCGCTGAAGTAAAACATCAAGTAACATCTACGCACTCCTCGTTCGAAGTTCGAAGGCTCGCCAGAGACAAAGGACTGAGAACAAGTCAGTGATGGAATATTCGAGATTCCATGGAAGATGCTTTGGGCTCGGCCCATCAAGCGTAAAACCCGGAAGCCCATTAGGGTTTCATTTACGAGGTCTATAAATAGTCGCTAGATTGTTTGTAGAACTTAATACTTTGATCTGGAATTTCTTAGAGAGAGAAATATTGTAATCCGAGAGTATTCGCTAGAAAGCTCCGGGTCACTCTACTGTGATTCACTTAGAACGAGTTCGCTAGAAGGAGTTCATAGTGTATCTGTTTAGTCTGTGGTTCATAGGACGCTAGTACATTGAACTAATAGACGTTGTTTTTGGTCGTGTGACCTTTCTATAAGTTCGTAAGGACTTATAGATGTTTGATTGAAGTATTGAATACAAAGTTTTCATTCAAGAACCTCTTTATTGTGTTGACATATTTTATAGTTCATAGACTCAACGCAGTTTACTCTACGGGTCTACCAAGTACTGCAGTTCCTAACACTGTAGTGCTTCAAACACAATTTCAGAATAATTAATTCAAGTGAAGTCGTCTCTGACGGAATCGAACTCAGAAACTCGAACGGTCTGATGCCATTATAGATTAAAAGGTAATTTGCATAAAAAAATAATTTTAAAAGTTAGTATATAATTTAAGATATTAATTTTTCTTAATTATAAATTTGAGTAATGTTTCGAAATTACATTATTTATAATGCATGGTGGGTTGTTATTATAAGGATATTAAGATAATTAGTTGTGTTTTTTTATATAATAATAAAATTAATAATACTTTTATTAGTAAAAATGATTAAAAAAATTATCCTTAATTAAAAGTTTAATTTATAAATATTAAAATATAAATTAATAAAGTTAAATACCTTTTTTTCTAAATACTTCTATAGATTAATCTACTTAAAATTTTAAATAAGTTCCACAACTTCATATTTATATTAGTGGTTATTATATTCTCCAATAAAATTGATCGCTACGAAAGGTTTCAATTTGATATTTCATATTTTATACGCTAAAAAACCGAATTGTATTTTAAATATTATATATTCCACGTAATACATATAGTACAACTATACAAGATTAATAATTAGTTGGCTTGTATAGTTCTAAATCTTGCACATATACATAACCTATCAAAGCCAAAGTGCCCCAGCATCTTTGAGCATCTTCTTCAACGAGCCGTCGATGTGGAGTGTGAGTACATTCTTGGCGGAGCCCACGAATCTTCCCCCGATGAAAACTGCCGGGACGGATGGACTTGTAGAGCCGAGCCCGAGCCCGAGCTTCGCCAGGGCTCGTTCAACATCATTGCCGTTCTTCATCTCATCCACCTCGTACACCACCGGGCCCACCCCTTGCTCGTAGAACAGCCTCTTCATCGCATGGCACATGCAACACGAACTCTTGCTGAATATGACGACTGCATTCTGCGAAGTCAGTTTCAGTACACAATCCATTAATTATTCGACCCGAATTATAATTTGTGTTTGGAGTTTTTCATAGCTACCCAGCTTCTTATATTAGCAAGGATTTGCATGAATATAACTATATGAATTGTTTAATGGAAATTGCAAGTAAAGGAATATGCTTTCAATATATATATATACACACATTACATTAGGATCAGTTGGTTGATTTCAACAATGTACGTAGGTATCATAAACAAACTTATCCCTAATTTGTTCTGATAATTAATTATAGTATATAAATTCCCCGTGTGCAATATGAGAGTATTAGCCAATATGTATACACATAATACTACTATAAACTAATTAAAGTGATCGTGAATAAGGAATTTCGAAGATATGAAAGAATTTCAAAGGCCGGTGCTACATGGCATTTTTTTATCACTAATTCATTAATCAAAAAAGATTCTATGCATACTGCATACTACATACTTACAAGTTACAACAATACTAGATAGTATTACATCCATGCAATATTTTAATTTGATAAAATATTAAAATTATAATTAATTTACATATAAAAATATTAAATTAAAAAAATACAATAATATATATTTATATTTAAAAATAATTAGGTATATTAATTAATTTCATTTTTTATAGTATTATACAGTAATAATTTATTATTTTAAAATACTACACATCAAATAAATGTTGGAGGAATCAATAATTTAGAGCTGTTTTATATTTCACTTTCACATATAGTATGTATTATTTTTTCAATCTATATTTATCTTTATCTTTTATTTTATTTTCATTACAATTTCAAAATTAAAATAATCTCACTAATCAAAACTATAAATATTAGTGTAATTTTTTATCTTCTTTTTCCAAATCACAATATATAGTTTATTCTATCTTATGTTTTTTTTTTTGATACAATTTTGTTGAAGATTCCAACAACACACACATACGTAACTCAAAGGCTCAAAATCGAGCTTCAAACTTTAAATATGGCGATTTTTTATTTGATCGTCGAACTTGCAGTTAATTGATTCTACCAGTATATATCCTTGAACTTTAAGAAGCACAACAATGATGATAGAAAACTAATAAAAAAAATTATGTGTTTAAGTTGATTTGAAAATTGATATACGTGTACATGCACAGTGAAAGCAATTATGATATGATATTATTCAGGCTCTCAAGACAATTGAAAAAAATTACAAGCACTTGTGAAAACTCAACATAACTAAAAATAAATTACACTATCACATATATGAATTCTCTAAATATAAGCTCATATAACTCTACAATCAATTGAAAATGGATGAATCATAATCGCTCGATGAAAACAAAATTTATCAGGCTCCATGTTGTGCGTAAATTGGTGAGAATTGAAATCTATATATCACTTGAAATAATTAAGTTTGATTGAGAAACATGTGACGGTGATCGATCGAAGATACTGCTTAGTTTTGAAGTAGAAAATGACGTAGTTTCGTGTTTGACAGTATATTCAAAATCTCGTGAAATGATCAATTTGCTCCCGATGTCTAAAATGTTCAAACATTTCTAAAACATGTACAACAATGGATATTTATTTTTTCCTTCATCTTTAGATCTTTCATCCACATCATTTTTTTTCTCATCCACATCATTTTTCACACACTCATCTTTTATCAAATTAATCTACCAATTTTTTTTTTTATTATAAATTCAAAATTTAAAAATATTTAATTATTTTTTTTACAATATATAAATAATAAGATAAAATTTTAATTTTTAAAAAAAATATTTTTTTAATAACATATTACGTAAATATATATTTATATTATTTTATAGAAATTACAATATTTCATAAAAATAGAAAATAAAAACATTTCAATTAAAATATAACATTTAATTAATAAATTATTATTATATTATTAGTTTTTAAATTCAGGAGAAAGACTCTTGCACGTGGGTCCACTCTCTCACCCGTTTGCAGATTCGTAAGAGACGGAGTCTTCTTTCTTTTTACGTGGGCCCCACCACTTTCGAGCCTAATCATCCGCCACATAAATATTTCACTAACTGGTTCTCGGTCCAAAGAGACCGTTGTGTACATAATCTCTACACCAAAAATTGTGTAAATTTCAACACTTTTATTTATCTTTGTTTTTTTTTCTAGAATTGTAATTTTGAGATTCATGAGTTTATTAATTTGATATATTATTAATTCAAAATTTCGATCTTCATATAAATTATTTTAGTTTATTGTTTTTTTTATTTGAGAAATAGTAATTTCAATATTTTTATTTACAAATAAGAAATTTTAATTTATTTTTTGAGAAAAAAAAATACTGTTGATTTTGTAATGTTTTTTTATGTGCACACATTAATTGTAAAAATCAAACTTTTATTGTAAAAATCAAAATTCCAAACCCCCATTTTAATCGTCACATCTCACAACTACTCTATCTCCCAAAAAAAAAGAAATGCCCTAAATTCGTCGTACTAAATGTGGAGCTTACCAGACGGCGTAGTAGAGACGATCCTACTCGGACTGCCGGCGTTCGACCTCCTCCGATGCAGGGGCGTTTGCCAGCTTTGGCGGTCCTTGATTTCGTCGGCCGATTTCGTCGCCGCGCACCTCGAACGGTCGAAATCCGATCCGTCGAACCACCTCCTCCTTCTTCCTGACCGCTTGTCCAATCTCAGTCAACACCCAGCAGGTCCTTTCTCGTCTTTAATCTGCTTCTCATCTGTAGATCTGGTAATCGTCGGCTCAGTCAACGGCTTGATCTGTATCGCCGAGAAGAGACTAATCATACCGTCAACCCATGAGATCTGGATCCTGAACCCCGTCACCGG
This sequence comes from Euphrasia confusa, assembly GCA_954870475.1. Taxonomy (NCBI): domain Eukaryota; kingdom Viridiplantae; phylum Streptophyta; class Magnoliopsida; order Lamiales; family Orobanchaceae; genus Euphrasia; species Euphrasia confusa. The sequence goes on from OX940952.1 coordinate 38,167,707, forward strand.
CCTTTCCATTCATCTTCCTTATTCCCATTCTGTTTTGGCTAGCTGTGATCAAAATATCAAATTAGCCTTTTGGTGTGATGACGATGGTGTTTACAGGGTCGCCAAATTCGTGTCTGATCCCAACGGTGAAACTGTGCGCGCGCTTTGGGTATCGACTTCTCCCTACAGATGGTCTGCGATTTCTCCTTTTAAAATCGACTTTCGTTTCCACCACCGCCTGTTCCACGCTTGTGATGTCCTCATCGAAGGACTGGCCGCCTATTGGATTTTTGTCTGTTGTGATGATGATGATGATAGGGATGATGAAATTAACGTAGTGTCTCTCGATTTCGAATCGCTAGCAATGACCACGTTCCTTCCACTTTCCAATCGGCAATTGGATATGCCCAAGGGTTATCTTTGGAATGCCGACGATGGACATCCTAATTCCGTCTTATTTGGGGGTAACTTGAATGGAGAATTTGTTTTCGTAGCACATAAGTTTTCTGCTGATACTGAATATTATTATGATGTATGGACAATAAGGATGGATGACACCGGAGCTCCTTCGGGTTGGATCAAGAAATTCTCGATTTGCTTGGATTCTTTTCCCTTCGACGATGGCTTAGGGATTGTGAATGATAAGCTAGTACTCATAAGTTACGAGGGAGGGTTTATAGCCTTGTGGGACCCGCTGACCGGGACGTTGGAAGTAGTAGTAAAAGATGCTAATTTTGAAACCATTAGGATTGATTCTGCTTGTGGCTTTGTGGGGAGCTTGGTTTCGATCGACGGGTTCCGGTTAGAAACCTATGGCCGCCTCCATCAAAATTTGTGCATCACTTGGCCTTACTCTTTATATCCTTCCGTCGGCCCGTGAGTTTAATTGAGATCTTATATCCTTATACTATATGATTATAGTCGTGTACGGTTGATTCCAATGCATAATTGAGATCTTATAAATTTTTTAATTTGCAGGAAGGATGGGTGGTTTAGATCGGATCGGAAAAAACAAGAAGTAGATGGCAGTGATTTTCTGTAAAGAAATGGCCTTGCAGTCTTGCATATTCAGTTGGTTATTAATATAACAACGAGATGATACTCTTTATTATGGAGTAGTTGTTTTCAGTATTTTTTTTACTGATTTTGACTTTGAGCTGGGTATGTTAGCTTAGGTCCTTGGGCGGTAAGGGTCTCAACCCTAACTTATTTATTTTGATATTTAGAAGACCAAAATTGTTATTGCTTGTAAACTTTGCAGCCTCATACTTCTGCGTTTCAAGCTTTTATCTTCTTAATGTGATTTAGCCTTAGCCTTCTCACAAACAACATTATTATTGCTAGTATTGAGAATTCATATAGTAATAAGATTCAATCGACCAAATAAATGCGTTTAATTGAACCATAAACTACAAAGAAAACTCAAAACTCATCAAATATAATTTAACACACGATTCACAATTTTTTTACAACTACTTCAAAAATTGCTACAATGTTACAACTTACAACTACTTCAAAAATTGCTACAAACCGCTCAAATGTAGTCCATTACAAATACAATCGATTGCTTAATCTCCTTAGAAATTAAACGTTTTTAAACCTAATACGCTAAAGGAAGCTTTGAGGGGAAATTTATAGGTTCGGTACGAGTAATGATGAAATTATCGTAGCTTCCATCGATTTGAAATCACTAGCACTGACCAAGCTCACTCCACTTTCCCAACGACAATTACAAATTCAGAACGGTTTTCTTTGGGGGCTCGCAAAAGAGAACCTGATTCTGTCTTGCTTGGTGGAAACTTGAATGGGGAATTTGTTTTTGTAGCTTGCTAGTTTTCGGGTAATTGCAATTATTACGACGTGTGGACTCTGGTGAAGGATGACGACAACGGAGCTGCTGCAGGTTGGATCAAGAAATTCAAAATTTTGCTTGGATTGTTTTCCCTTTGACAAAGGTTTTGGGATTGTGAATGACAAACTAGTACTCGCAAATTGCGGCCATAGGGAAGTAGCATTGTATGACCCGCTGATCGGAGTGTTGGAAGTAGTAGAAACATATTCCAAACTCGAAGTCGTTAATTTGGCTTCTGCTTGTAGCTTTGTGGGGAGCTTGGTTTCGATGGATGGGTTCGACTTTGAATGGAATGACTTCCTTATTGAAAATATGGGTATCAGTTGGCCTTGTTCTCTATATCCTTCCACCCTGTAAGTTTAAATTAATCAGTAACCTGTATAGTTATAGAAATGCATGTTGATTCCAATACATCATATAATTGAGCTTGTTGTAATTTGCATTTTTTAATTTGCATGGAAGAAAAACTAGTTGATTTTGGATATTAGATAGTGTAATACTATACTATAAACAAATTAATTTGAGGATTATTACAACACAACGGGATAGCAAACGGTAGCTCGAATGCTCAAAATCGAGCTTCAAACTTTAAATATTGTGAATTTTGATTTGATCGTTTAATTTGCAGTTAATTGATTCTACAAGTATCTTGAACTCTAAGAAACACCAACATAAATGGAATTAGGGTTGGAATACCGTACTGTGATTCCACGCTTGTGATGTCCTTATCGAAGGGCTCGCAGCCTATTGGATTTTTGTCTACTGCGACGATGATAGGGATGATGAAATTAACGTAGTCTCGCTCGATAATATTTTAAATCGCTAGAAATGACCAAGTTCGTTCCACTTTCCAATCGGCAGCTGGATATGCCCAAGGGTTATCTTGGGAATGCTTACAATGGAGATCCTAATCCTGTCTTGTTTGGGGGTAACTTGAATGGAGAATTTGTTTTTGTAGCACGAAACTTTTCTGCTGAACATTATTATGAAGTATGGACAATGGGGATGGGTTTGACAAAATCGACCGCCGCCTCCGTCAAAATATGTGCATCACTTGGCCGTACTCCTTATGTCCTAACTCCAGCCTGTGAGTTTACTATATAATTATAGTCGTACTCGTGTAAGTTGATACATAATTGATATTTTATATTTAATTTGCAAGAAGAATGATTGGTGGAGTCAGAATTGGAAAGAAAAAAAAAACCAAGTAGATGGCACAAGTGATTTTCTGTGAAGAAATGGCCTTGCAATCTCTTGCTGCATGTTCAGTTGGTTATTAATATAACAAGAAGATGATACTCTTTATTACTCTGATTTTGACTTTGCTCTTTGGTTTGTTAAACTTTTTACCCTCTTACTTTTGAGGTTTCAAGCTTCATCATCTTCTTAATGTGGCTTAGCCTTCCCATAAACAACTTTATTATATAGTAATAAGATTTATCAACCATATAAATGCAATTAATTGAACCATATAAAAAACAACATTTTTAAGAACTTGAATGTGACCGTTAACTGTCCGATGAGATGATGTTATATAAAAGGGATAACAAAATTACAATTACTTCAATAATTACTATAAACTGTCCGATCAGTTGAAAATGAGTGAATTGTAATTGTTTGATCAAAGTTAAAGTGATCAATTGAAGATGTGCCTGAACTAACCAGAATAATTGATACTAGTATTTGAGGAACATGTGCACTATGATCGATCCGAAATGTTGCTCAATACTGAAGAAGAAACAAAATATGAAATTGAAATAATCTCACTCATTTCTTTTTTCTAATAATTTTTTTTAGTAAATTGTTTATTTTCTTAATAAGAAAAAAAAACTTTTGTCTCGCTTACAACAGAGTGCATAGCTCATTTCTTTTGTAAATACAGTAGGATATTTACAAATTAAAACAGGATTTCATCTGTCATTATCTTTTTGATTCAACTCCGTCTTCCCCAAAAAAAGAAAAACCCTAATTCCTTGGTAGTGATAATGTGGAGCTTACCGGACGATCTAGTAGGGACGATCCTACTCCGAGTACCTGCGTTCCACCTCGTCCGTTGCAAGGGCGTTTGCAAGGTTTGGCGGTCCTTAATCTCGTCCGCCAATTTCGTCGCTGCGCACATCGAGCGGTCGAAATCCGATCCGTCGAGCCACCACCTCCTTGTTCGTAACCGTTGCTTCGATCTCCTCCGTCGACCAATAGCAGGTCCCTTCTCGTCTTTGATCTGCTTCTCATCCAAGGATCTGGTAATCGTCGGCTCACTCAACGGCTTGATCTGTATTTCCGGGAAGGGAGACCCGCCGTATGTGACTCTGTCTCCCCATGACATCTGGATATTGAACCCCGTCACCGGCCTTTCCATGAAACTTCCTTACACCTCTCGTGTTCGCTTTGGCACTGTTCAGGATGTGAAAATTGCCTTCTGGTGTGACGATGATGCTGTTTACAGGGTCGCCAAAATTTTGTCCGATCCCAATGGTACATCTGTGCTCGACCTTTGGGTTTCGACTTCTCCCGATAAGTGGACTGTGATTTCTACTTTCGAATTCGATTTTCATTCCCACCCTCGCGGGTTCCACGCTTGCGATGTCCTTATCGAAGGGCTTGCTGCTTATTGGATCCTTGTCTACTCTGGTATTCATATTGATAGAGATGATGAAATTATTGTAGTATCCCTCGATTTGAAATCACTAGCCCTGACCAAGCTCACTCCACTTTCCGAACGAAAATTGCAAATGCCGAACGGTTTTCTTTGGAGGGCTCGCAACGGAGATCCAAACTCCGGCTTGATTGGTGGAAACTTGAATGGGGAATTTGTTTTGGTAGCATATAGCTTCTTTGGTGATGACGATTATTACGACGTGTGGACTCCGGCGATGGATGCCACCGGAGCTGCAACTTGGATCAAGAAACTCACAATTTGCTTGGATTGTTTTCCCCTTGGCAAATGCTTTGGGATTGTGAATGACAAAATAGTGCTCGCAAATTGCGGCTATAGGAAAGTAGCCTTGTATGAGCCACTGATCGGAATGTTGGAAGTAGTAGAGACATATTCCAAACTCGAAATCGTTGAGTTGGCTTCTGCTTGTGGCTTTGTGGGGAGCTTGGTTTCGATGGATGAGTTCGACTTTGAATGGAATGATTTCCTTATTGAATATATGGGTATCAGTTGGCCTTATTCTCTGTATCCTTCCACCCTGTAAGTTTAAATTAATCAGTAACTTTATAGTTATTGAAGTGCATGTTGATTCCAATACATAATATAATTGAGTTTGTTGTAATTTGCATTTTTTAATTTGCAGGAAAGAGGGTTGGAGAAATAAATGGGAAAAACCAACAAGATAGGAGTTGGAGTGATTTTCTTTACTAAAAACTAGTTGATTTTGGATATTATAATCTAGTACTACTATAAGCAAATTAATTTGGGAGTTCTCACCTTATCAATTATTCATACAAATTTTCTTAGCAGCTGTGGTATACATGATATGGAAGGATTGTAATTCTCGTATTTATGAGAATCGTACATCACTCTTGTAGCGATACTTGAACTTAATATAGTTAGAGATGGTCTTGTCTCATTACGGTATGCTTAGTTTATCACTCACTACTTGGTTTTAGTGGCTTGGGTTGATTATTTTGCATACTATTTTTGGTCTAGTAGTTACAACTTACAACGTGACGGTTGCGGTGGATTTGATTTGACCCAAACCGATAAAAATTAGAACCGAACCGCCCGTTCCAAAAAAACAACGGTATGATTTTTAAATTAAAATAAATTATTTGTTTTTTATTTAGTTTAATACAAATTTCGTTATAAATGGGTTCTCATCTTCACTCAACTCCCCCTCCCCCCAAAAAGGAAAAAAAAAAACCTAATTTCTACGTAGTGATAATGTGGAGCTTACCGGACCATGTAGCAGGGACAATCCTACTCGAGGTATGGTGAAATTATCGGTTAAATGAAATGAATTTAATGATATAAATTTAATTTATATGAATTGAATAAAAATGAATTAAAGTTTACAATAATAATAATGAGACATAAGTGTTATTTTTCACCCTCGAAATCGAAATTTTTAGTGGAATTTTTTTTTTGTATCGGGAGGCCACTTGCCACCTCACAAAATTTTATTTTATTTTTGCGTATAATATCATTTTAATTAAATTATTACTAATATTATTCTGTTTTTGTTAACATGCATGTCAATTTAGTCATCAAATCCTATCCTCATTCCCTCTGCCTTTAATTTACTCGAATCGAATTTTATTTCATTTTATTTTTGCAGAGAGAGAAGTCCCAATTGGATAAATCCAACTTCATTCTCTCCAACTCAATAGATGCCCTCCTGGAAACCTCCAAACAAACTCAAATGGACCACTTCACTATTATTTTTTCTTAATTAACATAGATTATAAATATAACTCATATTAAGGTATAATTTTTGAACCCCTTCTTGTTCTCATCTCACATATCATCATATAAATGATATAATTAATTTTTTTTATTCTAATATATATATGACCATATCATGATATGATACGATAAAAACCATATATGTATATGTATATATCTCATGATAGAATATGAAAATGGAAAAGCCGTACCAAGGACACATGCTGCATGGTGCAAAATAAAGCAACCTTTTTTTTCTTCTTTTTTATCCATGCTATATGCTACTAGTATATGGTACTATAGTGCTCTCTCCTCATCAATCACTTTCAAACTAATCATATCCTTACTTCACTTATTAATCTTACTTAGCATAATATATATATAAATAGTTAAATACTACTAGTAGTAGTAATATTTTAATCTTAACTACCTTAATTACATAATTAAAACCCCACTCCCATGCCCCCCACTCTCAAGATTTCACTATATATACCCTCCATGCACTCTCCATTTTCCTCACACACAACCAAAACTACTACTACTAATATTACTAGACATTTTTTTGGTCATAAAAAGGATATCTAGATCGATCGATCGATATGGATAAGGTTAGCAAGATGGTGTCGGAGAAGCCGGTGGTGGTTTTCAGCAAGAGCTCGTGCTGCATGAGCCACACCATCCGTTCTCTCTTCTCCGATTTCGGGGTCAACCCGACGGTGTACGAGCTGGACGAGGTCTCGTCGGGAAGAGAAATCGAGCAAGCGTTGTCAAGGCTAGGATGCAACCCGACCGTGCCCGCGGTGTTCATCGGCGGCGAGCTCGTCGGAGGGGCGAACGAGATCATGAGCCTCCACCTGCAGAGGGCTTTGAGGCCCATGCTCAAACGGGCCGGGGCCCTATGGGTCTGAATTCAAGATCCAATCGAGTATGCCATGTTTTTGTGAGCGAATAAATAAGTCACTGCAATCTTTTTTATTGCACGTGATCTAATTAATAATATATATAGAGAGAGAGGGACTCGGATTAATTAATTAACTAATTAATTAGTCAACTAAAGTACCATGGAGATGACCTTTTTGTACCCGACGATTTTGTACTAATTAATTAATAATAATATTATTAATTGTTTTGGACTAATTAATTAATTAATTAATTAGGAATATCCCGTCATCTTCAAATTTATATGCATCATATTCTCTATTAATTGAAGACAAAAGAATATAATATTTCCCAATAATACGTATGTGAACTATTACGTATTAAGAATTTAAGATGTAAGCATTTTGATACGTTTTAGTAAGGGTCTCATGGTTGGAGCTAGTTAATTAAGTCCATGGTACTTAATTAACTTAATTTTTAAATAATTTTTCACAATTGAAAAGTTAACACACCAACTTATAAGATTGAATGGTTGTAATATGTATGTTTCGTTTGAACAAGAACTCAAATTGATCGATCATTTAATTTACATACCTTCATGCATGTTTTAACCAATGTTTTAAAAAACGGTCGAGGTCTCGTACCGCTTTAGGGGTTTCGTCTGATGAGGCGCACGAGTCAAAGACGTTTTAGTTTTTATACGTTTTTATACGTGAGGCATACGAGTCGAAGCGGTACAAGTCGAGGCGACCGCCTCATCAATTTTTTGTATTTTTTTATATAAATGATAGAGTAATTTATTAATTTATTATTTTGTATTGGTTTTTAATCATCTAATGTTTCATCTTTGTTTAACCCTACAATTTTTATAGTCTACATCCTTCTACGACTAGTGCAACTCAAAAAATCAGTTACTTTTTCAAAATTTTCTCAAAAGTACATATTAGTCTTTCTTCTTTTCTTCTTTTATCTTTTTTGTACACCTATTTTTATATTTTTATTTTGAAATGTTTTAAAACTCCATTTTTTAACTTATAACAATTATGAAAAATGCATGAAAAATAATTATATATTCTAGGTTCATTCTTATGTTTATGAAATTATGATATTTAATTTTTTTTCATATAATGGATCCACTTTAAAACACTATAATTTTTTTATATATATAGAAAAATTAGTGAAAAAAATAATAAGGAGATCAACCGAGAATAGAATAATTTCTTTTTTAATGAGTTTTTCAACAAATAAATTTTGTTTTAAGAATTATTTGATTTATTAGTAATTAATTTTTACATTTTTACATTTTATTGAGGCGTGCGCCTCGTTCCGCCTCGAGGCGTACGCCTCACGCCTCAAGAGAAAAACGCCTCAAATACGAGTCTCGTAATTTAAAACATTGGTTTTAACAAATAAATATAATTAAAATAATTTTTAAATTTTAAAAATTACATAATTTTTTTTCTTTATGTCCCTAATATTATTTCGATTTCAAACTCATGAAACTCAAAATTTATCATGTGCATGTCATCGATTTCATCTGATCCACCAATTCTTTTTCCATCAAATTTTAGTGTTCGTCCGTCAAAACCTGACTGAACCGCCTCTGCAAGTAAATTCCAGCCTCAACGAACCTTAGCGGATTTAGACGGGCCTATGCAATGTTAAATGTGGCTTCAGCGACGGCTAGGGGTCTCACTACTAGATTTCCTGACTGATGTCTATAGTAGGTTTACTATAGACATCAGTTTATACTCGATATCTGTATAGTGAATAGATATCAATCAGTAGAACTTCGACCGATATGGTTACATTGTAAGAACGTCTCTGTCAATACCCGATACAGAATCCAGTCAAAATAGTCGATATTTAAAGTATAAACTTAAAAAATTTAGACTGTTAATCACAACCTATCACATAAGCAGACACTTTTAAAGCCGTGCATAACATTGATCTCAAGTCAACCAGCCTACAAACTAAAAAGTAGATCAATCTCACAAAGTGCCTTCAACCAATACAAACATAGAGATAATTCATACGAACTCATTAAAAACACAAATGAAGTCAACAACACATTAATTCTAGAATGCTCGCAAAAAGACTAATACGCAAGTGCAACCCATTAGGTTGACGAGGTTCAGACCCTTTTCTGACATTAGGAGGGTTTTAAGGCAAAGTATCAACTACTCACGAACCTATTTTTTTGAGATACATTACATCAATATCAATGGAAAATTTAACAAATTCAATTTCTCAAATCTATTTTTTTTTTCTAAAAAAAATATGTTAGTCATCAATTCATAAAATTAATTGTTAAAACTTGTGATGAAACCTTAGTTGTGTTTTGCTTTTATTTAATCAGTTTCTTTATTGTACGCTTATATGTTCGTGTGCGATTGTAAATTGTATATGTTCAATATATTTTGTTCGATTTAAAGTTTTCACTTCGTTGTGTTTTGAAAAGTTCGATTCAATCATATATATTCGGTTTTTTTTTTTTTGGAAAAGTTCGATTTCATCATTATATTCGATTAGATAAAATCATGTAGTATATATGAAATCCTCGAAGATTTTTTATAATCAAATATGGAGTATTAATTTTAATTTACTCGTCCACAATTTATAAGATTAATTTTAAGTATTTAAACAATTGAAAATGAATTGTATCGCAACAAAATTATACAAGGTGAGATGCCAAGAACCGCACTCGTAGCATGTATATTCGCTTTCGGTGATCGATCAATCGAGACGAGTACGTACAACTCTTTTCATCCACATTTTGTTTATATATTTATAAACGTACGTACGTATATTTCCATCTCATGAATCTCACAACCACTCACGAACCTACACGTGTTTTTAGGTAAATTTTAAGGAAATCTTAGAATTCGTCCTTTCAGATGTTCTACGGCCAGCAGCCACTTGTGTTCGGACACTTGCCATTTTTTTTTTTAAATATATTCCTACTTCTTCAAAAAAGAAATCCAATTTCTTCGTTACTACTTGTAGAATATATGTATTAGGAAATGAAATATACGTACAGAGTAAAAAGATAAATCAATCAAGCATATATATATATAATATTCTTACTTTTTATTTTTGGATTTATTAGGAAACATATGTAATGCATTCCAAGTCCAACCAGATTGTTCTAGAAATTAAAAGAACCTAATTTTTATGTCCGTATAATTTGTTTTAACTTTAATAATTTATGCGACTGATATTAATTAGAAAATACTTTAAAATATTTTTGATAGTTAATTAATGTCTAAGTATGACTAATTAATTAATAATAAAATCAGCATACCTATTGCATTTGCATTTAAATATCATATCCCATTAGAGTATTGTGTTGTGATGTATACTCTCTATCAAAATTTAAATGGGAATTGAATTTATTCCCATTACGAAAAATGCCATAAAAACAAATAAATTAAAATTCAGTGAGGTCATCGGAAAATATAATTCGCAATACAAGATGACTAGATGAGGATGTTGCCGTACTTCTTGGTCGGGGACCTCATCCTCCACGTGCTCATTAGGATGAATGTCAATAGGATCAACTCACTCAATTTCATTCCAAATTTTTTTAACAGTAGCTATTTTTATTCATATTAAAAAACTTGAATCGTAAATTAATAGTCATAATTTTAAAGTTTTCAGTTTTCAATTTCGACTATGCAAGAAAAATAATATTATTACAATAAAAAATTATTAATAGAAATTTAATATTAATATTTTTTTTATTATTAAAAAACATGTGACAATTTATGAAACACGTATAATATATTTTAAAAATATTATTTTGTGAACGATAGTACACTTATTAAATTTAATTTGTTGTGCGTTTAATTTTTTCATTGGTTCATTATGTCAAAGTCAAAACATATAGTACAGTAAAACCTCTATAAATTAATAGTCTTGTAACAGTAAAATTTTATTAATTTAGAGAGGTTATTAATTTATTGAGGTATTTTTTTTCATTTAAAAGACAAAGTCGGGACCGGAAAATTTTATTAATTTAGAGAGGTTATTAATGTATCGAATATTAATTTATAAAGGTTTTATGTATATATATACTCTTTCTATTTTCTAATTACAATTTTTTTGTAATTAAAAAAGTGTTTAATGAGAGATAATATTTATATAATAATAGTTTTAAATGTACAATTTTGAACTTGTTCTTTTGAATTAAAATTGACTTAATTGAAATGAATTAAAAATTAACTTTTTTACAAAAATAATACTGTAATAATTTTTATAAAATTTTAATTATTTTTTAAAAATATTAATAATATTTTACCGACCATTAATTTAAATTATATACTAAAAATTATTGATTTAATTATTTTATTTTAATTTATTTTGAAATTAACATAATGGAGTTGAATTAAACTGATTTAAACTAAAAATGAGCTGAATTTAAATTTAAAAGTACAAATAATTAAAGTAGTAGAATATAACGCCCAAACACATTTCGTATTTTCATTATATATTTCATCATTCCTTTTTTCTATAACTTCTCATTTTAAATTATTTTTTCAATCAATTCTCCCTTGCGTCATAAAGAGAAAAGCATTTACATGTTAATTTCTCTTCTTCATTTTTCTTTTTATTCTCCAATAACAAAATTCTATCCACAATATATATTGTCACTCAAATCGAATATTGTTTTTGAGAAGGAACCAAAAGAAAGAAAGAGGTCCCAAATGGATAAATACAACTCCATTTCATTCATTCTACAACTCACAAGATGCCTCCACCATATTCTTTAATTTATTAATTGGACCACTTCTATAATATGAAAAATAATATTAATAATAATAACAATCCATTCTTAATTAACCACATGCAAAAAAGATTTATATAAAAAAATAATAATAATAATAATTTGAAAATAAAATAGTCTCCGTGTCTAAATATAGTTGGTACACTTATTTTTAGGAGTATCCCACAATACTTAATTTAACCACTTATTTTTATTTACTTATATTTTTTAAAGCGTGTGAACTTAAGAAACAAAATCTATACAAATATTCTCAAGCATCTATAATATCATGATCACGTGACATATATTATAATTAGTAGTAGTATATTAATTGTAATTATCATGAAATCGCAATCATAGAATAAAAAGGTACCGTACAAAGGACACGTCTTAATTTTCTCCTCCGTATGCAAGATGCAGAGATTCGTCATTGTGTCTTAGCTGCTACACCACTTTCTTTCGGTGCCGCATCCCACAATCACTATCACATTTTTCACTCATTTTTTTTTTTTTTGAAATAAAAGCGTGGAAATTACATTTCTACCCTCTACCCCACATGAACCTCATCCCTATATAAACCCTTGCAACTCCCATTTTCCACATATTAAACTCACAAGCTTTGTTCTATATATTAATTGCAATATTATTATCAATGGAGAGGGTAAACAAGATGGTGTCGGAAAAGCCAGTGGTGATCTTCAGCGAGACCTCTTGCTGCATAAGCCACACGATTAAGTCCCTATTTTACGACTTTGGAGCCAACCCTACGATCTATGAGCTCGATGAAATCCCAATGCGACGAGAGATCGAGCAAGTGCTTTCCGGGCTCGGATGCAATCCGGCGGCCCCCGCCGTGTTCATCGGTGGGAAGTTTGTGGGAGGTGCTAATGAGATCATGAGCCTCCATCTCAAGAGGTCCCTAAAACCGATGCTCAATCGAGCCGGCGCTCTTTGGGTCTAAATTTTGGCGTGTTGTTCGACTTCTAGCTATACGTACGTGCATGCAGTTTTCTTGCATTTAGTCATAGTTAAAAAGTCGGATTAGTTGCTAGGGAGTATCATACGGTGAGAGAGATATATAGTGATGAGACTACGTGCTACAAATTTTCCTAACGATAATATTAACTACTACTACTACTACTAAATAAAGTGTAACTTCAAACTTTTTTTAAGTGAAGTTACAAATCCTTATAATGTGTGTGTTTTGAGTTATATATTTATATAAACATTTGTTTAAATAAGCTTTGAGATATTGTTTTTCGAACTTTAATTATATACGTATTTGTTTGCCATCTCGCACGTACATTTTCTACAATTTTCCAATCCAAAAGTTCATGCAAATATTACTAAATAATTGAAATCAATTCAACTATATTTTTTCTTTTCATTTATACGATTATATATATACTTATAATTAATTCTTACAATTACATACAATGAAATAAAATCGAACTATATAACTTCAAAAAGTATACACTACTCATTTAATTTGGCGTATCCCCGATTGCAGAAAAAAAAAACATTAATGGATTTTCAACAACTAGGATCTTTCAACCCGTGCGATGCACTGGGATTATCTTTCAGCAGCTTCTCCGGTTACTATTTTAATATAAGAATATTAATAGAAAAGTTTTAATGAAATTTTAAATACAAAATTATAAAAAATGAGGTCAAAGATTGAAAAAAAAAATTAAAACTCATAATAGACTTAAAGTTTAATAACAAATTTGAAAGATCAATTCACATTTCTAAACACTTCCTTATAAATGACATTTGTAGCCTTATTCGTGAGGTCTCCATTCGAATCACAAATTAAGAATTTCAAACCGGCTCGATTAGTGACTCTAGAAACTGCAACATATAACTGTCCGTGTGTGAACACCGGTCTTCTCAACAGAATTCCAACCTTTGACAAAGACTGTCCTTGACTCTTGTAAATTGTCATAGCATAAGAAATCATAATTGGGAATTGCCGACGTTGAAATCGAAAGGGCAAATTTGAATTAGAAGGGGTAAGTTGCAACCTTGGAATGTAAACAATTTGATCTTTCTTTTCGCCTCCTAATACCTTTGCCTCTATTACGCAGGTTACCAATTTTGAAATTACCAATTGAGTGTCATTACATAAGCCTGTACTGTGATCGAGACTTCTTAATCAGTGTCATTACAAAGGATCAATATAATCAGTGTAAAGATAGCAAGGGGAATGGACCAGGTAATATGAAATTGGGATATGATGAGGGAAAAAAATCTGAACTACAGAGAAACTTATGAATTTGGAGCACGAAGAGGGATGTCAATTACACTGCAAAAAATAGATCACAAACAATGATTTATCAAATTGATAAATTATGATACTGCAAAAATATAAAGGATGTATATAATCTGTGTAAAGATAACATGGGGAATGGACCTGATAATAAGAATATGAACTACAGAGAATTGAAAGAATTTGGGTCACGGAGATGGATGAGAATTACATTGCAAAAAATAGGCCACAAACAACGATTAATGACATTGATGAATTCTAATACTGCAAAATTATAAAGGAGCAATAAGATCAGTGCCAAGATAACTCGGGGTATAGACTGGGGAAGACAAATATGGCATATGATGAGGGATAAAAATCTGATCTAAAGATAAACTTACGAATTTGGAAAACTTACGAATTTGGGGCACGATAAGAGATGATAATTATCTTGCTAAAAATAGGCCAGAATAAACGATTTATCAATTTGATGAATTGTGATACTGAAAAATTATAAAGGAGAAAAAAGATCAGTGCCAAGATAACTGCGGGTATGGACTGGGGAAGACGATAATAGAAAAATACACGAAACTATATAGAAAACTGAAAGAGATAGAAACTTACGTATTTGGAAGAAGAGAATCGATTTTTTGAGATTGTTGAATTAAGAAACTGCAAAAAAATATATCAGTATAATTATACAAACCCTAAAAACTTGAAAACCTAACCGAGGAAAAAGTGAAATGAGAATGAGAATGAGAATGAGAAAACGAAGAAGCGGAAAATAATGTACTTAATTAGTAATTGGAATAGTTGACCGAAATTAAATGATATAGAAGATTGAGGATGAGTAAATTAAGCATTCCTATTGGTCAACAGAATCCCCACATTTGACAAATAAATTTAAAAATAATTAATAAAGTATAGTAATCTTATGAGAAATGTTATTAAAATTTCATTATATATATATATATATATATATATATATATATTCATTTTTTACCTACGTGTATAACTTAATTATAAGGGAAATTTTAGATAAGAGTAATTTATTTAATAATATTTCAATTTTATTAATTTAAACACCAGTTACTAAAATTTATATATTATATAAAACACACAGTTATTACAATATTATCTAATCTTTAAATTACTCTAATAAATAAAAAATCTAAAAAAATTAAACATTAAATTTTAAGGTAAATTTATAGAGCATGTTGTTTTGAGCGATTATTAATAATAACTAAAAAATATAAAAACAATATTTTTTTTAACTAATTGTTCGGAATTTATCCCTAGTATTAATAGAAATACAAAACTGAAAAATATGTTTTAAATGAAAAAAAATGAATAAGGAACTTACAATTAAACGGTAACCCATTTCTATTTTAAAAAAATTATTTCATCGTCAATGATTCAATTTAAATGGCGCGAGTTTTTTTGATCTGTTCAGATTGTTTGCAAACCTTTTGAAAATATAATATACCAAAGTTAGGGGTGAAGTAGTATGTTTAAATGAGGTTATGCATTACAAATTTATTAGTACATGAGAATTACTACGTATAATAGTAATATGCAATCATTCACCCTATTTCATTATATAATTATTCAGCATGTTGTTTCATATAGAATTGAATATTATCGTAAAGTAAGAATTTCAATCCTGCCGTGACTCTTGAAATTGCAACATAAAACTGCTCGTGCGCAAGTAAATAACGATAGTCTCAAATGAATCCCCACTTTTGCGTAAGTAAATAACGATAGTCTCAAATGAATCCTAACTTTTGATAAAGATTGTCTCTGGCTCATCGCATATAATATCATAATAGGGAATTGTGAACGTTGTAAGCGATATGACAATCTTGAATCAGAGGGAGTACAAACCTGTTCTTTTAGACTTAATTTCAGTCCGATTCAGTTCAGTTCAGACCGCTTCAGTTCAGCTCGATTAACTTTGTTTCAAAATAAATTATAATAAAATAAATAAAAAATCATTTCAATCAAAAATTTAAAAAATTATTTAAAAATTTATAAAATTCATATTATTTTTATAAAAAAAAATCAATATAGTTCAGTTCAGATCACTTCATCATTTCAGAGCGCTTCAGTTCAGTTCATTTCAGAACGCTTCAGTTCAGTTCAGTTCAACTCGTTTCAATCCAAAAGAACAGGTCATAAGGATCTTTTCTTTTGGACTTATTATTCTCAGTTTCAATTCAGTTCACACTTATTAAGTTCAATTCAGCCTGTTTCAGTCCAAAAGAACAGGTCCTAAGAATGTTGTAAAAACCCATTAGAAACTGAAAGGAGATATTTATGAAAAATATGTTGTTGATGAGGATTGAGATTTAATTAATTAGTACGGTAAGTTGGAGCATATCTTGAGTATAGTCATGCAAAGATAATTGGTTGAGTGGATATCGATGACAGGGGAGACTGTATATTCAGATTTTTGAGTTTTGCGTCTCTTTTTATAGAGACATATGATTTCCAAGCTTGATTCTGCAAAACAAATCTGTACAAATGTGAATTGTGGACAAATGTTGAATAAATACTAAAAATAGGAATTTGATGTTTAGAAATCGAATAAGTTAACCACATAATTAAGATCGGGATAAAAAAACTTAACTGATGGAATCAGAAAGACAATTGTAAAAGACATTTATGGTCTCGATAATTTGAAGAGGCAAACGGTTTAGGAAAACTGATAAACAGTAAAAGAAAAGGAAAATGAGTGTAATTCTTAAAATTATTGATATTTATGTGGGAAAAATCTACAAAAACATATTTAAAAGAAATAAAAAACTGTATTTATAATTTGATATAGAAAAAAAAATGTTGAAGTGTTTTAACATAATAAAGTAATTTCTAGGCTTTCATTGGTCACTTAAATAAATAATATAAGTCGTGCTTGTGAATAATAAATAATGTATTGTATAATTAATAAAATTAAAGGGTTGAATAATTATTTTTGTTTTTATTTCAATTATCTCACTTTTCAATTTTGTTATTAAGTTATTTGTGTTAATAATTATAATGAAAAAAAATATTGAAAGGTATGTAAATAGCGAATTATATAATATTTAGTAGTTGTATATTTAATAAAATAAAATTGTTGAAATAAAACACAAATAAAAGGAAAATCGTTTATTTTATTTTATTTCAATTTATTTTTAATTAATAAAACATATTTTTAACACATAAAATTTTAAATTGTAATGTGATAATAAAACTTATAAACTTGAATCATATATGAAATTGAAAAATATTATTAATAAATATATAGTTTTTAGGTTTTTTTTCGTGCAAACTATGATTCAAAACTCGACGTCCATTTTAATGCGACTCAATATTTATTAAAATGAAAAGAGCACGGCTTTGGTCGACAAATAGTCACTCAACGAATCATCCAATAAAACATGTAATATGGACGCTTAAAGCAACATACCAGAAAGATATATAATTAAAGCCTAGAATTTGTAATGTGGAAGCTTAAAGCAGCTTATCAGTTATTAAATTTCATAAATACACGATTAAGAAATCTTTGTATTATAAAAAGAACGTGTAAGTGAGAGTCTAAACGTTACTATACACGATTAAGAAATCTTTGTATCATATATAATACTTATCATAAGAATTTGAATATGTATGTAGAGGAGTGGGCACGCCAAACATTCATAGTCAAAGCCTCAGAAGTACAGGGTCTATCGAGCGCCCAATATGAATTATGAGCAATAAAAGCAATCAATTTTTTTAGTACAGGGTCTATCGAGCGCCCAATATGAATTATGAGCAATAAAAGCAATCAATTTTTTTAACAAAAAGTAAGTTTGAAAAGTTCATGACATTAGGCGAATAAATAAAAAAGGGAATAGAGACAATAGAAATTTGTTTCGTCTTCCCCGTGATACCTCAAATTCTCTAAAGGCCCTGCAATACATATATGTAGCATTAGTCCTGAGAATGGCTACAATAGCCAACCAAAAATTAAACAATAATAGTAAATCAATATTAGTATTCTAACTAATTATAATAATTCATGGTTGCTTGAAGCAAAAAAGTGTAGAAAGCACGAAAATACCTAAATTGATGTGTCGCCTTAAGACTTAACAGACTGTACCATTCGATCCTCCTCTCCAAATACCTTAACCTACTAAACAAATTACAAATCAAAATCAGTAGACTCAAAAACAAATTTAGGCTTAAAAAAAGGGTTGAAACATAGATACTTAGAAAAATAACAGAGCCCATCCGGCTTGCACATGATCGGTGTCGAGATTACTATGAATAATTTGGAGCTCATCAGGCTTCAAAAGAATGTTATGAATAATACGGACAATTATATATGTGTAAATAATAAAAGAAACAACATAAATTAGGAATAATATGAGGAGATGATATAAATATAACAAATCGATGAATGAAAAGAAGAAAAAACATAACTTGCGATATCATATTTAAAAGGAAAAGAAAGAAAACAAAACCGAATAGAGGGCCTCAAGATCAGCACATACAACCAAAATATAATTAAAAAAGAAAAAAATCAAAAGAGATAAATTAAGAAAAAATGGCAAACATTTTCAAGTGATATTTGTGGCCAGCGTCAATTGCATGTTGTATACAAATCTGCAATTCATATCATACAAAGTAAATAGTACACCAAGTCATCTATTCCAAAACTTATCATGTAGTGAAAATTCAAGAATGCGACTAAAATTGAATATCTAGAAACTATTCACATTATTGTAGATGACAGGTATATTTAACATTATGCTAATCAAAGAGCATACCAGAAAAAAAACATGTAACGACTTTCTTTAAATGAACAGAATTATCAAGGAAATGTGTTTGTAGACTCATGGAAATAATAAAATTAAATCAAATAAATTAATATAATGTAATGGTTAGCTTTATTACATTGAATGGTATGCCCATTGACATCGGTGAATATAGTTGGCACCACCTGAAACACGTCAAAGATTGATTATACTAACAACAATATAAAATAAGAAGAAAAATTACAAATGAAATATCCGAGAATTAGAAATAAGTATGAACCTAGAGGAAATATTGATGGCATTTGCGGTTTGTTGTGTCCATTGTACACTACAAAAAAGAAGAATGCAAATATATGTATTTGGAATATACTAATGGCAAACTATTAACGGAAGAGTTTCAAAGCATATAAATTAAATGAATTAAGGGAATGTATAATAGAATAAATACCCATCAAGAGGATTCACGACACCAGGAAAGTACTCTCAAAATGTTAATCTGTTGATCCTGTGACTCGTCTGATGCACAAATTTCATACAAATACTTCAAGAATTATAACTATATAGTTTAATAAAAATTATATTTCCAGAAAAAGTATTGTACATAATTCTACATTAAAACTGTCTTTCTGAAAGGTGAGCATATCATGAACATGCACGTTCGACTGCTCGAAACTCTTCCCAGGAGCAAAATGAAAATTACCAGCTGGACAATTGTGTAGTAGAAGGCATACTAATTAATAGATGGATTGCATAGTTCACTGCCCTACATGAGAAAGTTGAATGATGCAAAATCTGGTAGACTCCAACACTAATTCGAAGTATTAAAAGTATTATAATTAGTTTGAGCTAAAACATCCAAATCACTGACTCGCAGTGGAACTGTGTCGACTGTTGAAGAGTGTTATATGCAACAATGATTGTTTAACATGTAAGCTAACACAGGTACTTCCAAATATAATACATACTCTACAAAAGTATAGCAAGTCGTCCTATAACTTCTTTGATTAAATAAAATAAGTACAGTAGATGATAATGATATAAAAAAACAGCTCGCTCCTTTGTGGGAGCGAATATCTTACTTACATGAACAGTTCAACCAATTTTTGTTCTAACCAATGAAATCAAATATGGTGTTTTATAATGTCTCAAAACATATACAACTTGGTGCCCACAGAACAACTAAACATGTAGGCCAATATAAATTGCATCACAAAAAATTACACGCCTAAAGCAAAGAAGAAAAATATCACAACTCAGAATCGAGATTATAGTAAACTACCTTTTGCAGCTCTACTTTTATGTCCGTGACGCATTTCTAACCGTGCAGCCTCTTCTAAAATTTTGCAGGGTTCACATACACGCACAGGTGAGTCGCCTTGCCCACGCAACAACATCCTTTGCTGTGTACATCTGCCACAGAATATGCCCCCACACCTGCGGCAATGGTGCTGTATGTGCAAACAACTAAGAAGAACAAAAGCAAATTCTCCAATTTAATTTGCGAGAGACATCCCAACCTGTATGTGCAAATAACTAAGATTTATTCGGAAAAATTAACTAAAACTAAGAAGCAAATATAGCAATTACACAAAAGAAGTGATGTTTTGTTGTAGCGGAATCCTCTCACGACCAAAGTGACCACAACTGTTTTTTTATAACAATGAGTCCATATTAGAAGCCCCTCTGTGATATGACTGAAGTAGTACTTGAAAAATAAACGTATAATGTGAACACATCGGCTCAATCTCTTGATATCTTACTGGAACCAATATGTGTCTCCTCTTCATATAAACTACATGTTCCACCAGCCGATTATTTAATCTTATTGAACACCACAACAAATCAGTATAGCAGCCAAGATGTCAATGATAAGCCTTCAGCTAGGAACTGGAGTATAGGATAATGGGATGACCTCCAATAACTACCCCGAATATTTTAGTCCAGTTATAAGCAACTCCAGTTGTTTTCAAAATTATAAATACCCCATTATGATATTACTAACACCCATTTGGCGTTTGAACTTACATGTAACAAATACACTCTTACTGCGGGTGTGAATAAAAAAGAAATAAATATTAATGGCGAATTTGTAATTTTGAAAGCTATTTTTTTCTTTTTAATATGACTGAGCTTAGTATTAATTGTAATTAACCCTTTGATTAAACTATCCCAGACAAAAGAATTACCTCATGAGTCGAGTCAGGCGGAAACCACCTTAACAGAACTCCAAGATGTACCACAGCAGGTATTAGCTTGAATAATAATGGTGTAGTTACCTACATATTATCACTATAATTGTCATACCTTAATAAGCAAAAATATTAAATGAATGAAAAATAAGATAATACGACTGTAACAGATACACCAAGAAGGGCTCCTTTGAAGTCGCGGCGTACCATATACAACACTAATTATGCATACCATTACGAAGAACAAAAAAAAACTTAAAAAATTACAGTAAATCGCAGTACCCTATCTCCAAGACCGATGCTAACACGATCATGAATTCGAAAGTCTTAACTGAAACTCCTGTTTAAGAAAATATCACATAACTACTAAACTGAAACAATAACATCGATTCAATTCAATAATTTAAATTAAAAACATAAAATTGAAGTTCTCACAGTGTATTCAAGGCTGTTAAAAGCTTCTTCATGTGAAGCCATAGATACAAAAGTGAAAAGCTCCAGTATGAATCCACTTCACAGCAAAAACATCTTTGGCAGTAAGAATTCCCTAAAATCGCAAAGAAAAGAATAAATCGTTATGAAATGCCTTATCATGAATTTTGGTGAATACCTTATCCTGCAAATTTGATATACTAATATGAAATGTGTTAAAATGATAAAATGATGTATAATTAAAATATAAAAATAATTATAATAAAACTTGAATTATAAAAGAACTAATGAATTTCGGATAGAGGTAAAACACACATTAACCTACAACAAAAAAATACAAATCATTACGATAAAATCAGAAAGGGTGTTTCCAAAACTTAATTATTCAAAAAACAAACAAAAATAATAGTTGTACTTTTATTTATTATGCGAGTTCAAGTCCCCATTACAGTCGATTATAACTAAAACATGAATGATCGATCGATCACAGTAGACGAATAATTTTACATGAGGGTGTTTCAACTTTCAAAAGGCATCATCAAATTTGGGACAAAAACTAATCACTATCAAAATAGCAGTTACTTCAAGAGAGATTGAATTGAAAATTGCACTAAAGTAACCCACATGTAAAATACACTAAATTGAAAATTGCACTTTACCTTAGTCAAATACATATCACAATGTGTCAAAATTTATTACGAATAAACAAATAGATAATGGCAAATATGATGGAAAAGGTAAAGTGTAAAAAAAACTATTGGAAGTAAAATGATTGCAGGTGTGTGTAGAAAGCAAATAAGTACGTGCAATATCTATGTTCTTCAACTATGAAGTTGGTCGCGCACTTATATCTGGGGTTTACCTATCCATCAGACGATTCAAAGTTCAAACTCTCGACATGAGTGGCTTCCACGTGATCTTCAAGATTTCTTGACCTCAAGTCCATGTCCCTATTGATCGAATCATCACCGGTGCTCTACAGAATAACTCATGTCAAGTTCAATTGATTAGAAGAAAATCATTTTTTCACTCACTTCTAAATTCCTATTTCTATTCCCAAGTACCAATAATTACTTCAACTCGTCTTTCATCCGTGTCGGAAACACAGTTCTTCCCCAGCACTCGGTAAGTCCAGCGAAAGCCCACAGGCCGCCGAGATTACGGCCATTGCGACTGCTAGAAGCACCGCCCAGAGACGACGCGCCACTCCGAATAGTTGTATTTGAGCACCCGATTATTTTGAATCTGGAAAAAAAATACATTTGGATCTTTGATGATGAGAAGAGAAGATGATGAGAGCAGTAAATTTCTCAGAATGAGAAATACCTAGAGACGATCAACCCTTTTAATTCTCAGTCTGCAAAAAAAATGGATCTTTGATAGTGAGAATTTAAATAACGAATATACAGGGCAAGGGTTAAAAACCCAGATTGAAAAAGGTGGGAATGGAGATTATAGGGTTAAAAACCTAAATTGAACCCTAATTGAAAAAGCATGAATCGTGAAACCTAATCCCATTGTCCAGTTTATTTTACCTACATGGAAGGAACCGAGAGAGGAAAATAACGGGAGCATCTCCGGCGGCCGAGATTTGCGTTGAGGAATCTGCAAAAATAAATCGTTAAAACACACCTTTCAGTGTAAAAAATAGCTGCACGTATGGACTGGAGATTCACGATTACAGAAACGGGACGAAGAAAGAAAAACGAAATAGAACAAAGAAAAACACGAAACGGGACGAAAGGAAGAGAAAGGAGGCTGCAAAAAAGAAAAAAAAATCAAAATTATCAATTTAAAAAAAATCCAGATTTATGAACTCTGATCAACGATTTACCAACGAATTTCAGAATATAAAAAAAAAGGCCTAATCTCCAGATGGATGGGCGAATACACAGCTTTGTGATGAAGGAGAAGAGAAGGAAGATAGAAAGAGAAAAAATGGTTTGAAGAGAAGATGAAAAAGCGGAACAAATTTAATGTAAAGATGGAATAATTGACCAGAAATTAATTAATCCGTACTGAATTTTATTTGTTTTTTAAATAAATAAATGAGAAAAGATTGTGAACGCAAATGAAATTGAATTGAAATTTAGCATTTTTATTGGACAATAGAATCTCAATTGGTCTATGTGGCAAAATTGAAGGATATTACTGGCTATTGAGAAACTAAAGGAGGATTCAGGAATTATATATTAATAGATAGTTCGTCGAAACGGCTCATACTATTGCATACGATTTTAATAAAACATCTGTGACTGGATTTGAAACATTTAATAAAAAAATTACCATTTGTGGTCCAAAAAATGTCAAAAAGTATCCGACTTTTACAACAATTACGTGTGGTCCAAAAAATGCCCTAAGAAATATTAATTAAACATTCATATTTATGAAAAGGGAAATTTTACATTACGGTAAAATTTATACATATATAATTTTTTTCAAGATCCACTTATACCACGTGGACCAATAGGAAATTAATAATAATATTGTGTTCACACTATAAATTATTAATAAAAAAATTATAAATTATAATTAGTAATATTATTAAACATATTTAAATTATTATATATAAATCTTAAATAATAATTTGAAATTATATATTTTTGATAATAATAATTAATTATCATCTTAAATATATATATTTTTATTTCTTTTCTTAATATTCTTTTTTATTCTATTAATATTAATTTAATTTCAATTAATCTTATATGATCTCTTTCTATTCTTTAATCCATTTGAGTTAAAAAAAATTAACCTGGCTATTATTTTCTATTTAACTATATTATTTTCTCTTGCTATAATCTGACTTCGTATCATTTTTTATTTTTCTATTGGATGCGTTTGACACTCGAGAAATGCAGAGAAGAAAAAATCCTCTTCCACCAGATCAGAGGCTTCTCGATCGGGTAGGATGAGACGAGAAACTCCTCTTCCACCAGATCAGAGGCTCCTCGATCGGGTAGGATGTAAGATCAATGCAGAGAAGATAAACTCCTCTTCCACCAGATTAGAGGCTTCTCGATCGGGTAGGATGAGAAGATAAAATCCTCTTCCACCAGATCAGAGGCTTCTCGATCGGGTAGGATGAGACTCGAAACTCCTCTTCCACCAGATCAGAGGCTCCTCGATCGAGTAGGATGTAAATCGAAGGATGCACCCGAGTAGCAGACACATGTGTGGGAGAGAGCCAATAGGTCTCATCCAAGGACTAACTTCATAATATTTCAATGAAAATTAGTCATAGCCAATAGGTCTCATCCAAGGACTAACTTCATAATATTTCAATGAAAATTTGTGATATTCGAGATTCGAACTCTGCGTCGTTGGGGAATTACACCAACATCACCACAGACCTTACCACTCGACTATGCCCAAGAAGCTTACATACTATAAATTACATCAAACATACGTAATTTTTGAAAATAATAAAATTTTCATAATTGAGATAATGGTTGATAATGAGATTAATACGAATTTAAAAATTTAAGTGAGTGTTTGATTATTAAATAAAATAATTTGTTAGTCCATTAATAAATTTTTAGCCGAAATAGTTGGAGATTAAATAAAATTTTAGATTATTTCAAACAATTAAATCACGTGCATCGCACGGGCAGTGATACTAGTTGGGTAAAATTGCATAAAGTAAGTAAGCTGTGCAACCCAGTGTTGGCCCAAATACATTTGAAGTGGTCCAGCCCAATAAGTGAGATTTGGACTTATCTGGGCTTTGGCACAACTCACGAGCCCAATCACAATTCCCTAGAGAAGTTAAATGGACCCCATCAATCTATTCTAGCCCATCTTATTTCCCTCGCAATTAATGCTCTTGTCAGTACACCACCACCCTCTTCGGCAACGGTCAAATCCTCTAATCTCCATCTCTCCGGTACTTCCCCGGCTAATTCGACCCTGGAGGTGTGGGTTCCGCCCACACTTCCTCAGATGATGACACGTGCCCCTCTTTTCCCTCCTTTTAATCTTTATTTATTTATTACTTCTATTTTTATTATATTTTGTGTTTATTTATATTAATATAGGTTAATAGTTTTAAATACTATTATAAATTTACCTAATATACATAAATAGATTTTAAAAATAATTATGTTTTATACCAATATTATACATGCCTCACAAAATTAATTTTATTTAATTTCTCAACTTAATATACATGCTTTTACAAAAAAAAAAAAAAACTTTATGTTTTAACTTCAAAATAAAATTTTAATCTAATTTTTAAATTTATTTTTTAGATTTTTTTTACACAAAAATATTTTATTTTTTGACCATTTATCCAAAAGTAACATATTTTTAATATAATAACTTTTTATTTTAGTGTATATATATTTTGAAAAAAAAAGTTAAATAAATAATTTTATGTTTCTTTTGTTATGGCGTGAATTTTAGCACTTCTTTTTCTTATTATTTTTAAAATTAATATTTTTCAAATATGTTGCTAATGAAATTTGTTTTTTTTTTTTTTTTATGAAATATAAAATTTGAAAATACAAATAAAAGATATAAATCACTCATTAACACACATCGTGTTTTACATTTTGTGCCACTCGTGTGTGCCTGCGATGTTGAGACATGATGTTGTGCGTGATCTTTTGGGTACGGAACATTGAGCGAGTTGCAAGGTTATCGATCTTGTTTTCCCAAATCAAGCGTTTTGGGCTCCTTGCGAGGGTTGTTATCTGAATTGGTCACTTCAATTGAGAACTAAATATTCTAGGTTCGAACCCTAAGTTATTACAATTGACTTTAAAAAAATTCATTAACACACACTTATCATTTTTGCATAATTATTTACTTAAATAAATATATAAATATATAAATATATATATATATATATATATATATATATATATATATATTTATAATTATTATAAACATATAATTAATTTTAAGAAATACTCTAAATAATTAAATATGTATACTTAGTTAAATTTATAATATTATTTAAAATTATTAATGTATATTAATATAAATAAAAACAAAGTATAATAAAAAAAATAGATAAACATTTAAAGGAAGGAAGGAGAGTGGGGGACAAGTGTCATCATCTTAGGAAGTGTGGGCAGAACTTATCCCTCTAGCGTCGAATTAGCCGTACTTCCCCTCCACTTTCCACTTGTATCCGACATCTAACTTAATGTAAAAATTGTTAAAATAATTTTTATTGTGAAACTTATAAAAAACTGAAATTTTATTAATAAGAACGGAACCCATAAATAAATAAAAATAATTTTGTATATGAGCACTGCATCTAACTGCACGAAAGGAACCGCACGTGATTAAGCCCAGCCGTCCACATCTCCGCCCTGCGCATTTTATCTTTTACACCATATCACCGATCAGCCTATTATGCGTAAAACTCATGTGGAACACGTCACACTAACGGACACCACGCTAACATACGCACCCTGCATCTCTTTCATTCACAAGCATTCACTGCAAATCTCAGTCGATACTTACTCTTTCCGTTTCTACACCCTCGTAATACGACGCCGTTTATGTCCTGCGATTACACAGCCCAAACCTCGAGCTTCGGCACAATTTTCATTGCGCTGTAAGCCCTAGCTCTGGTCATATTTTTTTTTTCCTTTCTAAGGTGCGTGTGAGTGTGTGTATATATATATATATATTTATGTATTCTTCTGTAAATACACTTTGATTTACTCTGGTTTACTGTCTGAAGGTCGGATAAGATAATCTCTGTTTCAAGCTTGGAAAGTAGGTTCGAGATTTTGCAGAAATGTTTGGGTTTTCGAAAAGAAGAATTAAGATTGGAAGGTAAATGTGTCTGCATTTTGGTCTAATTTTTGTTATATATATTGGAAATTTGAGCTATTTTTAGAATGAATGTTGGATTTAAACCGAGATCGAGGCAGGTTAATCGTTAATCTAAGATATCGTTGTTCGATTGAAAATGGAAATGTGAATCTTGCTTTGGGTTTAGGGTAACCTTTAGAAGCTGCTGATTAAAAGTCTTGATTTCCCTTTTGACTTGTCTCCTCTTTTGTGCTTATTTTGAAAAGTAGAAAAATTGTTAAAGTGTAAATAGTGCAAGGCTTGCTACCTTTCTCATCTGTTTACTTGTTTGCATATTTTTTTCATAATATGTTGTGATTTGCCCAGATTAAAGGTTCAACTTTCGGACTCCGTACATGGAACTAGAAGCCCGTTAAGGCCCACAAAACGATTTAGTGGTTCCAATGTAAGGATTCAACTTAGTTTCATCTAGTGCCCACTCAAATTTACCTTCATCGAAGGTCTCTTCCGTCATGGTAGGTAGCAGGTGTTGGTGTTGCATCGTGTAATCAAGGGGATGAACTCAACTTCCATTCTTCATCTAATAATGCACCAGAGCTTGAGCTTAATAGCTGCACTTCAGGCAGTTCTGAAAATTGGATGGTACGCTCAACCAACGGAGAAAATCCTACACCACGCTTCAATGTAAGTTATCTTGTACCTAGCTTACGAATGTTGTATTGAAATTGAAAAACTGCGGCATTTTTTTTATAAAACACTTGAGAAATTTGGATGTTCTGCGAGTAGCATGGAGCAGCTGTCATTGGAAACAAGATGGTGGTTGTTGGTGGTGAATCTGCTAATGGGTTGCTGAAAGATGTCCAGGCATGTTTGTGTTGTTTTTTATTTATTTATTTATTTTAGATGTATAGAGGTAGGATAGTGATCACCTCTCACCCCCTCCTTCAGAAATATATATATATATATATATATATATATATATATATATATATACATTTAATTTATATTTCCCTCTTTTTGAATGTACCATTTTAATATAGGTAAAATCTCTTAGAGCATGTTTTGTTTTCTTCTGACCAAGTCTAGAAAAACAGAGCCCAGCAAAAACCATACCTATGTGAACTTCAAATCTTATTTTACTAACTCGTGTTTCGTGCATTTTACTTTTTAGAGACTACGTGTGCATAACATTGAATGATGATGAAGTATAAATTCTCTAATTTCTTTGGTATTTTTTTCAGGTACTGAGTTTTGATAGATTTACATGGACTACGGCTTCATCAAAACTTTACCTTTCACCTACTAGTCTCCCACTAAAGATTCCAGCTTGCAAAGGTCACACGTTGGTAAGCAACATTCTCAGCAGTAATACAATCCTCGTTGTCTGTTGGATTTCTGAGTGCAGAACTAACTGAATTAAAACGGTTTTGTGAGATACTTTAACAAGCTTATTCTACTTGGCTACCTTGAAGTTTGAGCGCCATTGATTATGTATGACTTTACCTTTGTCTTGGATAAGAATTACTTTGATTGATAGAGTCTGTTAACTAAATGCTTGAATTCAAAACTAAGTGCAGTCCTCTTAAATATGTTAAATTATTTCTTGGGCCGCGCCTAGTGTTCCCTGTGCCATGCAACTATGCATCCTACTTATGATGATGAATTAAGTTGATGGAGCCAAATCATTGTAATTGGTCTCACCGAAGTATTTTTGTTGTGATTTTGTAGGTTCCTTGGGGGAAGAAGATACTTCTTATTGGTGGGAAAACCGAACCTGTGAGCGATAAAGTGTCAGGTAGTGATTTGCATTGTCTGCTGTTTAAACTACTTTTTCCAACGTTTCTCTGCTTTTTCAACCGACATTCAGCATTACTTAAGCATTTCATCCTCATCATGTAGTATGGGCATTTGACATGGAAGCAGAATGTTGGTCACTTATGGAAGCAAAGGGAGATATTCCGGTAATTTTCCTTCATAATTAAGAGGTTATAATAAGTAAAGTACTTCATTCTTTCTCGAGGAATGATTTTATACTTTCCACTAAACTGAATGTGCCTCTAAAAGCAGTATGAACAAATAAACTCTACTAGACTTTTGTTGTTAATGATTTACGGAACACAACCAATTGTATCAAGCATGGAGAAGGTTGCATAATTTGTAAAACTTCATCATTTCTCCGGATTACTTCATTTTGAGGAAATCAAAGGAAAAGTTTGTGTATATATAAATGTGACTGTGTGAGATATTTGTGTGTATAATATAATAATTAGAAAAAAAGTTGGAACAATTTTTCACTCGCTTATCGTTTATTATGCTAAATCTTAGATGCAAATTGGTTGTTATTGAAATGTATTTATATGAATACAGCACTGAATGAAGCCATATAATTGCAGGTTGCACGTAGTGGTCACACAGTTGTTAGAGCAAACTCTGTTCTTATTCTCTTTGGAGGTGAAGATACTAAAAGGAGGAAACTCAATGATCTACACATGTTTGATCTGAAATCTCTAACCTGGCTTCCTCTTCATTGCACGTAGGCTGTTATCATTATTTGCTCCTTGAATTTAAATGCCTTTTAATCTTTCTTATAATAGGCCAACAATTATTTCCTGATATGCACCAAAAAGTTCGTTCCATAGTACAACATAAGTCAGTGACGGTTTTTGTAATGTACAGGGGACCAAGACCACCCCCAAGATCAAACCATATTGCAGCTCTTTATAATGACAAAATGCTTTTTGTATTTGGTGGGGCATCAAAGTCTAGAACTCTGAATGACTTGTACTCACTCGACTTTGAGGCGGTCTGTACTCTTTGTGCCATAATATAAATTTGTTGAATTAGAATGGTATTATAATAGAATACTATATTAATTCATGGATGAATGTTGTTTCCCTGCAGATGGAGTGGTCGAGAATCAAAATACGAGGGTTTCATCCGTCACCTAGAGCTGGTTGTCGGGGAGCCCTCTGTGGAACTAAGTGGTATATTACGGGGGGTGGTAGTAAGAAAAAGCGTACGTGTTCTTTTTTTCTTGAATTTTTGTTGCTTTCTTTTTCTTGAATTTTTGTTGCTTTCTTTTTCTTGGATTTGTTGCCACCTTTTGCTGTCTTTTATACCAATTCCATTTTTTGATGTCAATTTTACATGTTAAATAATAACGCAATTTTTAGTAAGAGCCTAAGATACTTTACCCTCCATGTTTTCCCTTTCACAGGACCTGCAGAGACCTTGATATTTGATGTTCTGAAGTTTGAATGGTCTATTGCTGTTGCATCACCTTCATCTTCCATCACTACCAGCAAGGTTTGTCTTGCATTTTCTACTTTGGTCTATTGTGTCTATGATTTTCATGTTTTTTTCCATAACTGGCTTTCCTATTATGCTTTGGTAACTGTAGGGCAATGTCAAAATCGTTCTTGAAGAACATATGTTCAGCAAAATGGTCATGTACTTGACTACTTGTATACATTTGAATTTCATTCATTCAAAATGCACGATTTTCCGAATATTTTGGTGATTACAGAACCAAAATTGAGATGTTTCCACTTTCCACCATTGTATCCTCGATTAAACCACATTGCACTACTTGGGTTCATTTTGTTAGTTATTGCACTTTTGTTCCAATGAACAGAATCGGGAACGATATTTTGATTCTTGTTTTGGCTTCAGGGTTTCAGTCTTGTTCTCGTGCAACATAAGGAAAGGGATTTTCTTGTTGCATTCGGTGGTACCAAGAAAGAACCATCAAACCAGGTTAGGATTGATTAGGATAGGTCGAATGTATCTTTTTTGCGCTTGAGTCAATCCTTCATAGTTTTTGATTCATATTAGTATCTTGTAATAGGTCGAGGTACTTAACATGGAAAAGGTTGAATCATCACTAATCCGTAGATCTACTTTGAGTAAGGTTGCCGGAACCTTGCTGCCTGAGAATAACCTGCCACCCAAAGGATTGCCCGTTCAACAAAGCAATGCTTCTCTCGGTGGGCATTTTGATTCAGTCTCAAGAATAAATTTAGCATCTGCAATCGAACAACATGGGTCTGGTAGAAAATCGTTATCAGAGTCTTTACTTGTTGACCCAAACTCTACTTCTGGTAATGTCTCCCTTCGGAAGCAATTTTACCATGAGGAGACTCCCCATGTGACCACCACCAAGAGCTCAGAAGACAAAAGCTCGTTCAGGGTAAACCACAATAGGTTTTATTTATTTATTTATTTTTATGCTCAAGTTGGGAATGATAGACTGTATGATTATCATTTGTGCTTTCTTGTCATTATGAATTTGATATGCAAAGGTCAATTATCTCCAAAACTAAAGATGCAAATCGTAAAATAGAAACAGAAATAAAGGTTTATAGGAGTATCTTATTGAAATTAAGTCTAAGGAAGGGTATTTTTGTGATTAACTTTTTTTTATGTTATTAGCTCAACTTTATACTGTATCTATTAACCGAAAGTGTATCGATTTATGGTAGTCTTAATTTCTCATTGGTTTTTTGTGCTGAAATCTATGTATTTATTTCTCATGATTGAGGTCATAGAGGGACATTTTCCTAATCGTAATATTTGAATCAAACAATAGTTTAAAGTGTTAATTACATAAAAAATGGCAACTTTGAAAATTACAAAATTGACCCTGAAGTTTGATTCAGTTTTAAAACTAAACTGAATGACTGGCTGTAATGTTTGTAGCCTTCTGCCTTTGAAGGTATACATGTATAATGCAATAAAACCTCAGGTTTTTATTTGTAATTTTGAAAGTGTTTTAAATCTTAGTGCAGGGCAAGGCATATCTAGTTGGAAGATTTTTAGTAATTAGGTCAAACCTCAGGGGCACTTTTTGCAATTTAATCCTTAATAATGCAATGTTGAATGTGCCCATGGATTTTAATCCTTCACAGGAAGTCTATTTTTGAACAATATTATATCAGATAGCATATTATCATTTTCAGATTACGGAGCAAAACATGAAGCTGCCGGACTCCGGTGTTAGTCTGACCCATAGTGATGATATAAATCCAGATGAAACATCTGATTCCGAAAAACCGGGCATTGACATCCAAGAAAGTGAAGACAATTCTGTATTTCAAGATTCTGATAGTAAATCAAGAATAACAGCTCCGCCATCAGGTGCCTATCAGATATACGAGCCGAAACTAGCTAGCCTTTTGAAAAAAAACAGCATTCTGGAAGGACAACTGACGGCTGCATTAGCCGCTCGGGAAGCCTCAGAAAAAAAATTGTCATCTGCTATTAAAAGTAGATTGGAAATGGAGAAAAAGTTTGGAGACTCAATGAAGGAAATAGAGTTACTCAAAGAGAAGCTAACGAGTGTTGAGATGGCACAGGACGAGGCTAATAGCCTCTCTAATATCGTGCACTCAGATAATGTGAGGCTTGAGCATGATGTGGCTTTTCTCAAGGCTGTTCTCGATGACACACAAAAGGTTGTGCTTTATACCCTTATTGTATTTCCTGTAATAGTTTGTATTTTTTTTTATTTATTATTATTTTTTTTTTATGTATTTGCTGTTGCAGGAGCTTCATTCGACTAGAGGGGTCCTAGCTGGAGAACGTGCACGAGCATTCCAACTTCAGGTATACTCAATTATCCAATGACTCTAATAGGTAAAACAAAATACTACTCACTACTCAAAAAATTACCCAGGAGGTTTGGTGTGATGACAGTAACTTTATTATAGTATTTCAATATTATAAAATCTTGATAATTGTTTCTATTTTTGCAAATTGCACATAGCAAGGGATATTTGTCGAACAAACGCACTTGAAAAACCAAATATTTTCAGTAAATAGGATATAATGAATATTCTAATGGTAACTTGTACTAATTTAAGATTATCATTTTGATTGTGTTCTGGTTTATGTAATCTTCAACTGTACAATTAACATAATTTTGCGTTTCTTACAAAAACAAAATCACATTATTTTGCTGCCGTCTCCTTAAGCCAATCTAAGTTATTCTCATCAACTTTGGCTAAAATTGCAGGTAGAAGTTTTCCATCTGAAACAGAGATTACAGTCTTTGGAGACTCGAGCACCGACACCCAGGAAACCATTCCATGTTTAGTCTGTACCTATGGTCTAATTTAGGAACAAACATGGTCGTCTTTTGCACGTAGCAGTTCAATTACATTGGACTAGTGTATATATTCTTTTGGCCAAGTGTTCAGATAATTGTAGTATTCTGTAATAAGGTTAGCAATGATGTATTTTCCCCCTTTCCTTTTCCATAAGATTTATTTCTACTGCAATTATAAGTACTTATCATTGTGGAAACATGTTTTCATAATTTTTTTTTTTCGAAAATAACACATACTTCGTACGTATATCAATTTCATTACATCTCTGTATAAATAGATGCTCAAGGCATTTCATAAACCTAAAGATATTTTATAGTACAACACTAGTTAGTGACTATACTTGGCAAAATACAGCAACATCTAACACATAAAGATGCTAAAAACAAATGCATTGAACATTATATCATACAAGCTAAGCTTCTTCGTGATCCCTATCAGCATCATCAACCTCATTATCTTCGTCTTCCTCGAGGGCATCAGGATCAACTCCCTGAAAAAATCAACATCAGATTTAAAAGAACTTCTAAGCAAACTATGAAAACAATTAAGCCCTATTCGCTTGGATCCTCTTGTATTTATGGCAAGAAAATCACTTCCAGAACATAGCAAACCTTCATTTGTTTCTCCAAGCGCTCTAGTCCCTTTTTTGCAGCTTCGTTGTGAGAGTTTATCCTGAAATACAGTAATTATATAATGTTCATTTTCTATTTAGAATATGTTTGCAAGTCAACTCATTTCCATTGATTATCACTTATCAGTATCTAATATAATTTCTCAGTTTTAGCAGCAAACATATTATGCTACAGTATATAAATAGTTGCACCAAAGCTCACAAGCAAGATAAAAACGGGAAAGGTAGTTTTATACCTCAATGCGGCCTGATAATGTGAAAGAGCGTCTTGCAACATGTTTGTAGCAGCAAACACTTGAGCAAGCTTAACATGCAAAGAATCATCAGCCCAATCTTTCAAATATCGCTCGAGAAGAGAGATGGCATCTCCATTTCGACCTTCCATAACATGGAGTTCGGCCAAAGCCAATGCAGCCCCAAGGAAACCAGGTTCCAGCCTCAGGGCGGATTCATAAAACCTCTTTGCCTGCAAAATTATAGGAAAAACGCCTTATTCACTCTAATGATAATAATAACAACCTATTTATCTTTCAAAATTAAAAATAACCCTTTATTTCCTGTTTCTATAATACTCCATATTACGCCTGCTCAGGGAGTCAGTGCTAACAAAACACAAAACACCAGGGGGTGCAAACACTTTGCAGTACCCTAAAACATAGCTTATATAAAGCCCGAGGAGATTATAACATTTATAAGGTCTCAGGCTTAAAAATAAATCAAAACTCAGGGGTATTTTCGTAATTTCAAAAGTTAGATGTGCTTTATATAATCACAAGTCAAACTTCAAGGATGTGCCTTTTGTAATCATTCCTCATATTATTTATATAGTAGTATAATTTTAAGATATACCTTTTCTGTGCCATTTGTGTTACAAGCATGTACATCCCCAACTAGTTTTAAAGCCTTGGCTGATTGGGGCATCGCCTTCATTGCCTCTCTTGCTGCATACAAGGCTTCTTTGACTTTCGAAACTGCCAAATAAGAACGAACTAAACCTGCGAATGTTTTGTAAGTCTTAATCACGCTATGTGATTTCTCTTGTTGCATAAACTCGAGTAAATAGAAAATATCATTTTGAACAAGTCTTGTAGATTCTATGGTCTTAACAAACCTTGATACGAACGAAGATCAGGTCTTAATTCTTGAGCCAACCGATAGGCAATCACTGCAGCTTCTGGCCGATTCATTGACAAATTAAGGTTCCCCTGCAATATTAGTAACGCATTTGCATTTCCATGACTGTCATTAACACATTTCCATGGCTTTGTATGTCACTATTCTTATTGATAATTTAATAGAATATGTGTTCTCAGTATGATTAAAATATAAATATGTTCTATTAGTAAACGAGCAGAACCGGCTTGATTAATAAATTCAACATTTTTGCTTATCGTGCCGTGCTCTTCGTGTTGTTATCGTGTGGGTGTTTGGCTTTAAATTTTAGGCTAATGAGGTTATCGAGTCATGATGTTATTGTGCTAGACCAATAAGAGCACAACACAAACTATTTTCCATCCGAATGATAGTGAATCGATGATAATGATGATGATATAAAACAAAATGGCAGTTTGTTGTTCAGAATAAATTTGATATACCTTCATTATATAACCAGCTACATGCCTCTCATCAATGCGGATACTCTGTTGATAGTTTACGAAACAGTCATCAGGAAACATTTGTAGAAAATTAGTCACAACTAAAAATGAAGAATAGTACCTTCTCTGCATAAGATAAAGCTCCTCTATCATCCTTTTTTTCCCACAGAACAGATAAGGAGACGAGAACTTCAGGTTTCATGGGATCAATGTTCAACAGATCATGAACTAACTTACTCAACTTTGAATGGTCAGGCTTGAGTTTCAGAAGCATTGCATACTCATCCATATAGGTCAACACATATGGATCAATTGACCGAACCTGTAGAAAATATTTTTCCTTAAATTTACTATCGAAGTAATACCGATATTAAAATTTTATCACATTAATATGAGTTGACTACTCTACTTACATTTTCAAAATCAAGAATGGCTTCATCATTTTTTCCAATGACAGCTTTAACCTTCGGAAAACAATTAAAATAACATTAATAGGTGGAAAAAGAGTCTGCACTGCTTGAAATTGTAAATATAATTAGAAGGATTTGAATTCATTAATGTAAATGATTATAGAACCTTAGCCATCTCAAGTAATATGTGGGTGTTATTTGGAAATCGTTGTAGAAGTTCCGAGAATAGTTCCAACCCACCTGCAAATCGGATTAAGCAGTCATGAAAAAAATCCATAAAGGAAAATATAGATGCTATAATCACTCCTTACCAATGAGTTCTATAAAAAAATGACTTCACAGACATGATACAACATTATATTACATACTTTTATGTTTTAAGGAATTAACAAGAAAAGATTTCTCAATAAATGTCTTATACTCTTATGTATATAAAATTATTCAAAATTTCACAGTTGAATTTGTGAAACATTGTTTTTGATATTTTTCAGCATAAAAGTTATCATTCTACAATAAATAATCCATCAGTCCCAATTATATCGTTCTATTTACTTTTCACAGTTATAAGGTGTTTCTTGGAAAATATATTAGGGACATCCAAAAAAAAGAAACATGGACTATATATTTGGTACGACAAGAGAAGAAGATGGATGTGGTGGGCACATGATTTTCGTGCGTGGCCTTATACATTTAAGAGAATATTCTCAACTAATAAGTTTTCAGGTCTAAAACAAATGAAAATGGGAAATATAAAAATCCTTACCTTTGTAATCATTTGAAGCAATACAACATTGAGCTTCCACATATCGCTGCAAGAAAAGGATAGACGATTTGACCATCAAAACGATAAATTCGAAAGAACTAATTTCTGTGGGGTAGGGGGAGAGCGAGAAAAACACAGCATGTTTGAAGAGAGATACAGATAGAAGTTTCTCTCAGATAATTTGAAAGCAGCTAAAAAACAAATTTGAGAAAGTATAAGCAATTCTGAAGTTAGTAGTTAGTACTTAGTACTTTAGTTCTTTCAATGTCTTAAAAGACTGATAGTATCTGTCACGATGGAGTGATGAACAGGTATTTAAATCGCATGTGCTGAGAACTTCGCAGAAGTAAAAGCTTTATACAACAAGTCAGATCAAGGCATGATAAATGTACATCCAAAGTTGTAGAAGTAAATCATAGTGTCAACAAAACTTACTTGTAACCAGCGACTTGAATCAAAATGATCAAAGGGAGGTCTTCCACTTCTGTTTGAAGTCTGCAGCAGAAAAAAAAAAAAGAGCAAAAAAAATCAGAATATGTAGTTTCATAAATAATACGTACTATTAATGTTGTAAATTGAATAAATAAAAATATGTTTATTATAAACAACTCAAAAGCAAACCACATTGTATTCTTTCATAATTTGCAACAAACAAAATGACCTCAATTGGCATGCAAAAAAATAATTTAAAGAAGATAAAAATATAAAGAGATCAGCTAGAACATGATGGTCAATTATATTTATCGGCAATAACAATAATAACATATAGAACTAAATTTAATCAAACAAACCTGAGGAAACAATGATATAATATCCTTAGCGGAAACACCCATTTCAGCCAGGGCAATAATAGCCTCAATAATGTACGGGAAATTCCTATTATATCACGGGTAGAAAAATCAATCAGCATTAGCAATTAAACCTCACCAGTAATTTCCTGAAGGCGGAGAAAATGTTCACACAAACACAACAAGCGGAGGTTATCCATTATCACAAACAAACAAAGGGAAAGAGAAAATTATTCTCAAATAATGAAAAAGAAAGAATGCATAATGGCTTGCAAAATCCTCCAGATCAAAATGTTGTAAGAAGTGCTTATTCGCATGAACCTATACAAGAAACTACAGAAATCAAAGAAGCTTCAATTCTCAAGGGACAGATATCAAAGCTGGCTTCCAGGAAAGTCAAAAAACACAATAATTCATTTTTGAAAACAAAGATAAATCACTAAGAAAAAACTGCTCTAAATATGGTATATGTTATCACTGCTCTTTCTTTAGAAAATACATTATGGATGGAGTTAACTGAAAATGATAGTAAAATATATAATAGCATTTCGGACATGGATGTTCAAACCTTAAACACTCCTTAAAGCATCCAATTGAAGCTCGACTATGCCTAGTATTTCGGTAAAGCTTTGCCATCATAAGATTCATCTCTAAATTTCTTGACTTGCTTGGAATTCCCTCCATCTATTGAAGAAAAAAAATACAATGTCAGCACTTTCTCTAAGTCCATACTTTTTTTTTTTGTACTATTTTATATATGCAACAGATATGAAATAAATGAAGAAAAACTATCCAACGAACCATTACAAGTACAAACCTCAGCGATAGCAGCTCTGCTCTCACCAAGCAAACTGTGACAAGACGCGATCTTGAATTTCACCTGCATTGTTATAAAATTACCAGTGAAAAAAGACAGCTTTACAATTCGAAAATTGGAAACACCGCACATAGCATACAAGTATGAACTACGATTACCTCATTTTCATTTATCGACGGGGTGTTGGATGAATTCGGAGAAGGGGATCGGTTTGATGCTGATGATGCACTCCTCGTCGTCGGAGGCGTCGATGCATTCTGTTTGGGTATCAATTTGTGATATTGCAATGCTTGCTTGTACATATGCTGTCCAAAGACAAGAGAAGCTCAGAGTGATAGTACTAACAACCGTCGTGAAAGTAATAGCAAATTCTTACAATTGCCCTTCGATACTCCTTCTCCCGAAACAGTGAATCCCCATACAGAACCTGCAACCAAAACCCGATTACCGAATCAATGCCGTCACAGATTAAAAGGGTTTTTTTTTTTAAATATAATTCCATAAGTACCAAGTTCTCGGCTTTAAGATGGGGACTGGTATCAGGGTTTATCGAGGTGGACGAAACAGCAAAACAGCCCTAATTCATCAAAAAAAAAGAGGGAAAATTAGCGAGATATTTACAGAAGAAGAAGAAACAAAATTCAAAAGTTGTCGGAAACGATACCAGCATTTGAGCAGAAGCGTGAAGGCCATGGTCGAGAAGAGACGATAACAAGTCTCTGGGAACATCCATATCGAGCACACTCAGTTGGACGAAGGAAAATGAGAGACTGAACTTTGTTTTTGAATCGGTTTCGTGGAGTACCCCAAGTTCTGGAGAATAAATTTAGGGGTGGGCATGGGCCGGGATGGGACGGGATTTACCTCATCCCGGTCTCGTCCTATAAATTTTTGAACGGGACGGGACCGGGACGGGATCACACTTTTTAAAAATTGATCCCGTGAGCTCGGGATCCCGAAAAAATTGGGACGGGATCGGGATTAAAACGGGATCCCGTTTAATTGAACTAATTTCAATAAAAAAAATATTATATACTTTTAAAAACAATTTTATACACTTAATTTAATTATTTATTATAAAACATATTATTATCTTTTAATAAAAAAATATAATTGTTTGATTTTGTTTAAATTTTAGTATTGTAAAGTTTAAATACATTAATATATTATAAATAATTAAAAATATATATTTTTAATATATATAAATATATAGCGGGACGGGACGGGATCTTACGGGATTTATTTAACTAATCCCGCTCCTGTCCCATTAATTTAATTCGGGATCGGAACGGGACGAGATTAACACTTTTTATATTTCAATCCCGTATCGTCCCGTCCCATTTAAGAACGGGATCGGGACGAGATCGGGATTTTGGGACCAAACGCCCACCCCTAAGAATAATGGTATTAAAAAAGAAAATAAATACAAAAACATTAAATTTAATAAATAATAAAATTCGCGAAAATAATGGTATTGTTAAATATAACAATTATTAGTGTTAGAATAAAAAGAATATGTGTACTTTGTAAAATAAATATTTTATGAAAATAAATAATTTAATTATTTAAATAGAGAGAAAATATTAATATTAAAAATATTATTTCATAGTGTGAACTTACAAAAAGAATATGTATGAAGAACTTGTTAGTAGTAACTTTTGTGTATGTGGTGTGTATCCATTAGAGGAAGATGGAAGAAATGAAAAAAAAAAACGAATAATCGAGGCTCGTGTTCAACACGATTTCCTTAAAACAAATTCGTCCTCTACGGGTACGATTGTTTCCCAGGATACAACGATTACTAAGCAAAACATTTGCTTACGGCGAACTGAGATGTTGCCTGAAAAATATCACCGGAGGGTCAAAGAAACGGGCTAAGAAAAAGAAATAAGAGAGCGATTGCTCGGAAGATGTTTGTATAATCTCGTTTTCATCTTCGATCATTCTCGACATTTCAAGTCGTATTTTCTCGTGTTCGAGTATTTCTCTTCGATTCGAGTTGTCTCTTTTTGCAGCCCACTCGACTACTCTTATATAGGGATAGTTGGAGTCGAAAGTGCGTTGAATGTGGACGGTTTGACCACCAAGTGTAACCTCCCATTCAAACCACACCATAATTGTCACTTAAGGACCATCATTTCATCATTTAAAATTCAAATGTAACTTATGCAAATAATAATTATTATATTATTATTATTTTATTATTTTTCCAACAATAAAATAGCAATATTGTGTGTATAATAGGGTACTCCCCTATGTTTATCTACAACACCATGCATATTTTATTATGTAATGATATTATTTCATTTGGAATTCTCTTCCAACTAGTTACATATTTGAAAATTAATTTGTCATTCATACCACTCAAAATTGAGCGTATAAGATATCAAATCGAAGCTCTCTACGAGACGCTCATTTTCCAACAATCCCCCACATGAATGAAAATTATACAGACACCATAAAGAAAAAGTTTGGTGATATAACTCAACGTTAGAAACGTGCATAGAATAGGTAGGTGTTACTCTTTGAACCTTTCCTTGTGAAAGCATACTGATTTTACTAGTTAAATAGTAGACACGATGTCTTTGAACTATTCACCATTTGTGTAAATAATAGTATACTCCACTCACGTTCTTTCTAACAACTCTCAGTTCTCATATTTATGTTCATTTTGGCCCTGAACATCTGCCTGGTTCTGTAAGAGTGTTTAAGAATATGCCTTACTATATTCTCTTCGAAGCGGCCCCACTTCTCTCTTACATAGGTGACTTCTTTGAATCATTAATAGCCATATGCTAATCCTCACAACATATCACTGTAACATCTCTTAGGCAATGGACTTTTATGGAAATTAAATTTCCCCACATAACAGTGATGACGTAGTTAGACAATTAGGTTGTCCTTTTGAACCTAGTTCTTGGGATCTCCAATCATATAGGTAAGG
Source organism: Euphrasia confusa (assembly GCA_954870475.1). Taxonomy (NCBI): domain Eukaryota; kingdom Viridiplantae; phylum Streptophyta; class Magnoliopsida; order Lamiales; family Orobanchaceae; genus Euphrasia; species Euphrasia confusa. The sequence continues at coordinate 38,209,046 of OX940952.1, forward strand.
TTTTCCTTCATCTTACTCACTTTCTTTAAGGCTTTTAGTCCAATCCTTTAGATGACGACATTACTAACTCTCAATTTAACCATTTCTTTTGTTAATGGATTGCGATATTATCTTTAGATCTTACATAGTCTATTGAGATAACTCCAGTTGAGAGTAGTTGTCATACATTGTGTTCTTCCAATTTCAAATTGACAATCACAATTAATTGGATACACATGTCTAGTCTACTTCGGATGTTCTTTTTAACTTCCGGTTTTAGTTTTTTTTTTTTTATTTTATTATACAAGTAATTCATATATTTCAATATGAATTTCAAAAGTTTCATATTTACTTCTCATTAAGTAAATATTAATTGTGAGTATAATAATTATTATCTCATTCATATCATGGTATGAATTTTAATAATTTATTTACTTCTTTTCAACCACTAATAATATAATAAATTTTACTATTTATTATATTTAACCAATAATAAATTTTATTATTTATTATTTTCAACAAATAATAATATAATAAATTTCACTATTTATTATATTTTAATGGTAGTGATAAGTTATACCATAATTATCAACATCATTATCACATAAATAATAATAACTTTATATTATTATTTATATCACATCAAATAATAAAATATGCATAAAATACAATTTTTTATTATTTAATTATATCAAAAGATATATTCATCGATCTCTAGTGAATTCACATTAAATCACTCATTTTTACGATAAATTAGATCAAGCAAATACACAACATTCTCAATAATGTTAGCTTGAACTAATTTTTTCATCAATAAAAAATTGTATATCACTACGTGTGACAACAATTTTTTTTTTCTTTCCATCTCGACTTCAACAAAGTCGCTGAATTTTTCCTTGGTTTACCACGATGATTAACCAAAATATCATCTAGTGTGGCGCACCACCACTAGGTCCCGAAGGATACATGTTCGTTCATTCAAACGATGATGAACCATCTCCGGTCGTACGAGCACAAAAATCATTTCAACCATCAAACTAAATTTGTTTTAAGTTTGTAGTAACTTTTGTGTATGTGGTGTGTATCCATTAGAGGAAGATGGAAGAAATGAAAAAAAAAAAAACGAATAATCGAGGCTCGTGTTCAACACGATTTCCTTAAAACAAATTCGTCCTCTACGGGTACGATTGTTTCCCAGGATACAACGATTACTAAGCAAAACATTTGCTTACGGCGAACTGAGATGTTGCCTGAAAAATATCACCGGAGGGTCAAAGAAACGGGCTAAGAAAAAGAAATAAGAGAGCGATTGCTCGGAAGATGTTTGTATAATCTCGTTTTCATCTTCGATCATTCTCGACATTTCAAGTCGTATTTTCTCGTGTTCGAGTATTTCTCTTCGATTCGAGTTGTCTCTTTTTGCAGCCCACTCGACTACTCTTATATAGGGATAGTTGGAGTCGAAAGTGCGTTGAATGTGGACGGTTTGACCACCAAGTGTAACCTCCCATTCAAACCACACCATAATTGTCACTTAAGGACCATCATTTCATCATTTAAAATTCAAATGTAACTTATGCAAATAATAATTATTATATTATTATTATTTTATTATTTTTCCAACAATAAAATAGCAATATTGTGTGTATAATAGGGTACTCCCCTATGTTTATCTACAACACCATGCATATTTTATTATGTAATGATATTATTTCATTTGGAATTCTCTTCCAACTAGTTACATATTTGAAAATTAATTTGTCATTCATACCACTCAAAATTGAGCGTATAAGATATCAAATCGAAGCTCTCTACGAGACGCTCATTTTCCAACACTTGTTGCCTGTAAATTCTGCTAAAGTTAGAGATGATATATGGGAGAATGCTTAAGATCTATAAAACGTCAAAACAAGGTATAGCTTGGCTTTGATCTTTAGTGTACTGGAGGAATTCACGAGTTTTTTCTCTTGCCTTTCTTAACATCATTTCATCTGATGTATTAATATGAGGAGAACTCGGGAATAATTAGGACATTCCAAACGCTATCAACAATCCCGACAACGAAAAATTAAGGAAGATCCCCTTTTCCAGTTTAGGTGGTGTAAGTGTTTTTCACAGGAATACCTGCATCAACTTTCTTGGCGAAGAATGGTTACGTATTTGCAACATTTTATGGGGTGTTATCCGATTATATATATATATATATATATATATATATATATATATATATATATATATATATTAACTTCATTACTAATGTTCAGTTCGATTTCAAAAACTCTCGTGCTCTATTATTGCTTGTCATGAAATAATGTCTTTTTTAGGGTGCATTTTGTTAAAAAGACAGGGTTCATTGTAATTTTGGAAAAATACTTGGCTCTTTTTTTAATTAGGCTAAACTCTATGGCAGTTTTTTGCAATTAACTTTTTAGTGTGTTGAGGTAACCTGAGTGAAGAATTGTTATCAGCACTCTATGAGTACAAAGCCATGATAAAACAATGTAAGCAGTATCTAAGTTGAAAAAAAAACTAATTAAAAGAATGTCAGAATGAAAATAAATTAAATATACAGTATAAGTCTTTGATTAAAAGAAAACAAATACATCAAAAGTAGTGACATTATCAGTCAGTGCAAAAACTCTTAAACCAACACATCATTCGTCATCGCTATCACTCTCCCTACGATCTTTCCGACAAAGAGCACAATCGACAAAACCATCACATTCACAAACATAGTCTCGATCACTATCATTGTCGTTCTGATCACAATCAGGAATCTTCAAATATACAAAACTATAAGTAGCAAGTGGTATAATATTGTCTCGAAACTTCTTATTGCAAGAAGAAAAATGTCATTCAATGTAAATATAAGTCTACATTATATTAAAAAAAACAAAAACAAAAAATAAAAATAGCACATACCCAATTAGATAATCTGTCGGAATGTTACCTTTGAGTTCACCCTACAAATCAATCAAGAAGGTTGGAAATAAGAATTGTAAAAAAATGCGCAATAATATAATCAGGATATCAACGAAAAAAAGAAAGAAGAAGCATAGCCTAAAATTACAATTGCAAACTTACATCTTTGGTGTCAAACATGATAAGCCCAGTGGTAAAATCTGAATCGAAAAAAGTGCAAAAGAAACTCTTCTTGCGTTGGCGGTCTGAGAAGGGGCAAGAAATCCAATCAATTTTAGTCCTGCGACAAAAACATAGAAATAAGTAACAAAGAAAGAAAAAAAAAGCACACAAGTTTACAAAAAAAAATTAAATAGACTCTTACCCAACCACGTGCAACTTAACAACCTTCTTGTCCTTAAGACCCCTTAGACTGGATTCAGCCGCATACTTCTCTACAATATAGGGAGAGACTTCATACTTTTTAGTTAAATACTTGTTTTTGAAATAGTCATTATCTTTAAATGTGAATTTGAGCTCAAATCCTATCCCATCAGGTAGCCATTCAGACTCGATGTCAATCAGAAACGAGATAATATCGGCATCTTTGTCGGTAATCTATAAAAGAGGAGAGAGCAGGCTAAAGTGTTAATCATCCATCAAAGGCACACATAATAATAATAAAAAATAATAAAAAAAAAAGTGTGACTCGTACCCGATCTTTGACCAATTTTTGAGAATAAATGGCATTTTCCCAAAAAAAATCGAGTACTGGAGTAAGAGTACGTCGCTGCAGATAATATAAGTAGAATGATAAAAATATATTACACGCATGTAATTTATATACATTCAACATATATATGATGAGAGAATCATGCAATACTAAGCGGCTATGAGAGAGTGCAAATGTGCAGTGTTTCGTACCTGTTCATACAGAGGCGTTAGATGTGATTTAGTGAATTGAATTTCCCATTGCCGTAACCTTTCAAAAAAAGAATCATCCTTCGAAGTAGATAAGTTTTTGAGCTTGAATTCATTTTTCTCTTTAGCAAACTCCTTATGGTTGTTGAAAATTTGAAGCTGCAAGTTAGAATTCAACTCTTGTTAGCCCCAAAACAAATAAACAAATGTAAAATATGATAAGAAATACATACATGAATTTCGGTCATTGTTTTCGTGGATTCATAGAAAAGCTGCAATAGGGGAAACGATTAACACATATACGATCAATGTCCTTGAAAATTATTTGTGATCAATGAATTACTCTACTTAAGAAAGTAAAACTACTACATTAAAAATACCTTGTTATAATCCCTCGATTGCTGAAGTTGGTTGCATTTCTCTGGATTAGTTTGACCTAAAAATTAATTAAACACCAAATAAACTTCCTTAGCACAGAGTTAGTTGACTAAGAAAACTTGGACCTAAGACGAGGGGAATCAATAATAATAATAAAAAGTAACACGTATTGAGAGATATAAAGATAAACTTTCTTAACCCTAAACGTATTGAAAGATAAAGAGATGTTGTTTTACCAAGTATTGCGATTTGCGATTCCAAGGCAGTGTGAGTTTGAAGGAAACTCTTATACAGGTGAGAATTTGTTAGCTCGATAGATTCTTTCATCTTTAATTCATCCATCCAATTCACCCAATCCATAAGAGGAATTTTCGGTCAGTTATAGATTATCCTTCGTTTGAGGTAGCCGAACAAGAAGAAAGTTTAAGGGAGTAAGATAAATAGAATTAGGAGAGTTTGTGTATAAATAGAATTAGGATTCCTATTTTGTACTACTAATAATAATGGTTGGACCTAGGCCCACAAAATTCTAAAGTTAACTGGGCTGATTTATTATTATTATTATTATTATTATTATTATTATGAGAGAAATTTTGAAATAGACCTCTTGAGTCTTGATATGTGATATACACTTTTATACACTCACGTATAAAAAATTATCTTTTAAATCTCAAATTACAAATTTACCCTACATCATACTAATTAACCTTCTTTCTTAAAAAAACATTTATCCAACCACTTGATTATCACAAGGAGCTGCCCGTGCGGCCCCGTATCTGGGCACCTCCGGTGCCACCGGCAGGGGCGGACTCAGGATTTTAGTTGAGGGGGGGCCAAAATAATATTTTCCGTCGAAGAGAAATTTCACTACTTCATTTGTAAATTGCAATGAAATAGTGAAATTTTTTGAAACGAAAGGAATAAATTTTACATATATTTTTCCTATTTTTTTACTTTTTTCAGTCTTAAATTATATATTTACTTTAATTTTATGTCATTGTTTTTTTAACAATATTTATAACTCTTCTTTACAAAAATGGATTTTTTTTAAAAAAAAAATTTAATCATGAATTAGTTCCATAAATTTAGAAATGCTGAAATAAAAAAAATCCTACATTTTTTGAGTTAATTAAGCAAAAATTATACTATTATTTATATTATTTTGATAAAAAAATTAACACTCATTTTGTAGTTAGAGTGAAAAATTAAAGTAATGTGTAAAAAAATAAAAATTTAAGTAAACAATTATTGGTATTATTGTATTTTAAATTGAAGAAGTAATTTTTTTTATGTAAAGATATAGATGAAATAACAAAAATCAAGTACAAATATACTTAGTACTCATTATATAGAATAGAATAAGGGAGAGTATATGTAGAAATAATGGTTGTGAACGTGTGTTTGTGCGTGAGAGAGTGTGTGAGACAGAGAAAAGAAGAAGTGACTAAGCAAATCAAAAAATTGAGCGTGAGCCTTTTATGTAAAAGGTGTGAAAAATTAACATATGTGTAAATATTATATAGGGAAAACAAAAAATCGAGGGGGGGCCAAAGCCCATGCTGGTCCTTAGCTGGGTCCGCTCCTGGCCACCGGGAACATAATTGTCCGGCCGCCGTCGAGGCGGAGGCCCCCGCCGACGGGGACGGAGGCCGCCCATACCTTGTAGGGACAATTGCTATGGACCGTGAAGCTCGCCGCATCGGGCGAGGAGGAGAAGGATGGAATAATAGAATGATTTTGTTGATGAGATCATGTTTGTAGTTTTGTATGTTTAGATTAACAACTGTGAGACGGTATCGAAAAAACTCACTGCCGAGAGCAATTGGGTCTTTGCTGCTGCCATGGTTGTCCGAAATTGGGAACTTGCTTTTGGGGATCTGTGGATTTAGGCGAGAGCAGTTGATTAGGCAAATACTGTCGAGAGCAATTGGGTCGCTGTTGCCAGCGTTTGGGAATCTTAAGATTTATCATCTTCAATTAATATTTCATATTTAATTATTTTGAGGTTCTTATCACATTTGTTTTGATATATGGAGACTATGATATCGTCAATACTCAATAGATTGAATGCCGAGGCTAACTGAATTTTTTAAATTTTAAATTTATTTAACAACAAAGATTTTCGTGAGAGAAACTTCAAGTTGTTAATGGATTCGAAATATATTCGAATTTGATTCTCTAATTGCATATAAACATAAACTTACATTTTTCTGTTAGAAGAGATGTCGTAGCACATGCCGGGGTGGGTTGGAAGTGTGGGTATTTTAGTCAGTTTCCACTTTTTTAGTGTATTTAACTAGGTGGATTATGTTAAGGCATATAAAAGATAAATTCTTATATGAAAAGGTGTACAAAGACCTATTTTCCCTTATTATTATTATTATTATTATTATTATTATTATTATTATTATTATTTGTTATGAGAGAAATTTCCCTTATTATTGTAAGTTTGTGGTAGAATTATTTGACTGGGATGAGTGAGAGTTGTTATTATTTTATTTTTTATTTTTAAGTTGTTTGTGGTACGTAGAATTATTTGACTGTGATGAGAGTTGTTGGATAGTATAGACTATGGAGGGGGTGTGATGAAAGACGAGATTGTTTTTAGCGTGCGGTTGTGTTTTTTCAATGTGGTTTAACTTTTTCTACTGAAAAAAGATGAAAAATACAAATACTAAATTGTCTCATGGATTTAAAAAAACCACAATTTCATTATTTTTAGAAATTGTTTACAAAAATAACTGGAGATTGGAGAGCATGCGGTTTCCATTACTGAAAGTATCATGAATGTTACAACAAGACTCACTTTCAGTAGCAACACACCACCACACACTCAAATTGAAAAAAATGAAAAGGAAAAAAAACACACCAAATGAAGTAATAGACCAAGACTGCATTTTATTAATTTTGAGTCTGCAATGCTTGCAATAAAATAAAATCCACTAAATATAACAAAACCATTTTTTTGGTATTTCACACTATTCATCCTAATATGGTTTCTCGTAAACTTAAGGTCAACAATCCAATTCGTGGGAACTGCCCATTTGCATCCAACCAGATTTAATTTCCTACTGTAAGAACCAATGACCAGGGTGTATTGTACCAAAATTACGCATGAATGTTTAAATTTCGGAACGAGAGTTTTATGTTGTTTTTTAATAAAAAAACAGAGAGATGTTTCAAGAACCTGCGACACCCAAAGCAAATAAATAATGTGCTGTGAAGGTTCGACAATCTGCCACCAAAAAATAAAAAAATGTCAACATGGCTCCTATAAAACTCTCAAAACTTAGCATTAGAATATCACAAATATATATAAATGATCGAAATAGTATAAGCCAGTATAATCTTTATCCGAAATCCAATCTCACCTTTGTGTTTTGCATGACGCGCAATTGAGGTAACACAAAAACAGCCTCAAGGTAAACACAAAAGGCCCATGCAAATCTGTTGATGATGTGATGTGATGTGGACGGGTGAATTAATATAGCTACAACAACACAAGGGAGCACCTGCGCGCGGACACTTATTTTTCAATTTTGAATACATAAACAGATTTAACTCTTATTGCCAAACCAAGTCATAACTCTTATATATCGCTCAAGTCCATGCTTCTAAACCATAACTTGGTCAAATAAATTATGGATAGTGCAAAAGTTAAAATTTGCTAATATATGGAGTTCAATTATAACCGCAACTTTCTCAAGTATTACAAATACCCCAACTTTTTTTTCTAGCTATTTGTAATACATAGAATATGCAAGACAGACTATCTTTGTGCCAGAAGGGAGTAAAAAGAAAGTAGAAAAATGAACACTATTTCTCCACTTTTTGGCAAGAAGGATATCTAATTTCTTGATTTGTGAACATGTAATCAATTATGTGGCGTTTTCATATGAACTCTTTCTTCATCATATACAAGTCGAAAACAAGAATTCAAAGGTTAAAAAAACTACCATTAGAATAAAAAACCTCACTCACCACATAATACAGAGGAATGTTGTTGATTTCAGTTTGAAACGGACCATATAGATAACCCACAAGGTTGTAGCCATGTCGAGTAAAGTGTGTATGTCGTATTCCATCACAAAACTGCAATACAATCTAACAGCAAAAAATATAGCTGTTAGTTACGTTCCTGCGTTTTGAGCAAAAGCCCTGCAGCCATGAAATCAAAACATAAAATACCAAAACAATTAGCATAAAAAGCTGGACAGGCAAAAATAGAACCGAAATAGGCATATAAAAAATATAGCTGTTAATTAGTTTTTTATTTTTTTGTTAAAATAAAAAAATAGGTTAATACAGTAATTAGAGGCAAATTTGGTGGAATATATTATTTATAAGTTTTATAAAAAGGAGTATCTACGAGCACTATTATTTTTCCTAAAATAATCTATTGGATTGAATTCAAAACCCTAATTTAATCGGATCCCATCTTCATCGTTTCACCTCCTCCGAAACCTCTTATCAATGTCGTCGAATCTATTAATGTCGAGTCTACCGGAAGAGGTAATAGAGAAGATCTTACACGGAGTACCTGCGTTTGACTTCGTCCGATGCAAGGCTGTTTGCAAGGTATGGCGGTCCTTAATCTCGTCGGCCGATTTCGCGGCGGCGCACATCCAACGGTCGAAATCCGATCCGTCGAGCCACCACCTCCTTGTTCGCAACCACCGACCAGAAGCAGTAGCAGGTCCCTTCTCATCTTTATTCTGCTTCTCATCAAAGGATCTGTCTATCGTCGGCTCAGTCAACGGCTTGCTCTGTATCACCGGGAAGGGAGAACTGTCACCCGATAACATCTGGATATGGAACCCTGTCACCCGCCTTTCCAGTAAACTTCCTTATTCCTCTAATGGCACCCGTGGTCGAAATATGAAATTGGCCTTTTGGTAGCTGGCCAAAATCTCGACTTATCCCGACCGCGCATCTGTGCTCGAGCTTTGGGTTTCGACATCTCCCGATAATTGGACTGTGATTTCTACTTTCGAATTCGATTTTCCTTACCACTGTTGGTTCCACGCTTGCGATGTAGGCCTTGCTGCTTATTGGATTTTTGCAAGTGATGGTGAAATTATCATAGAATCGCTCGATTTCAAATCACTAGCACTCACCAAGTTCGCTCCACTTTCCAATCGACAATTGCAATTGCCGAATAATTTTAAATCTTGCTTGTTTTGTGGAAACCTGAATGGGGAATTTGCTTTGGGAGCATATAACTTATGTGCTGATATCGAATATTACGACATATGGACTCCGGTGATGGATGACTCCAAAGCTCCTTTGGGTTGGATCAAGAAATTCTCGATTTGCTTGGATCCTTTGCCCTTTGACAACAACTGCTTAGGGATTGTGAATGATAAACTAGTGATCACAAGTTACAGCTATAAGGAATTAGCACTGTACGACCCGTTGACCGGAATGTTGGAAGTAGTAGAAACAGATGATAAAGTCTTAAACATTAAGAAATATTCTGCTTGTGGCTTTGTGGGGAGCTTGGTGTCGATCGACGGGTTCCAGTTAGAAACTAATGATCCCCTCTGTAAATATATGTGCATCAGTTGGCCTTATTCTTTTTATCCTCAGGGTTGGAGAATGAAGTCATGTAACAAGGATGTATGTCTGGAGATTTGAAACAAATTAAATTTGTTAATAAGTTCAATTGTGTAAGTTTAGTCCATTCAACAATTAATTTTATAAAAAATTACAAAAATCACGTCCATTCATTTTTGATTATTTTTATCTGAATGGTGTCCTGCGTGGCATAATTTATCGAGCATATGACATGTCAACGTGCACGTCACCATATCACGTCTCCTACCTTTTATTACCGATTAAAGTCCAATATTAACAGCATCTATTAATATATAAATATGGCATGAGTAATATTTTTGTAATATTTTTGCTACATTTTTTAATTATATTTTTAATAAAAAACAATTAATTTTTTAATTATATTTTTAATAAAAAAACAATTAATATTTCATGGAGTAATATTTTTGTCAGTTATTACTTAAAAAATAATTTACACGTGTTCCAACTCAACAAATTTGGATATAAATACTTAAATATACATCATCATCGTCACAACTCCTCCGTCTCCAAAAAAAGAAACCCTAATTATCGAATTCGCCACAACTCCGAAACCTAATTAATCAATCAATTACTCGTATGAATGTCGAGCCTACCATTAGAGAAGATCCTACTCCGATTACCTGCGTTTGACCTCGTCCGATGCAAGGCTGTTTGCAAGGCTTGGCGGTCCCTAATCTCGTCGGCCGATTTCATCGATGCGCACCTCCAACGGTCGAAATCCGATCCGTCGAGCCACCACATCCTTGTTCGTAAACAGTGTTTGTTCGATACCAGTCGACCAGTAGCAGATCCCTTCTTCTCATCTTTAATCTGCCTCTCATCTGAAGATCTGCTAATCGTGGGTTCAGTCAACGGCTTGATCTGTATTGCCGGGAAGGGAGACATACCGTATACGACTCCGAGACCGGACGACGTCTGGATATTGAACCCTGTCACTGGCCTTTCCAAGAAACTGCCTTATTCTTCTCGGGTTTCCTTTGGCTCTGATGAAAATTTTAAATTTGCCTTTTGGTGTGATGATAGCGTTTACAAGCTGGCCAAAATTTCGTCTGTTCCAGATGGTGCAGCGATGCTCGAGCTTTGGGTTTCGACTTCTCCCGACACTTGGACTGTGATTTCTACTTTCGAGTTGGATTTTCGTTCCCACCCTCGCCCGTTCCACGCTTGTGATGTCCTTATCGAAGGACTTGCTGCTTATTGGATTGTTGTGGACTGCGGTGTTGAGGATGGTGATGAGGCCAGTGATAATGAAGTTATCGTAGTTTATCACAATGATGATGAGGACAGTGATGATGAAGTTATCGTAGTATCGCTCGATTTGAAATCACTAGCACTGACCAAGCTCGCTCCACTTTCCAATCGACAATTGCATATGCCAAAGGGGTATCTTCGGAAGGCTCACAATGGAGTTCCTAATTCCGTCTTGTTTGGTGGTAGCTTGAATAGAGAATTTGTTTTGGTAGCATATAACTTATCTGCTGATACCGAATATTACGACGTGTGGACTCCGGTGAAGGATGACACTGGAGCTCCAGGTTGGATCAAAAAATTCGCAATTTGTTTCGATTCTTTTCTCTTTGATAAATGCTTAGGGATTGTGAATGATAAACTAGTACTCACAAGTTGGCACGATATGGTAGTAGCCTCGTGTGACCCGCTGACCGGAATGTTGGAAGTACTAGAAAGAGATTTTAAATTTGCAACCTTTGAGGATTTTGCTTGTGGCTTTGTGGGGAGCTTGGTTTCAATCGATGGGTTCGGGTTTGAAACCAATGACCTCCTCTGTAAAAATATGTGCATCAATTGGCCTTATTCATTATATCCTTCAAGGAAAGAGAGTTGGAGAAAGAACAGGAAAAAACGAACATGTGCTACAGTAATACTTTTTCAAGGGATCTCCTATTGGGGTAGGACTATTTGTTTGTGATATGAGAATTTGTACGTGATATGAGATTCACTTTCTTTGGTTATTATGCAAAATCTTTGGTTTGATTCAGTTATAAAGATTTGGTCTTAAAGAGAATTAATCTAAACTAATTAAATCTAAATCTTCTGACCACTAATCTCAACATTGATTACCCGCTTATCCGACATGAAACATACATGAATGAAAATTTATGAGCACTTGCAAACTTTAGGTGCAGAAGAAAATTAAACTTGTATATAATCTACTTACAAGTTAGCAACTTATGCTCCTATGTTATAAAAAACTCGGCCTCTCTGAATATCATGGACTGAAGCATGTAAAAAAAGATTGATATTGTCGATTGTTTATTTCGTGATGGATGATTATTATTTTAGTATGGGTCGAAGATTAATCATCTAGACGGACTAGTTTCCTCAACAACTTTAATGAATGGGATAATCTTATCTACAATAATATTTTGTTCCTTAAAATAGCTCTTGGTCCCTGCGAAGAGAAAAACTGTAAAGGAGGTTCCTCTCTCACTCTCCCCCACCTCTCTTTCTCTGAAAGACTGAAACTGCAAAGCGTACATTTTCACACTTGCAGTGAAAATTATATGTAATATGAAGTATTAACATATCTCTTAGATTATTATTGATCACAAAAGTGCTGTTTGCCAGGTTGTGAAGCTTCAGTTTCTAGCTGATGATGTCGATGAAAATGATAATCAGGAGGATGGATTAGACAATATTGATGAAGATGGGGATGACGGCCCTGATGAGGATGATTGCTTCGACTCTGTTTGCGCAATTTGTGATAATGGCGGCAATCTATATACAATGTATGTTTATCTTGACTCTGATTTTACTCCTATATTATACTGTAGTTACTAGTTAGTCTAGTCATATTAATTACCATAGATGTATACCAACATTATGTTTATTCTGGCTTGACCTAATGGGTGTCAAGATTTATTATTTATATTGTAAGATTAGTGCTATGCAAATTCTAAAGCAGTACGCACGAAGTACATATATAGTTTCAATGGAGATTGAAAATGAAAGCACACAGGCAAAATAAAAATTGTCTTATTGTCTTATCTTGTGTTCAATAAATTCACAAGTATTGCAGCTTGCAGTCTCACTCTTGCACAGTCCAAGCCCAAGTTTTCCTCTATTTTAGAGACAACGTCAAAATAGTACCCTTTCACAGTTTCACTAGGTCATCTTGGTTAACAGAATACAATGTTGTTTATTGCTTATATTTGCATCATTTTTTACATTTACCATAACTTCTTTCCAAGAACTTTTATCAGTACCTTTGAAACTGGCATCCCTTGTGTACAGTGTAACTTTGGAATGAGTGCTACTATTGGTGTCATTTGATTTTCTACTCAAATTTCTATCTGCTTCCTTAATACATATCAAGTGTCTACTTTCATTGGGAAGAATTATCGAACATGAAGTGAATCTTCAAGTGTAAAAGCATGGTTTTAAATGATAATTCTAGCTAGAAATGTTAAATGACATCTTGTGCTGTAATAAGTTATAATCAAGGGTCAATAGTAAGTTTTCCTCGGCCATCTACTTGCATATCTCTGTTATCTTTCCTCCAAACAGTCTGTAAGTGTTAGAGTGCAAAGAGATGTAACACGAAGCAATATATTAAAAAAAGAATCAACGCAGAAATAACGGAAGCACTCTTCCGCCCCAAGTCAAAGACTCCAAAACTTAGTGATCCAAAGATAAACGAACCCTAAAAACAAAGTCATATTTATACTAAACAAAGCCAATAAAGCCCCGTTACTAAAAAAACCCAATTTAAATATAATTATGAAAAAATTACAATAAACGTCATAAGCTCATGGGATCTTCTTTTTACGACGCTGGTAGATGCGCACCACATCAGTGAGTAGGGCTGGCATACCGTAGGTACCGTACCGTACCCCTATCAGTAAGCTCCCTTGTGGTGTTTGCTTCAACGTCATTGAGCTCTAATGATGCTTGTGTTATTAATATCAGATGATTAAAGACATCTCCTTGATTTCTAAGAAATTTATGAATATAAATGGCACCAGTGCTTTGCTTGTGGGAAATTGGGATCTTCTGATGATTTATCTGTTCCTGAGGTATTTGACTGTTTATACTTTGTGACCACAAGGATTCATACTTTTTTACCCTTCTCTAAGGGACATTGAGCAACAAAGTGGGTTTTAAGTTGCTCTTTTTCTTGTATTTATCTTCCATCGGGAGTCCGAGATATATTTTGTGTACGTATGAAGATAATTCTGCTTCAAAACACGCAACTCACCTGATACCAGTTATTCTGTTTCTATGTATTTTTATGTTTACAGTATTCATTACATACTAGGTGTTTGTATGATTTGCTTTATCACTATAAATAACAAGGGCATGTTTTAAGAGAGCCGTGCCTTATGTTTCATTTAATACTGCATACATTTACCTTTTATATCCTTATCTTAATTTTTGAATTGATCAGGTCTTTTGCTGCGCTAATGGAGCTTGTGGGTTCTTTTATCATCTGAATGTGTTGTAAAACTGCTCCATCCTGGAGAGTGGGGATGGCTCTGCAGAAGAAGAACACCGACAAAAGATTGCTGCTGGTGAAAAGTTTGCATGTCCAGCTCACAGATGTTATGTTTGGAGAATTAGAAGTTGCCACTACTGATGTCTGATGAAAAGTTGCCTTCAGGAAATAATTTGTATGCTGCCGGTTATGATATGGATTTCGTACCGGTGAAATCTAATGAAGGGGTTAGTGTTCCATATGCACGATCGTTACTGTAAGTTTGTGTTCTTGGCTTAATGTAGGAAGTTGTTGAAGGAGTAGAGACTTTAATTTATTGCTGTGGAGGCTTATGTAGTTATGTTAATGCTATGGATTTAACTCTCTATTCCCAGGTAGAAAATACAATGGAAGACTTTTTTATTTTAATATAATAAACGCTATGTAATTTGTGAATGTCAAGTGTAAATATAAATGTGCTCTTCGAATTTCATTATTTTATTTACGACCCAACCTTTTGGTTGTCCCAACTCCCAACAAAATATTTCAAGAGTGTCATACTGTCATCACAAAATTTAAAAGTTTTTATAATTACACTTTATACATTACATTATTGTTTTACAGATTTTTTTATAATACATATTTATAAAATTATAAATTAAATGTTAAAATTTATTATTTTTTGCTTTTTATATAAATCATAAATAAATAAAAATATACTTTCAAATAAAAAAATATTTTTAATATTTTTATTTTATTATATTAGTAAATTTTATTTATTTATTTTAATAATATAAATAAAAATAATATTTCAAAAAAATAAAATAATAAATAAAAATGACAATATTATTTATTCATACAAATTTAAATTTAAATTAAATATTTTTATTTTTTAAATTTTAAATTACATTTTTTTCTTAAATAATTTTTTTATAAACTTTATTTTAATTTGTATTCTTAAAATTAATAAATGGTTGTGAAAAATTATAAATTAAATTATTTATAAAATCAATTCAAAATTCAAATATAGAAAATTAAATATGTAAAAACAAATATTTTATTTTTTGAAAATTGATTTTTATTGATTTATAATTTTTTAGTTAAAATATGTTTTTTACTAAAACAATTAATATTGTAAACATTAAAATTTGGGTAAAGTGCAAATTTTATTAAAGTTTTAGAAGTAAAGCGCATTTTTTATGAAAATTTTGAAGATTTAATGTTTTTTGCCCTAATAAAAAAAAGAGAAAAAAAGTGGAAGTATGTATTTAAATATAAAAATACATAAATCAACCAGCTCAAATATATGAGATTTTACGAAAATACCCCTATATATATATATATATATATATATATATATAAACAAACGTGTGTGGCGAATTAAAACCCTAAACTATTAATTTCACGCCAGCCACCGCTTTCTTATTTCTCACTTCACCAATTCACCTCTGTTCTTTATCTTCAAATTTTAGATCTCTGCCGCCGCTCTCTTATTTCTCACTTCACCATTTCACCTTTCTGTTCTATTTTTTACGCCTACACTCTCCCTTCTCTTTTGTTTCTTGTTTATTGTAATTACACAGTATTTGTTTTGTATATTCTGTATATATATACTTCTGTATATTTGTAATTTTTGAACATGAACCCAAGCAATTTGTCAGATCTGTAGAAAAAAAAACTAAAAAAAATCATGGCTTTAGATTTTCTTCATATTTTCTTTACACAGAATTCTTTTTTTTATTTAATTTTTCCAATTAGAATTATTTCTTTTAGTTTGTTTTTATTTTTAAAAAAAAAATCATTTTCGTTTTGTTTCGTGATGTGTATCTTGGCTCCGGGCCAAGATACGGGCTGCCAGACCCGACCCACCACAAAAATATATTTTTTTAATATTTGGGCTTGGCCAGCCCGACCCACCACAAAAATATATTTTTTCAATGTTTTGGGCTTGGCCCGAAGCTTATTTATTATCCTCGAGCAGCTCGCGAGCAAGAGCCCGACGGCCCTTCTCGATTCGGCCCGATTTTCAAACTCTAACAACTTAACCGCCCCCTTCATTTCCCCCTTGCACATTCACCGTCTTTTCCCCTCTGCACTACATTTCTCTCCCTGAACATTCACCGTCTCTTCTTCCACCTCTGCACTACTCATCTTCTACTGCTTCGTACAAGCTTGAATAAACTAATCGGTTCATCTTCTACTGCTTCGTACAAGCTTGAATCAACAAATCTGTTTTTTCCAAGGTAAATTTTCTACCCTCATTTTTTTTGTTTTCTAATGGGATTTTCTTGTTGTCGATCTCTGTGTGTGTGTGTGTGTGTTATGGCTTCCATGTTTACTGTATATTTCAGAATTTTAAAAATAATTTCGTAATCAAACCATTGATTTCAGGTTTTGGGGTTTCAATTTCAGTAGATGGAATTTATTGAATTCGTTCTTATGATTTCTAGGGTTTTTGTTTCCTATGGGATTTCTTGTTGTAGAATTCTCTCTCTCATGAGAGTTTATTATGGATTCCATGTTTACTGCATATATTCAGAATTGTAAAAATAATTTCGTAATGAAACCATTGATTTCATGTTTCTTAAAATGGGGAATGGGGTTTCAATTTCAGTAGATGAAATTTATTGAATTCATTCGCTTTCTAGTGTTTTTGTTTTGGGATTTTCTTGTTGTAGAATTCTCTCTTTGTGTGTGTATTATGGATTCCTTGTTTACTGCATATTTCAATAGTGTAAACACAATTTCGTATTCAAACATCAATTCTTCTTTATTTGAATGCTTTCAGGTTGAAATGGGGTTTTCAATCAATGGGAATCTGTCTGTAGCTACTGTAGCAGGGACTGGTCCGGTTAGGGGCATGTATAATGGTAGTCCAGCTTATTTGGTTTTCTTTGAAGCACGTTCTGATTTGTATCGTGGGGAGCGTGTTGCTTCTTTCAGAGGCCACCTGAAAGGTCCTTCACTTGCCCCATTACTTTGTGATGAGCCATACTTCAATCGAGATGATAACAAATGGTACCAGGTTTACGCGTTTGAGCGCACGGGCAAGAATATTTTACACATGGACTTTAGTTCAAATCGCTTTGACCTTACTCAGAACCTTGTGAAACAATGCCTGACAGCTGTTCAAAATGTCCACTCAGCTGGCTACGTTCTGGATAATCTGAGGTCCCCTGATTCCTATGTATTCGATCAGGTACTATTTTGTCCCTATGTTTGAAAGCCTCTGATAAGTTAAGTTTTTTGACTGTTATTGATGATTGTCTTTGTTTAATATCCATGAGAATGATGCATACATCTAGAGATTTTTATTAGATCGATCAATCAAATATTACATGGCTTTTGATTTTGATATTCATTTTGTTTTTTGATATATCTATATAACAGGTGGGAACAACTATCAGTGTGAAATTATTACCATTTCACTGTTATCGTATCGGTTCCAGAGGACCTGCTCAACTTCATACAAAGCGTTCGAATGTTAATGACCTTGCCGTGGCATTATGTTCATTCTTTTTTGGGCCCTCTGTTACTCTTGAAGCGGCGTTGCAGTATGACCCTGCTGTCAATATACCAGGCATCCGATTTGTTCCGGTTTTCCAAGTGAAGAGAGGGGTAAAGGAGAGGGCATACACTATGGAAGTCGTGAATTTCTTAGGCACAGCTGCTGGAAATTCAAACCTCGGGGTTGATCCTGCAAGCTCTATGGTGAACAACCCGGTGTTTTGGGACTATGAGAAGCGACATAATTTTAATCGTGATGGGTGGGAAAAGATCAGCACTATGGAGATGAATGAAGTTATCAGGGCAATTGATTCGATACCTGAATTCGTGAGACTTGCAGGGGTTTACTGGCTCAACTTTCCACTTATTGTAAGGAAAGATCTCTTGTCCCCTATACATCCAGGGGAGAATGTACTTGAAAACATTCTCCACAGATATGGTTCAACTGCTGACCTGCATCAACGTCCCACAAATATCCACCCTAACTTTCAAGGAGCTGGTCCTGGGCTTCAAGTCATAAGGGGATCCGGCACAGACTTTATGAGGTGTCTGCGTAATCTTCTCGCTCATCGATTTGTGAACTATGGAGCTCGCCAACCAAGAGGAATAAGAGAGTATCGCGCGTATGATCGCAATGTGCGAAAGGGGATAGACATAATGATGTCAGTGAAATTGCCTAGTTTTCTTATTTCCGTCTACAATATCATGAGGCAAGCAACGCTGCCAAGGCCTGATGGTCGTCCACCTATCATCGATAATAGCTTGGAATGCTACTTGGATTCGTCTCTTGGAGGCTAATAGGCGAATTCTTGTGCAGGTAACCACTTTAGTACTCTGGTTTTGGTTCAGTCTAATTGCATGAATTCTCTCTATATTTTTGTTGTATTTATGTTTCGAAGAATTCTGATTTGAATTACTTATCATCGTCCATGACTAACTATCCTTATTCTCCTCCCAGGGATGATAGGAAAATGGGCGCGGGAGGCTGAGGGACGACCACGATGAGTAGCTGGAATTCAAAGGGAATTTACCATTTCTTCCTGTTTTAGTTTTTTAGGTGTTACCGGAGTCTCTACCTGCTGAAACGGTTATCTGATTTGTGTACTTCTGAATGCTCTATTTTCTGTATGTGTGTGGATAGATAGACTAATTCTGATTTGAATTAGTTCTCTGATTTTAGTTTTTGTTTTGGTGTTATATACTCTTGGTGTTTCATGGCAAGGAGTGAATATTGAAAGGTTGACTTTTAAACGTCAGTATTGTGCACTTTTTGATTTCTTAAGTAGTGTTAATGTGCATGTAAAAATAAAGGGATAATACTAGTAGTGGTTAACAACTACTACCTTTTTATTAGGCTACCATTTAAGAAATCATTTTTTTCACATAATGATCAATTTGCCTTTGACTTAAATTGTACTATGTCGAATTTATAGTTGTTGATTAACTCAATTTGAGAAAGGGATTAATGAATTCTCGATTTGAGCAAGGGTTTAATATTTGGAATCGAATTTAATTACATGATTCGATAAATAGTGGTAGAAGTCAATACAAATATTCTCTGCTTATGCTTCCTCTCCATCTTCATTTTCGAAACTCAGAATCCATTTTTATGGCATTTGCCACTATATTTCTTTCTCCCATCGTAAATTTCAAACCTCTCTCATCATATTGTTGATTTTAGATATTGTGATAAAATGACATTTTTTTTAATACTCCCAAGTCCCTATCTATTTTTTTAATACGGAATACTATATTGTGTAATATTAAAAAAATGCAACCACTATATACGGATTTATTTTATATTTTATTGAAAATTTCAAACAATACAAAAAAATTCAAACCAAATGGATTATCTATATCAACTCTTTCAAAAATGCCAACTGAATAGTTTACTTGTGAGAGAGCGTTTTCAATTGTGACTTGACCAAAGAGATTTAACATTCAGTTTCAATATTAACAGCATCTATTAATATATCTAATTCTATATAATTGTTAAATTTAAAATTTAAAGTCATTTATGAAATTAGATAAATTCAAATAACTATAAAAAAAAATATTACCGGTAAGGAGATTAAGAAAAATATTAATTTTTTACTTTTTATTAAAAAGTAAAAGGTAAGAATGTATTTTAAGTTGAAAAATATATTAATTGTGAATGAAGTTTACAAAGTAAGTAAGAGTAAAATAATATTTTAAAGTGAAAAAATTAGAATATTTATTTTATTTTGGGAATATATTGTTGAAATAAAAAAAAAAAGTGTTCCGCAACTTTTTTGTAGAAAGAAGAGTGTATGACATAACTCATATTTTTGTTACATTTTTTAATTATATTATTAATAAATAAAAACAATAAATATTTCATGAAGTAGTAATTTTTTTTTTTCAGTTACAGTATTATATTATTAATAAATAAAAACAATCAATATTTCATGAGGTAGTAATTTTTTTTTCAGTTACAGTATTACTTAAACATCAATGTACACTAACACACGTGTCTTTTTCTAAAGTAAATCTTATTTTAATTTGGTTTAGAAAAAGGTACCAACTCGGCAATTGGCAATTTTGATTATAAAAAGACATCTTCTCATCGTCACAACTCCGTCTCCCCAAAAAGAAAGAAACCCTAATTATCGAATTCGTGAACTCCTCAGTAACCTAATTAATCAATTACTCGTATGAATGTCGAACCTACCAATAGAGAAGATCCTACTCCGATTACCTGCGTTTGACCTCGTCCGATGCAAGGCTGTTTGCAAGGCTTGGCGGTCCCTAATCTCGTCGGCCGATTTCGTCGATGCGCACCTCCAACGATCGAAATCCGATCCGTCGAGCCACCACCTCCTTGTTCGTAACCAGTGTTTGTTCGATACCAGTCGACCAGTAGCAGATCCCTTCTCGTCTTTAATCTGCTTCTCATCTTTAATCTGCCTCTCATCTGAAGATCTGCTAATCGTCGGTTCGGTCAACGGCTTGATCTGTATTGCCGGGAAGGGAGACGAACCGTATGTGACTCCGAGCCCGGACGACGTCTGGATATTGAACCCTGTCATTGGCCTTTCCAAGAAACTACCTTATTCTTCTCGTGTTTCCTTTGGCTCTGATCAAAATGTTAAATTTGCTTTTTGGTGTGATGATGATGATGATGGCGTTTACAAGCTGGCCAAAATTTCGTCTGATACCAATGGTGCAACGATGCTTGAGCTTTGGGTTTCGACTTCTCCCGACACTTGGACTGTGATTTCTACTTTCGAGTTGGATTTGCGTTCCTACCCTCGCCCATTCCACGCTTGTGATGTCCTTATCGAAGGACTTGCTGCTTATTGGATTGTTTTCGACTGCGGTGATGAGGTTGATGATGAGGACAGTGAAGATGAAGTTATCGCAGTATCGCTCGATGATGATGACAGTGATGATGAAGTTATCGTAGTATCGCTCGATTTGAAATCGCTAGCACTGACCAAGCTCGCTCCACTTTCCAATCGACAATTGCATATGCCAAAAGGGTATCTTCGGAAGGCTCGCAAGGGAGTTCCTAATTCCGTCTTGTTTGGTGGTAGCTTGAATAGAGAATTTGTTTTGGTAGCATATGACTTATCTGCTGATACCGAATATTACGACGTGTTGACTCCGGTGAAGGATGACACTGGAGCTCCAGGTTGGATCAAGAAATTCACGATTTGCTTCGATTCTTTTCTCTTTGATAAATGCTTTGGGATTGTGAATGATAAACTAGTACTCACAAGTTGGCACGATAAGGTAGTAGCTTCGTGCGACCCGCTGACTGGACTGTTGGAAATACTAGAAAGAGATACTACACTCGGAGCCATGGATGATTTTGCTTGTGGCTTTGTGGGGAGCTTGGTTTCGATTGATGGGTTCGGGTTTGAAACCAATGACCTCCTCCGTAAAAATATGTGCATCAGTTGGCCTCGTTCCTTATATCCTTCAGGGAAAGAGGGTTGGCGAAAGAACAGGAAAAAACGAACAAGATGGGAGTGATGTACTTCTTTGAAAAATCAAAGAACTACAGTAGTACTTCTTCAAGGGATCTCCTATTGGGGTGTAGGACTATTTGTATGTGATATGAGATGCACTTTCTTTGGTTATTATGCAAAATCTTTGGTTTGATTCAATTATAAAGATTTGGTCTTAAAAAGAATTAATCTATACCAAATAAATCTAAATCTTATGACCACTAATCAACATTGTCACATTGATAAACATACAAACATTAGGTGCAGAAGAAAATTAAACTTGTATATAATCAACTTACACATAAACATACAAACATTAGGTGCAGAAGAAAATTAAACTTGTATATAATCAACTTACACGTTAGCAACTTGTGCTCCTTTGTTATAAAAAAAACTGGGCTTATCTGAATATCTATGGACTGAAGCATGTAAACAAAGATTGAAATTATTGATGGATGATGATTATTATTTTATTATGGGTCGAAGATTAATCATCTAGACGGACTAGTTTCCTCACCAACTTTCGTGAATGGTATAATTTTATCTACAATAATATTTTGTTCCTCTCTCACTCTCCCCCACCTCTGAAAGACTGAAAGTCTGAAACTGTAAATCGAAAATACCCTGAAATTATTTAACTAAATTTGTTTTGAAATTTTATTTTGAAATGAATATAAACGAGTTAAATTGAAAATAAAATAAATTCAAAACGGTATTATAGGTTTGTGGGGTGTGAAGTCTGAACTACGGTTGCCATATCATTCATTATCTTCTTCCTAAAAATACATAAAATTCTCTGCTTCCTCCTCCATCTTCATTTCTCAGAACCCATGGCATTTGCCGTATTTCCTTCCACCGTTGTAAATTTCAAACCACTCTCTTCGTCTCGGCCCGAGACCAATCCAAACAAACATCGCATCTCTACAAAAATCCCTAAAACCCAGAACCTAAAACCCCGCAAAGAAAAACCTCCGCCGCTCGTCTTATCCACCGTCGACGGAGGGGATGCCACCACCTTCACCCGCCTCCCTCCTAAAGATGACTTCTTGTTCGATGATTTAGCTTCTAACTCGCTCACTCAGGTAATCAAGCTTTCCGAGTCAAACACTGCGGACGCGGGAACAAATAAACTTGTTCAGAAGGTCGGAGTTAAATACGGGGGGTTTGATGAGGTAAAGGATGAAACTGATGATATGAATGAAGGAAATGATGAGAAACCGGGATTCGATTACGGAAGATTCGAACTTTATGAAGTGGGCTCCGACGACGATTTTGAAGAAGAAGAAGAAGAAGAAGGTTTAATTGCATCTATTAGTGAAGGATCCGAGTTAGAAGAAGATGGTGAGGAAATTAAAGAGAAAGAAAAAGGATTACCGGCAGTTATGAGATGTTTTGACAGGACAAAGATATTCGTAAAAGCCGGTGATGGTGGAAATGGGGTGGTAGCTTTTAGGAGGGAGAAATTTGTGCCGTTTGGTGGGCCTTCGGGCGGTGATGGTGGGAGAGGAGGGAATGTGTACATGGAGGTTGATGGGACTATGAATTCATTGCTGCCCTTCAGGAAAAGCCTGCATTACCGGGCAGGGAGGGGGAGTCACGGGCAGGGGAAGCAGAAAAGTGGGGCAAAAGGCGAAGATGCGGTGATTAAGGTTCCGCCAGGGACTGTTGTGAGAGAGGCAGGTGGAAATGTGTTGTTGGAGTTAATACATCCCGGGCAGAGAGCTTTGTTGTTGCCTGGAGGGAGAGGCGGGAGAGGCAATGCTTCGTTTAAGTCAGGGACGAATAAGGTGCCCAGGATTGCGGAGAATGGAGAAGAAGGGCTTGAAATGTGAGTTCTCTTATTGCTGGAGATGTTGTTTAAATGTCTGTTTGTAGGTTACTTTAAGGGGTTCTTGGTAAAAACTTCAGCTTCTTGCTTTTGTAGAACAAATAGTTGAGCCAGTTAATTTCCGTTTCATTCAGTCCAATTCAAAGATGTCAGTCAAAGTTATGCTTGCACAATCAGGCGAGAATTAATAACCATATGACAATTAAGTATAATCGGATAAATATTAAGGAGAATTTTTAGGAAGAAGATTTTGGTTAAATATAATCAGGTGAGCAAAACGATTTTTTTACCCAGTAACTTCTCTTGTAGTACGAGGCGGCTGATAATATTATGCGAGTGAACAGTTTAGCAATTTCCCCCTATTTTAATCAAGTGTTAGGTTGATTTATGAATGTGGTTCTTGGTGTTAGTTTTATGTTTTTATTTAAATAAGTGTTCTCAATTTTGTTATTGAAATAACCATCTATCAGTTTCTGGCATCCACTCTATAGTCTACAGTTGTTCCTGAAGTTGGGCTTAAATTATCTTTCTCGAGCATTCCTATTATACTTCAATTGAAAATGTGTTCTGTGATCAGGTGGCTAGACTTGGAGCTGAAATTGGTAGCCGATGTTGGGATTGTTGGAGCTCCGAATGCTGGAAAAAGCACACTACTCAGTGTCATCAGTGCTGCTGAGCCTACCATTGCAAATTATCCCTTCACGACTTTGCTTCCAAATCTCGGTGTTGTTTCATTTGATTATGATGAAACAATGGTAGTTGCGGATCTTCCTGGACTACTCGAAGGAGCCCATCAGGGTTTTGGGTTAGGGCATGAGTTCCTTCGGCACAGTGAGAGATGTTCGGTTCTGGTACATTCCTATTTAATTAATTACTACCTGTCTAGTGATCGTAATTTCGGTGTCTCTCTCCTGATTATATGCGGTTTACTTGTTAAGAGTAGATGTTATCTTATGACTTGTAATGTTTCTTAGCATTTAGTAGCAACTTTGTCGTTAATTTATCTAGTACTCCATATG
Organism: Euphrasia confusa; assembly: GCA_954870475.1. Classification (NCBI taxonomy): domain Eukaryota; kingdom Viridiplantae; phylum Streptophyta; class Magnoliopsida; order Lamiales; family Orobanchaceae; genus Euphrasia; species Euphrasia confusa. Next base: position 38,233,583 of record OX940952.1, read on the forward strand.
CAGTTGTCATTACTTCTTATCATAGTTTTTGGGTGTATGTGTGGTCTCATGGGCTTTCTTATATAAGTAGGAACATACTGTTCTATATGTTGAAATACACATCCTTTAATTACTCTCCCCCCTACTTTTCGGATTACATTTATGTTCTATGTATCCCTCTCTTCTATAATTACGAATTGTAAATTGAGAAAAAATGGGATTGAGATAGGGATAAGGTTGAAGAAAGGTTGATTTTTTTTATAAGAAGACAATTATATGGCAACAAGTTTAAAAGACTAAAATGTCATTATTTATGATTGGATGAGTATTCTTCTGTTGTTTCTGGTTTCCATAGCACTGTGATTTTGTTTCTGTTATTTGGAAACTGATTAGAAAATTTAAACCTGGAGAATTAGGTGCATATAGTCGATGGTTCCTCTCAACAGCCTGAATATGAGTTTGATGCCGTTCGACTTGAGCTGGAGATGTTTAGCCCCGAACTTGCTGAAAAACCTTATTTAGTAGCATTTAACAAAATGGATTTACCAGAGGCATATGAAAATTGGCCGTCATTCAAGAAAGCACTACAAGCACGTGGCATCGAGTCTTTTTGTATGAGTGCAATTACTAGAAATGGCACCCAAGAAGTTATAAACTTGGCTCATGAGCTTGTAAAGAAAAATGCCGTGAATAAAGACCAAGGTCAGAACATGATTTCCTATTGCTTTTAAGTTTTAAAATGTTTAATCTTTGTACCTTTGTTTTATTTGCGGCATACATCACAGTTCTTGATCCTTTCTGCTTGATTATAAATTATAATTTTAGTTCCAAAACTCTTGAGGGTTCGCGGTTTTAGTTCATTTTGATTAATCAGAAAATTCATTCTCAAGACAGGTTAACATTTAGCTATTTATAATCCTAGAGAATGCATGTGTAAACATAAAATTTTAAAGATGCCAAAACTTTGTCCAAAAGCATTATGAATTATGGTTTCATTTCATTTGAACATGGGAAAGTGATCCATGCCATAGGATTTACCTTCACTTTGTATTTAAAAATGCCTGGTGAAACCTCCCCCCTCATTTGTTTGGCTTATTCTCTCAGTTGAGCTGGATCCGGAAGACTTAAACTACGTGGCTGATATGATGCAAAAGCAGAGGTCGGCTCCTATTGGTGAGTTTGAGATATCACAAGACAGCAGCACCAGAACATGGCATGTGGTAGGACCTGGCTTGCAGCGTTTTGTACAAATGACCAATTGGAGGTATAGAATTATTGCTTCAACTTTAGTCTGAATTTTTATTCCACGCGTCCCATGTCCTTATAGTAACATTTTCAGTTACGTCGTGGATGATAGTTGAATTCAAATAACATAATGAACTCGTCTAATTAGCATGCAGAACTTATTGGTATTCCTTGAACTCGATGATAGTTGAGTGGTTGTAATGGAATGCTCCGCATCAAATTATTTAGGTTAAATTATAGGAATTATTATCAATACTTCCCTTGTGGATTAGTGTGTAATCATCCCAATTAGTTTCCAAAATTATACATATCTTCTCAACGTGAGTCAGTGGAGTGGTGCATCAGAGTCCAGTAATTTTGGACACAGGAATGCTTTGGGTAGGTTAGCATACGGACCATCAAAGTATCCAAGTTAAACACATAAGAAAGGACATGATTGAGACTTGAGACTCGCATGTCCGAGCTGAAGAGCTGTATCCATCAATACATTCTTTTGATAAGGATAAACCATGAGTAAAAAAAAAAAACCTTGCAAAAATCTACACTAATCTTGGAAACATATCGTTATCCTAAGCCTCCCAAAGTTAAAATTTTGAAACAGTTCTTGCTTGCTTCATTCTTGTATCTTTACCAGATAGTAGGTCTTCAGTCAGTTATTTCATACTATTCTAACTTCACGTATGAGGTGTGATGAAAGGACAAAACAGAAGAGGAAAAAGGTTTAGAAAGTTTACAAAGGAAGTAGGTATTAAGTTTTATTTATGTGTATCTGCTTACTTACATGCTTTAATGGCCACAGACAAAAGATAAGAGTAAAAGTGTAACGCCCCATTTGTACACATATATTTCAATTTGCGAATGGTTTATGAGGGGTTGAGAGGATTGGTGTTAAAGTGATGTTCAGGTCCACAAATATTTTAATAAAAAATAAAATAATAGTTGCACATTGTTTATATTGAATATGTACATTCTCAGTATTGTTGCATGAATATATATTTTCAGCTCGGACACTATCTTGCATTCTTGCTCAAGTATTGTTGTGTATGATTTTTTAATTGCAATGTTACAGTTAGCCTTTATATATATATATACCATACCCATATCCTTAAAAAATCTCTGTACCCACCCATTTTGTTCCTACATGTATCACTGCTTCATAGCACTCATCATGTATCTATTTCACAAGTTGCGCCTATTGGGACAGTATTTGTAAAACAAACACAAACCTGAATAGGGGTTTTGTGATTCTAAAAATATTCTGTAACATATAATAGTGACACCTGAATAGGAGTACTGTTTGTAATTATCCTCGATTTTAGTGCTAATTACAAAAAAAACATAAAAACCAAAAAATGACACCTTTGTTTGTCATTTGAAAGTTAAATGGTTTCTTTTGTAATTTAGTCAAACCTCGATGGTATTTTTTGAAATTTTATTAATTTTATGACGAAATACCATGTTCAAACCCGCATTCAACTTTTGTTCTTCACTCTCACGAGGATTAGTGCTGCATTTATCTAGTATACGACCTGATATCACATTTATATCAAAACTTATGTATTTTCTTTGGGGCAGATATGAAGATTCTGATAAAAGATTTCAACGTGTTCTGGAGGCATGTGGTGTTAATAAATCCCTCACGAAACAAGGTGTGAAGGAGGGTGACACTGTCATTGTTGGAGGGGTATGTTCAGATTTTTTTAGTATCTCTAAATAATCATTGTTAGTATTTATTTCCGCTCTAAAACTGGAATTACCTTGGCTTAGCACTTGTTGAATTCTTGTGATGATTACAAAAGTTCCCTTCAGTTTGACCTATAATAACAAAGAATCCCAGTTAATCTGACTATATAATAAACGTATTTGTTGCATATTGAAAAATGACCTTTGTAATCGATGCATGAACAATGAAAGTCCGATTGTGTCCTGCAGAAAAATAATTAGGAAGATTGTAATTATCTAATTCTGCATGGGTTCTTTGAAGATCACTCATCCGTGCGCATCTTGTTTTCCTTCTAGATGGATCTGGTGTGGCATGATTCCGCAGATGCTGTGGGGTCCACGAGTAGGCGGAAACGCGAACCAGAGCCATCTGAGTGACTTCTATTCAGATATCACCTCTCAAAGTCCAACTATCACTGTGGGATGATAACGTGAGGTATGATTTCATTTGGCACTTTTAATTCAGGGGTGGAACGCATTCGTAAAGTTTCTTGATTTTTTTTTTTTATGGCAGGAGATAAGCTTTGTTAGTTATCTCGTTTTCATCTAGTTCAGCACTGTGAAAACCGCCGAACTCGAAAGAATTACGGGCTCCAACAAACAAAGAGACTAGCAAGTACCAGGAGCTTGCTTTTAGGTTAACATAGTCACTGATTTTGTACTTGTAAATTTGAGCTATAGAAAGAATTTGCAGGCTACACATTTACACGAAATAAAAACATGTCACTTGTATTAGATATCATCTGTCGTTGTGTTTTTTATGCTCAAACGGAGAAAGTTATCTTTCAATGTCCAAATTACAATACTAAGTTTGAACTAAACATTATTAGTACTACATATAACCAATCTGTAAGAACAGAGAATTGTCTTTTGTATTTTACAAAGAAATTTGTGTATATATATAGGGAGCAAATCTGATAGTTGTACCATGATACTATGATGATGAAGCATGCATATGAATATGATATTATTTGTACCACACAATAAATCTTGGAGAGTGTGCACTGCTATACTGCTACTGCTGGGGATTTATTTTTACTGTTTCTGGTAACCCCTCTTTCTCGGTCGATTCACCCCCTACCCCGCCTAGAAACTAATAATTAACCTCGTATCGTATCATTCACTATTCTATTCCCTGCGCCGCGGGTTCACGTCCTTGCGGTGAGACAAATACCAACCTAACCACACTCCCTGCAATCAGAAATTGACACGTTGATGGAGTGAGGCCCACCGGATTGCAACGGAACAGTGCTTACGTGTCAACTCAACAGGCGCTGTAAAAGTTTAAATGGGATTTGGTCACATAATCTGGTTACATGTTTTTCATAGGATGTGTAGTATATAGATTTTCATTTCTTTTTTTTTTTAGGAGAAGTGTTATTTAATTTGATTTGATTTAAATTACTACCGAATTATGAAATTAGATTTCAAATAGGTAGGAAACTGATGCTTACTATAGACCATGAAAAGTTGATGATTACTCTAGTAAGGAGTCTTTGTTGGATTAAAATTGTGTGACCAAACAAAAAAAAAAACTAATCTATAAAAATGCAAAAGTACACAAAAGTACAAAATATAAAATAATACTACTAGTTAAGGGTGGCAATGGTATATGGTACATACCAACTTATATCAAAAAAAATAATACATATATTTTTTATTTATGTTATTTCCATCAAATTAAATGATATTAAAAAAATAAATGGAATAATGAATTGACAAATATTTAAGATTAAATTATTAGTAATGCTTTATAACATTTGATTAATTATTTTTATGTTTAATTTTGGTATATATTATTAAATACTTAAATATATATAATAAAAAATTAAGATAATATTTTACTCTTTTCTATTAGTAATATAAAAACTTATGATTTTTTGCAAATAAGTAAAAATATAAAAAAAAATCTTTTAAAAATTTATCTTTATAATTTCAATAATTTATTTATAAAATAATTTACTATACTACGTATTTTTTTAACAATAATATCTTTTTTTTTTTGTTTTTTAATCATTTTTTAGGAATATATTATTACTTTATAGTATTTTCAAATTTTGTATTTTTGGATTTCAACACATATTTTGCACTTTTTATTTGATAATTGATTTAAAAGCAATAAATTTGTATTTTTATTTATCATTACTTAAAATTTGCTATTAAAAATTTTAAGTAAAAAATAAGTTGATATAACCTTAATATCAACCGTACCGTGAGTACCTACCGTACCAATTAGGTGATATACCAACGTAATTGGTTGGTAGAAACAGAAAAAATTTCATACTTATTATATATTGATTGGTACATGATATTTCGAAAACAAAGTTGGTATACTTATCAATCCACCCCTAATACAACTAGTATAATATTAGAAAAATGAATTCTAGAAGTCGAGAAGAATGGTAAGATGTGGTTATGTAATTGGAGGACACGAGTATCAGAATTTCAAGATTAAAAGCTTTGATAAATTGTAAAAATTAAATGTAAAAATTTGATGCAAATGAAAAATGATAATCGTGTGATTTTATATACAGCAAATGTTATTTCTATTACGTGTCAATTTTTCTATTATTCTTTCTTCGCAATTTAAATAAATCATAAGTGTAGTATAATTATACTTTTTTTTATTTGAGATATTGATCACATATTATTTGTAATGTAAGAAAATATGTGATCGTTAATTTAAAACTTTACTCTCAAGTCACAATTATTTTATTTTATTTTAACTTGAAAAAATTATTTTTTACACCACTTTCTTATCAAAATATCATATTTTTTTTTTTTTGATTTAAGTGTCAATCGATGAGTGCATAAATAGTTAGGACTAAAGTAGTATTCACAATCTCAACCTGAACGACTGTTTTTGCATTCAAATGTACACTTGCATATCTTACGACGACTCTTACGGTCTTACTTGAGCAAATTCATTCGTCTTGACTTTAAACATCAAACTTCAAACTTCAAACTTTGTTGTGTTTTGCAAATGTATTTAATTAATATTTTAAATCGAATAGCCCAAAAACTCTTCCATTCACTAACATAACATTACCATTATCTATTACTACTACTACTACCTCTGTCTCAATAAATTATGTACACTTCATTTGTAAATTAGGAATAAAATGTGAACGAAAGTAGTAATATTTTTTCTGTCTCGTATCAATAGTTACATTTTGGTGGAACACACAAAGCAATAGTCGTTGATACTCTGAATAAATGGTCAAAGTCCAGGTCCTCACTCTCTCAGTCTCTCCTTAGTCCTTACTATTAGAATGTCATGCATGATCCTTTTCCCTAAATTCCGGATGACCTTACAATATCATTCTTTTTTTCTTGGAGAATTGTGCAAAATTCCAATGTCACACGGAGACCAGTTTCTCTTGTCAGTCAAATTGTAAAGGGGGGAAGGAATGGAGGCAGCCCCCACACATTCCATCATTTCAATTTAGTGTTTTTTTCCTAATTAATTAATTAATTTAGAATAATGCAACTTAATTAATTAATTACATGTAGTAGTAAGATTAAACCAAGTGGGACACATCTTTTAACCCTTATTTTCAGGCTTCAAAAGTTTGTGTGGAAATTAATTCCTTCCCACAAAAGGAAACATATCTGTTGTCACAAAATTGTGGTTAAAAGTTACTCCATATATTTTTCATTCGAACCGAATTGTGGTTGAAATGTTGAGTCGAGTTAAATCGCGTTATGATTCAATTAAGAGGAACTAATATCTTGTGTAGATTCAACGTTATTTTTGAGATACTATTTGATTGTGAACATTATTTTTCTATCGCTCGACCCAAACCACTAGGAAGAAAATTAAAACAAACAAACAAAGAAAAAGATTATGTTTATAATATCTTTACCTAAGCAAACAAAGATGAACATGGCATCCATCATCCTCGTAATCTTTATGATCAATTAAAATCCTTAGAAAAATATTTAGTGGAGTAGTCAAGGATCATAGATTTTGTCCATGTCACACACGTACTCAAAAGGATAATACTCAATAAACAAGATAAAATACTCAAAATTAATTTGATACAATTAATCAAACAAAAAAATATATGTGCAATATCTCATCATTTAATTAAAAAAAACATAGCAATAATTTTTTTAATTAGTTGAGATTTTAATTTGATTAGGACAATGCAATTGAGAGAGACAAATGGGAAGCATCATGGAAGTTTGAAATATTGCTAATGACAGCAAAGGGGGTTGACCCCTTTGTGTTAATTAATTTTATATGGTTTTCATGTATGTTGTTCCCAATGCCATTTAGGCATGTGAGACCTTAATAAAAAAATGATTAATGAGGTTTAAAGGTCCTTAACACACACTTAAAAATGTGATTAAGTGACCCCACTAATCACTTATGCTTATTTTGCTCACTCGAGCATTTGATTGCCCTTTTGACTATGTGTCCCTTTTTCAACTCACTTTTTGATCACATGACTCACCTAATTATATATGCTTGTTTTTTTTATTTGCTTTGGGTGCTAAATTTCAAGTACTTGTGATAATATATGTGCTACACAAACAAAAACAATGGACAATAGTTTGAAAAGATTTGTGAATTTAATAGGATCTTCCAACCTAATTGTCATTGTTTTGTGATTTTATTTCCTTATCTTAATGTGATGGGGATGGAATAGTGTTTTTAATTGACTAAATATGGTTCTTAATTTGTTAATTTACTACTTTGATGTGGATGGCATAGTGTTATTAATTGACTAATATGGATGTTAATTTGTTAATTTACTAATTTGATGTGGATGGGATACGGTTCTTAATCATAGGACTACATTATTTGATAATATGGTACTCCTATTTAATATTTTTAAAAATTATTAAATATAAATTTTATAGCTTGCAAATATATTAATTTAATATTGTCATTTTCTCAGAACTTCTCGACATAAAATCATAAAGTGATGAAATTAAAGCTTCAATCGATTAGTCTACTTATTCAATTGAATCAACAAGAAACGGCCATTTAATTACTGTTATCATATCGAACTTAATATCAATTCTAATTTTGCCCGAAAACCAGACCTTAGGCTACGTACGTACGCATCAACGTTACGGTAAACAAATACTCACTTCTCTTAATGCACAACTAGTAATCTTATAAATATGTATAAGTACTCTGCATCTAAAGTTTAATTGTGCATGCAATATGTGCATCATGCATGCAAATTGTGGAGATATTTTCAAATTTTAAAATAGCAAGACTATTCTAGGCACGAAGTGAAAATAGGGTTTAATAAAAAAAGAAGCAACTTCATCTTTTCGAGCAGTATGTAACCACTACGATAGACACCGAAACTCGTAAAAAAGTGTCTTGTGTGTTTATTTTCGTTTATTGTGTTCTTATGAGTTCATATATACGTGAGCTTAAAAAAATCATACATATTCTAGTGATTTTGAGTTATTCATATATTGTAGTTGTTTAGGAAAGTTTTTCAATTTATAAATTTAATTATTCAGTTAGATTGAATCTTATTGTGTTAATCTTCAACACAAATTGTTCTACGTACTCTCATCTCATTAAAGAGTTCATACATTTTCAATATAAATAATGAAGGATTCATCTGTTATAAAAATAATTGCAACACTTATTATATTGAGTTATTTCATAATAGTTGGAAAAAAATTCTAAAATTTTTATTTTATAATATAATTTTACTTTTACTTTATTCACATATATTTCAAATTTTAGTCACGGATATTTTATTTTCACTTAAAAATATATTTTTAATATTTACTTTTTGGTTAAAAAATCATACTCTATATATATATTTAATTTTCGTATTCAAGTTTCACAACCTTGAAGGGTCATATATATTTTTTTGGTAAAATTACAAAATGAAAACATTGTGGTCCTTATTTGTGATTGGGCCAAATGCGAAGGATAGTTTATGTGATGTGAATATCCTAATTGATCAGTATTGATGCGTACTGTATCACTCCCAGATACGATCTACTAGATACTGTATCTCGATCGTAGATACCCCCAAAAATAAATACATCGAATGCACCTTATAATATTACATCACAAATCACCGAATGCAATCTTTTCATATGTTTTTTCAGACATTAACATTTTAATTATTAGATGAGAAAGAAAAAAACACAAAAGTGCAGCTTTTGACTTTTGTCATCTACCTATTAATCAATTAATCAATTAACTACACTACAATTTTATACATTGGTTTTTATTAGCTCTTTTCTTTCCTTCTTTCCTTCCTTTCTTATTTTTGGGTATAATTGAAGATCCCTAACTGCCCCTTTGCCCCTTTTTCGAACACATATCATGAAACACATAATTACACATTCAGTCCCTCAACTCCCACTTAATTACTTTACGGCACCACAAATTTCAAATTATTTACAATTTCGCCCCCAAAAAAAACAGAGAACAAGAAGTGAGAGTTGCCTATAAAAAGAGCCCCCTTTGCATCAATCAACACACAATTCACAAAACACAAAACAAATACTTACTACAAATGGCATCCAAAACCGTCGACTCCTCCGGCAAGCCCTTCGCCCTCTTCGAGCCCATTCTGACCGATACGGGCTTCACTCTCCTCCAGCGCAACACCTCGTCCATCTCCCAGCCCGGCGAGCGAAGGGGCCGCAAGAAACAGGCCCCCGAGCCCGGAAGGTTCCTCGGGGTCCGCCGCCGCCCGTGGGGCCGATACGCGGCCGAGATCAGGGACCCCACCACCAAGGAGCGACACTGGCTCGGCACTTTCGACACTGCCCAAGAAGCTGCCCTGGCCTACGACCGGGCAGCCCTCTCCATCAAAGGAGCCCAAGCCCGAACCAACTTCATCTACTCGGATCAAAACAATCTCCAAGCTCTCTTCAACCCTTTCGAGCTCCAAAATTTCACCCCTCCACCCCCCACGAAAAACCCCCCTCCTCAAAAAGTCAAACTACCGGAAGTGAGTTCATACAATAACAACAATAACAACAACAACGAGAACAACGAGAACAACTCAGGGTATTTGGACTGCATAGTTCCGAATGATTACCTCAACCCTTCCGGCTCGAAGAAAGGTGGTGGTTATCGAGATGACATCATCAACTACAACGATTATCCGGCGGCAATGTCGTACGAGAACAGCAATGCGTCGTACGGGTTTTGGGAAGGTGATCAGAAGCAGGAGTCGTGGGATGAGCTCTCGGCGGTGATACACAGCAGCAGCCCTTCTTCGTCGATGCTGGAATCGAAAGGGGAGTTCTTTGAAGTTGACATGATGGAGTCGAGCTACGATCAGATGATGATGATGGATCCGACGGCTACGAATTGCGGGTCGACGTTCTTTCCTTCCTTTGGGGATCAGTATCCGCTCGACTTGGCTGCTGCCCAGTATTCTCTGTATTAATTGATTTACTAATTTCAATATTCGATCAATAGTGTACTAAATGTATGTACTTGCACTTTGCATGCATGGAATTCTTTTCTCTGTTTTTTTTTTTTTTTTTTTTGTTCCAAAGATTATATGTGGAGGAGGACATGGAGTTTTCTCAATCAATCATTATATATAAAAGTTTTATTTCAATATAAATATGTGTGTATATATCTTGAGTGGAAGAAGCCCCTGCAATTTATCAGCAATTCAGCAATGCATGTTGAGTTGGAGAACAAGAACATGTGATTACTTTGTATCCTAGGATTGCATATTATGACAGGAATTGAATATCTAAATGCAATCATCCATTAAAGTACTTACTTGAGGTCAATGTCATGTCAAATCTTTGTTGCAGGATTTATGGTGCAGTGCTCTGCATGATTGGCTTTCTGAATTTAGGTTTAATTTTCAAAGTATATTTATAATTTTAAGTTGATTAATTATTCTTTTTACTAACATAACAACATAAAGAACAGACAAAAAAGAGAGAGGATTCAAGCAATAATTCACAATTCAGAATTCACAAACATAACTACACATACTGTATTATCTTACATACAAAAGATAGCTACCATTAAAATTGTTTCTGTTTTTGTACTTCAACTGAGTTTCACCATTGCCTCCGCAACAAAATCCCCGGACCCAAAAAGGGGAAGACGAAGAAGAACACCCCCACATATTGAGAATGATCTAACCCGTATTTTTCGTTCCGGAAAAAGATGCCATATATAAATAGATAGACAACAAAATCTCGATCAGTGATGGAAGTTACCTAACCGGAGACTGGAGTTTCTTTTTTTTGTTTTGTTTTTTTTCCTGGTTTCTAGTAATTCAAAAGTGAACCTGAAAAGGCAAGGTGAAGTATCGCTAGATCTTTTGGAAATTGTTCGGCAGAGACAATGTGACGAACTCAATCCTTTTCGATTTATCAGCTTGATGTGTGAACCTCACCTCCACGACTCTTGACACTGCCCCCACTTGAAGGGAGAGTGCCTTGGCCAGAAGTAAACTGCTGGATGCTCGGTCGAGGGGCGGGCCCACTGCTCGAATATATTGAACCAACTGAAGTGCTGTCAATGTTCATAGAAGACATTTGAGCCGAAATGGAGTCTTTTCCGAGCCCAGGAAGAAGATCAGGCCTCAAATCCGTGGACGAGGATGATGGGGCCAGAGTTGCGTTTGTTATCCCAACGGGGTAAGGGGCGATGGGTATATCGATCAGAGAAGAAGTTGAAGAGCTGTAGCTCAAACTTCTCATCGGGTGGTCGAATCTGCATGAGGGCCCAAATGTACACACCCCGTTTTGTGCATAGTGAGAGCAAAGTGGCATGCCCTGAAAAACCAAAAATGTAACCAATATCAAATGGTGATTCTTACAAAAGCAGAACTTGTTCGGAAGAAAGAAAGGTATTAATTTAGGCAGAGGTATCTGAGAACTCAAAATAGAAAGGGGATAAAATTCTTGAACTCCGCAGATTAAAATATACTTTGTATTTAAAAATTAGACGAATACAGCTAGTTTAAAATGCTTCACAAAGGGGAAAGAGAATAGAATGCGTATCGGGCGCAGTGGCAAACCCATTGGGCTAAGCACGAAATTAGTCTTTTGTGCACTCCATTCAGGTGGATGATGATATTTACATGCAGCTCCAAATTTACAATCTCCAGTCCTCAAAAAATACTGACACTCTGGCAGACCAGGTCTCTCTGGAAACACGCCTTCCATTGGACCCACGGAAGAAGTAATGGAAACGTATGGCCCTGTATATGAAGTTGCTGAAGGAGATAACTGTGGCATCCCATAAATTGGCCTAGGACCGACTGTGGGCTGAGTACTTGGGGAAGCCACAGGACTAACAGGTGACTGTAGAATGTGCATCCACAATTAAGAATAGCATTAGTGGAATATTTCAAAGAATCTTCAGATAAGAGTATCATGAAAATGTACATTCGGGAGAGACATTGACACACACAAACACAACTAAATAAATAAATAAATAAATAAATACACATACCGGATACGGAGACCAACCAGGAACTGGAACAACTCCAGGAGGGAGGAGCATTGGGCCATAACTTCCAGGAACATACGAACCAGGAAGCATGGCGGGCCTCATAACTGACCAATTACCTTGAATCATTCCATACTGTTGAGAAGAAGGAGACGGCCCGCTTGGATAAACCGCTGGTGTTGGGACCACACCATGGGCTGAACCCATCGTCTGAACCCCTGCTGGCTGCGGGTGATGAAATTTACAGGAGACACCAAACTTGCACCGTCCTGTCTTTGAATAATACAAACATTCTTGTTCTCCCTGCAACAAGGGGACTCAATGAGAACAAGCTGGGTAGATACAGCATACAGTATATAGCATCTGGATATGGAACTGCGAATAATGTTGAAGAAAATATATACAAGAAACAATAATTACAAAAGTTGCTGACCTGTCGCAAAGGATATCCATATATGTTCAGTGTGACCAGGGCTGAAGACCCAGTTCCATTCTTTGGATGGTGATACTTGCAGGAAGCACCAAATTTACACATTCCTGTTCGCATGTAGTACTGCAAGTCCAGTTAAAAGGACATGATTTCAATTAAATACATGATTTTTCCACGACAAAGCACTAATTAAATTTAAATAAGACAGATCGGCACTCAATAAATAGAAGAATATTATGGGGAAAAAATTAAAATGTGTTGATGTCTAGATATAGTAAAAAAATGTGTCGAGTGTTATATAGATTAATGCCAATGACAATATACAATACTACATCCGTCCCACTGAAAATGACTCTTTTTTTACACGGACCCTAAGAAATAGTAATATATTCTATGAGACATTTTCAGAGAGACGGTCAAAAAAAGAAATTGGGACATTTTCAGTGAACAAGCATTTATTTTCCCTTTCTCATACACAAAGAAAATAAGAAATGTAGTAAACAATCATGTATTTTCACTCCGAGCAGATCAAAACCAGATTACAATATTATCAGATAAAGAAATTCTCTGTTTAAGGAATAACAAGAAATTATAAAATTTTAAACTGGTTAAAAAATGATATAACTTTTCATGATTTAATATCAGTTGTCTACAAAAGTTATGATAAACATAATCGCAAAAGATAGTCAGAAAAAGTACTTTAGTATACTATATCCAATATTTATAAATTCCAAGGTGAAAATAAGAGAGAGAAAAAGAGGGTAAGAAACAGCAATCAGCAAGGTTTGCGTATTTTATATAGCATGATGAAATAAAAAGGAGTAATTTCACCAATTTAGGTGTTCAAGATGCTGATCATTATTCATTGTGGTAGTACCTTACAAGATTACAGTACACCTATAAATAATATGAAGGGTACAAATGGACAAAGTCCTTCAATTAGGAAGAGCAACAACAATGCTGTAAAATTTAACATGCTATTTAAAATTGTACAAATATATTTGGCAATTTAAGAAAAGTAGTAATAACATTTGCAGTCGAGAAAAGGATCTTCTGCTCATTCGGTATGTACAAGTGGCATGTTATGCAGATTGTGATTGAAAAAATAAAACCATGGGCCAATTTTGTTATTTGAAGAAGAAGCCAGAGGAAATATAAAAACGATAATAATCCGCCAAATCACCATCTATTAACAAACAAACCTCAGTCTCCCCAATATAGACACGAAACAGACAAAATAAACTACTAAGGAGCAGTGGGGCACGATCAGGCAGATGTACTTGGCCAAAAAAAAAACAGGATGAAAACTCAGCATCCTTCAATTTAAAACAGAAAATAATAGGCTGACCAATGAATTAAAGACTATGACCTATCAAATGCAATTTACCCAATACCAAGAATTCGACTTGGTGGGCCAACTGAAAATCCTTAGAATAGATACAGAGTGGATGAATTAGTATATTAGCACATGTATCCAGACAAACTGTCAATATCAAGACTTCAGCCGACACGTTGACATACTGGAAGTGGAAACAACATCAAGTAACGATTTACATTAAAAGAAAAAAAAATAATGCCATCCAAGGTAAGAAGATGAAAAACAATCAACTAACAAACATCACCGTTCACAGCAAGCAAGACATAGAAATAGATTACAGGCAGCACATCATCAAGCAACTAATGAACACATCAAATCGAAAAGTCACACGGAACACTTAGAGTAAGCATCAACTATTGTTCAGTAAATTTACATGGTACCACTTTGAGGACATAATGTTACGCACTGATATTTCCATCCACAGTAAAGGTTACAAAAAATACAGTATCGTAATGTGGCTCTGCAATTAGATACCTGACAAACAGGCTGTCCAGCACGCTCTGGATGCTCGGCTCCACTAGCTCTCAACACTTCTCTTACCTTTAACCATGTAAACACACATCCGTATTGGTTTAATAAATGTTTACCAAACTGAGATAGATAATCACAATTGTTTCCCAATGTACTTGGGTTTCATAAACAAAACAATAAACTTCACAAAAACGAAAGAATAACTCCATTTTAACTAGAATTACATCAAATCTATACACAAACTAGTAATTGTTTCTTATGCAGGAGCTCCATCCAAAATGTTCTTTCACCGACTCAACCCAGAAAAAAACAAGACTTGTTTTTTACCCAAGATACTATCAAATCCATATGAATCCCACTAACTCACCACTCAATGCATGCTTACTTTAGTTCATGTAAACACCCATTTGCAATTTCCCCCTAACCTATTTCCTTTCTAATAACAATAATAAAATAATAAAGAATAAAAATACTGCATCAAATCTACCAAAAAATATATATATAGAGTCCCGATTCTCATACTTTTGCCGTGCTACGGTCACGGGGATGATTGAAGCGGCACCGATTGCCGTATCCACAGAATCCAGTCCTCAGGTAATAGATACAATCGGGCTCATCGGGCCTCCCGGGGTATGATTCAGGCCCGGTGCCGAGGCCCAATTGCCACATGGGCTCTGCATCCAAGCAAATCAAACGTCAGGCGAATCAACATTTCAAAAGTTTTTTGTGCCCCAAATTAAAACGAAATTCAGATGAAATTGAAATGCAACTCGCCTTCAAGCCCGGTTTCTCCACCCGGCGCCGCCCATTCCGCCACCGGATCCACCGGAAACGCCTCCGTTGCCTGCGTCCCACTGTACCTTTCCATTCGTTACACGAAACACGGGCTCACTCCCACACTCTCTACAAATAAATAAAAATATATATTTATTGTACGGTGTGGAACTATACAATACAAGTGCGTTGAAGGTATTTGCAGAGGTGTCGTGTGGGTGTATGATTACAAAGAAAACACGCAGTAGTGTGTGCTTGTGCGTGGTGGTTCGATGAGAGAGACAAACAGAGAGAGAGAGATTATTTCTACTATGTATGTATATGTAGTGCTTTCCACACACTGGGTTTTATATATTTCACACTGAATGTGTGCACTTTTTGTGTTCTTTTTTATTACACTTTATTTATTTATTTATTTAATACTCGGACCTCCGCTTTTTTCAGGGTTTTTTCCACGTTTATTTTTCAATATATATTTATATTTATATTTTGATTATTTTGTCTTATATTTTTCATTTCACGTGAACTAATTCATAATTTCCGATCATAAAAATAACACAGCTTTATAATGATTAATTATTTAAAAAAGATTAATAAACATGAAGCGTAAATAAGTTTATAGATAGGAACATTAATAAAGAGACTATTTTACTCTTGATCATTGATAATAATAATATTTCAATTAGTTGGTAAAAAAATTGATGTATGATAAAGAATATTTTTGATGAGTAGATAAAGAATTCAGTGTTAAGATATGTCAAAGAATTTCGATGTGAGACACATGATTGAAACTTGAAAGAGTGTTATGATATGCGGGGAGTAAAAAAAATTATGAAGCGGTTTGACCATGATTAAGTTCTATCCTAATTCCTAACTGTATTAAAGAGAACGCATTGAAATTGAACCTAATATTTAATCCTTGGTCTTCATATTTAGTTTGTTTTTTCAGGCAATGTGATGGTTTTAAATTAAAGTGATTGGAAGTGGGCCCTATAATTGCCAAGAAAGATATGTTGGTGAAAGAACAATCTTTCTTTGATAAAAGAAAATTAGTGTAAATTAGGTAGCACTTAAGTGTTGATGATGAGAGTTAAAATTGATGGATAGTCTTGATATGGTATTTTACATGCCTTTTGTATTGATTCACATTAACAAGATAGACTTTCCTCAAACCATTTGGAATGATTTACTGCAAAAATTACTAATACTAATCAATTGATTCACATTAACAAGATAGACTTTCCTCAAACCATTTGGAATGATTTAATCGGATTAGAAGAATAATTATTAATTAAAAATAATATGTTTAGTTAGTAAGATTTTTTTTTTGTTATTATAATATACATATAAGCATCCACATATAATCAAATTTGTTTTTCTGACAATTTATATTGTACATTTATATATACCATGAGAATATAGTACATTTAAGTACCAAATATATTAAGTAAAAAAATAAATTATTCTATCATTTTTTTTTTCTTTTCTCTCTCTATTACCCATTATTCTTCCACTTTTGTTTTATATTATTTTATCATTTTTTTTTCTCTTCTCTCTATTACCCATTATTCTTCCACTTTTGTTTTATGATTCATTTTTTTTCTCTTTCTCTATTCAAATATTTGTTTTCTAGTTAATTATATTGATAATAAAAAAAACTCATGTTTGGTGAATAAAAATAGGTAAAATTTTGATTTGTATTTTTCCAAGATCAATATGTTGTAATTATATAATTGAATTTGTGAATGAATGAATATTTTATATGTATTTGATGAATACTTTTACTATGAATAATGATGATTTATTCACAATCAATAAATATGTGTATTCAATAGAATTTATAAATGTGTATTTTAATTATATGTTGGGAAAATTTTAACTTTATACAACTTATATTTTATTTATACGAAATGATTTGATTTTATATAATGATGAGATTCATAATTATTAACAAAATAATTTATTTACAATCAATTTAATTAAATTTTAAGTTAATTAATTTATGATAAATTTTTTATTACATCCAAATGAAGATTATATATATATATATATATATATATATATATATATATATATATATATATATATATATATATATATATATATATATATTTATTGTCCATTTGTGATAAATAAAAAGTGATTATTGCATTTTACATTCAATTATACAATATATTCACTCGGCTATCCAATTCAATATTTAATCTACAATAAAAATTGTTATAAGAAAATGTGACTCAAAGATAAATTTATTAAATATAATAAATTTGTGTAATTATAGAAATTAATATAATACTTTTAATAAAAATGTTAAAATAAAATCTATAGCTATATTCTTTACTAAATATTTTTTTATGTATTTATAATTAAAAGATTAAATTCTATAAATAATATTAATCTTAAATGTTTAATACTGCATTTACAAGTTTAATCCTATACATTTTTTCCGTTCTTGATTTTTCACTCTGCAAGTTTAATCCTATACACTTTCTCAGTTTGATCGCTCCACACCCCATTTACAAGTCTAAACTACAAAGTAAAAAACCTACACTCAAAACAATAAATTGAGCATAAAAAAACATGAAAATAAAATATTTATTTTTTGAGTACATTGATTCTTTGAAGAAGTATCAAAACTCTTTCTTAACGAAACTGTCTCCGACTTCCGACTTCTAGCGGTGTTGAGACATCCAACTCCGATTTATAAAACATTTGGAGGGCTGTTGTTTCCGATTTATAAAACATCTGGAGGGCTGTTGTTTCTAAGAGGCAGTTATTTTGACTTTTTATGTTTGTATAAACTTTCTAATTACTTCGGATTTGTTTGCTTAGGGTAAGTGAAAACATAAATCTTGATTGTTTTAGGGTTTGAATTATAATCGATACATAACTAATAATTAATCTCTTTCAAGATTTTTAATTTTTACTTAGGGTAAATAAAGACATAAATCATTGTTTTAAGGTAAGTAATAGATAATTCTTTTATTTCACTTTTGAACAATTGATTACTTTTGTTTTATTTCACTTTTGAAATACATAACAATGAAATTGATTTATTTGAACAATTGATTACTTTTCTTTTATTTCACTTTTGAAATACATAACAATGAAATTGATTTATGATTTTAATGGTATTTTTTATGAACTTTCATGAGTTAGTACGAGTATACTGTAATAATTTTCATAAAAATGTTAAAAATAAAATTTATAACTATATTTTTTATTAAATAATGTTTATGTATTTATAAAACACATTTATCTAAATCTAAAAGATTAAATTCTAGAAATACTATTAATCTAGATTCACATGCCACTTATATTTCTCAAATGTTTTATATATATTTTATAATAATTTAGTGAATAGTATTTCATAAATCAATAACATTTAAATATTTTAATTTATTTTGTTTTAGTTTTCATATTTTTACATATTATTAAATAAATGTTTCACAATAATAATATTCTCAAATAAATACACTTACTTTTTTACTTTTAAAATACAATTACTCTTTTATTTTCAAATTTATTATTTTTAACTTTACTTAGAAATATTTAATTTATTTAAAAATATATTTATACAATTCTCTTAAATATATTCACACTTTTTTTTAGGTTGTCACAAATATATTTTTACGCCTTAAAAAAAATTTACTTAATTTTTTCACTTTAAAATACAAACCTTAATTTTTCACATAATTTTCATTTTTCACACACAACTAATTATATATATATATTTTTATTTTCAATACTCATCTGTCTCACGCTAACTAATTATACATATTTCATTTTTTAGATTAAAAAAAAATATATTTATATTTTAGAATAATTTGATAAATAAATTTATTTATTTAATTTACAATAGTTAGTCAAGTGTAATAAAATCATAAACACTTTTAATAAAATTTATATGACGTTCAGTACTTATGTAATTTACAAAATTCAATTTAAATCAATAAAAAATTATTTTAAAATTCTTGAAAAAATCTATGAAAAAAAATTCAATATAAATCAATAAAAAAATTAATCAATTTCTAAATAAATTTTATAAATTTTCTAAATAAAAATTTCCATAATTTTTTAAAGTTCCTAAAAAATCAAATAAAATTATAATTGAATACAATTATTCAATTATATTCAACTAACCAAAACAAAGCAAACACAGGGACACGCTATGCAGCAGCGTCATCATTCTCTATCTGCTGCTCTAAAACCCTGAATCCGAAAATCGAACGACGCACGCGAGTGAGGGTTTAGGGTATTACATCAAAAAATCGCAGAAACATTCATTAACCAAAAGGGAAAAAAAAGTGCGTCTCTTTCGACCAATTCCACCATTTATGTTGACCTCCGTTCGCCGAGTTTTCTCGGCAACCCACAAACCACGCTTTCTTCAATTCAACCCTTTCTCCGTAGCTACAGCCGCCGCTCCGAGAAAACCCATCTCGAAACCCCCGAATCCGACCAATTTCACCGCCGATTACCTCGTGAGCCATTTGGGGTTCTCCCCGGAAAAGGCCCTCTCAGCCTCCAAGAAACTGCGATTCAAGTCCCCGAGAAGACCGGACGCCGTCATCGCCTTCCTGAAGACCAATGGCTTCACCCAACCTCAGATCGCATCCATGGTTAGACAGTACCCCACCCTCATCTCGTGCGACCCACAGAAAACCCTCAAGCCCAAAATCGATTACTTTAAATCATCCGGCCTTTCCGATACTGACGTCGCCAACGTCTTCGTGTCCACGCCTCATATCTTCAACTACAGTTTAAAGAAGCAAATCGAGCCGAAATTCGATTGTTTGATGGGCCTGTTCGAGTCGAACAGACATAGCCTCACATCCTTCAAACGATTCCCCCTCATCTTATGCTGCGATTTCAAGACCACACTAATGCCGAATGTCGAGATCCTGCGAGAGGCGGGTGTCGGTTACAGTGATATCTTGCACCTGTTGCAGTACCAGCCGAGGGCATTCATGGTGAACTCGAACAAATTTGGAGAGGTGGTGAGTGAGGTTAAGCGGATGGGTTTCAACCCGTCGAAATTTAAGTTTGTCATTGCTGTTCTTGCTCTAAGGTCTATGACTAAGTCGAACTGGGAAAACAAATTGGGTGTCTATATGAGGTGGGGTTGGTCTAGAGACGATTGTATAGCTGCTTTTGTCAAGCAGCCGTATATTATGGTGAAGTCCGAGGAACACATAACAAAGGTCATGGATTTGCTCATCAATAAAATGTGCTTTCAGCCTTGTCTTGTGTCGAAGAGCCCGTTCGTGTTGTCGTATAGCTTTGAGAAGAGGGTGAGGCCGAGGTGTTTGGTTTATATGTTTTTGTGGGAGAATGGTTTGAAGAAGAGGCGCGAATGCATTCCGTGTTTCAGTCTTGGTGATAGAGAATTTTTGAAGACGTACGTGCTTAAATTCGAGGAGAAAGCTCCGAAGCTCTTGGAGTTGTACGAAAAGGAGTTGGCTAGATCGAAGGAGTTAGTCAGCAAAATGTAATTTTTCCCTTTCGGGCTTTTGTTCCCCATTTTTTTTTTCACATAAAAATACTGACTTGCATTGAAAAGAGTTGTGATCTCTCGATGTTGTATAGTGCAAGTGTTGCCTGTTGTGGTTCGATTCGATTATTTAACAATGATATCAGAATTTTTCTTTGAAGAAGAATGTTTATTTATTTGTAGTATCATTTTGTGTTCTCTATTCAAGCTTTAGTATTCTTTCTAGTGTGGGTATAGCAAACCAAGTAACTCGACATTCTATTCCAAAGGTATCAATAAAACTTCATTTGAATTCGGTTTTTACAAACGAGTCTACAAAGCCTTTGTAAATGAGTCTACAAAGCCTCTCATTGAACTACACTGGAACACGAATATAGTGAATTTTCTGGGTCGAGATTCGTGAATTTAGTCTGTCAGACAAACGTCGTATCATCAGTAACTATCTCACATTCATTCATCCTCTCGAAAACTCTCTTGCACCATCGATGATTCCTGCTCGTTTCTCAACGAAACTCCAAACTACACAAACAGAGGCACAGAGGGTAAGAATTGAAAAATTGTATTTGAGTCCCCTTTGATTTGTATGAATGAGTCAAAGGGCACTGAAATTTAAATATCGAGTGGCGAAAAGTGTAATAATTAATAATTTAGGGAGTAAAAATGAATTTAAAAAAAATACACGCATACAAAGAAATGAGTTTCGCGGTTACTACCCCACAAGAAAAGATAAACTTAAAAATAAAATTCATTTTCCTTCCCACCGTTCTCTCTCTAAACACTCACCTTTCTCTCTCTAAAGTCTCACTCCCGCAGAATTATTCGTAATCTCATCCCTTCATCATCAATCGTTCCTAGATTTCGAATCCCCAGTTTTTTCGCCCAATGTTGTGAATTGAATTGATCGGAAAGGTAATGACGATGAACAAAGGCGATTCCTTTTTCCTTCTTATTCCTCTATTTTTTTTGCTGAATCTTTTGTTTTCAATTCCGTTTCTGGGTTTTTGAATTCGAGCTCTGTGTAGTTAGGGTTTTTGAGGGATTGACTTTTGTTTGTTTTTTTCCTGGTGATTTTTGCTGAGCATCGACCATTAATGGGGTTTTTTCCCTCTTTTTTTTCTGCCAATTTGCGTGTTGATTTTTAGTTGTTTTATTTTCGGTTATTTAATCGTAGATTTCACCTCTTACTCGTAAAGATGTATCTGGAAAGATGCAAGGTTTACGTTTCGGAAGATATTTTTTTTTTGAATTGGAGAAGTCTTTTAACTGCTGTTTAAATGAACTGTGAATGTGCGTGGGTGAGGAATTGGTACATGTGGACGAACGTGAAAATTATAGCTACGGGCGCTTCAATTTTCGGAAATTTGGTTTAAATTTTTGTGTTGATTGATCTGTTTTTAAATTATTAGAGAATTTATTACTTGCCTCTCTATCTCTTGTTGTTTGGCCTTTAATTTTATTAGGTAGAAAAAATCATTTGACAAGTTGAGAAAAATGGTTTGGTATTATAAATTGAATTTAAGGGTGTTTTTTTAATGATTTTACCTGTTCTTTTAATATTTCCTAATTATATCTCAAGATGATCAAATGGGTATTTTGTTTCTCTTGGTATAATTTATGTTTTCTCGCATATGGCTGTAATTAATGTTTGATGATATGATTGTGAGTCTCCTGGGCCCATTTTTATTTAGTCATTTTGAATAATTATTCAAACTTCGAAGGAAGTGAGCAAGAGTATTTCTGGAGAGAAGTTACATAACATTTTGTGGTGCAATAAATAACTTTTGCTATTTGTGCGTAGATTCCAAGCTTAGCTGATAATGGGCCCCCCAAGAAAATCTAAAATTCTCAATAAACGGTATTCCAATATCGCCGATGTATCTCCTAGCAAAGATGGAGATGGTTCTAAAAGAAGTAATAGTCGAGTGAGTTTTCGGTGCAATACTATGTTTTTTTTAATTATGATTTCACTCTCACTAGTGAAAACTCACTCATAAATTCAGCTACATGTATCACTATGTTTTCTCACCTTTCATCATTATAGTTGCTCATGACTTAAGATAGAAACATTCATCAGACACCATGAATTGTTTACTAAAATATTCACTTCTATCATTTTATACAATTTCTGGAGTTGAAGGTCTTGTAAAAATACATGGATTATCTTGCTATCTCTTCATTTATTTGCCATTCATGCACAACTTTCTATGATGTAGAGCAGTGGATGAGTTCTTTTCATTAACCTGAACAAAATTGTTACTATTTACGGTTTGTCCTGCACCTGCATATCTGCACATAGGATTTAAGCCTACACTTGCAAGGTTGCAATCATTTTTACTTTCTTTAAAATCACGATAATTCATCTGTGCATCATAAGCTACTGATTTCACTTTATTTGGTACACATGTAATGATAGGGCTGTACATTTTTTTTTATAAGTGGCTGTCCAGATTCACTGGGAAGTTTCTATGAGACATTATGTTTTTGGTTTTAGTAATATATGTTGCTTGAAATCTTGTAACAAGCTGAAGGTATTAAGCATGATATCTGAAAAATCTCCATCCATGTATGAACGATTGCTTTGCAAAATGTGGTTGTGCATATGTGCATCGAGAGAATAAAGTTTTATTTCTTGTAAAAAAAACGCAGAAAAGAAAATTGTCTGACATGCTCGGGGCTCGGTGGACCATGGAAGAGCTAACCCGTTTCTATGACTCTTACCGCAAAAATGGTAAAGATTGGAAAAAGGTTAGTTTAAATGTATATTATTCACTTGAAAGTGAACTAAATGTGCATAATGATTACTTAAATTTGTTACCTAAATGATCTTCCTTAAAAATCTCAAACCATGTATATGAGTGGGGCATGATCCTGCCATGGAATCAGTAATTCGAATCCTTGTGCTTATGACCTAATTTGTTGATCACTAACAGCTTGTTCTTTTAATGAGTATAGGTGTCCAGTTCTATACGAAATCGATCCTCAGAAATGGTTGATGCCCTTTACACAATGAATAAGGTAAATCTGATTTTTCTTCTGCGGTATTCAAACACCTTTGCATGTTTTAGTTCAAAACATGGAATGTGATGACATGCCAGTGATAAGACTCTAGGCTATTATATCTCTATCATTCTCTGATAATATAGGTCACCAGATTGCTAGTAGATATTATCCTCTTGGTGAGAGAATAACATTGTTAGACCTACTTGATTAATGGGTGCTTCATGTCTTAATAAGGAAATTATATGTTCATTCTATGTGCATGTATATTTTAATATAATTTGGTCAATTAGGAAGTTCTTGAGAACAGCATTGAATTTCCACATTACAGCATATGTTGAGAGAGGCCGGATTTATGCATTCTTCAATTAAGTATTTTATATTTTCACATTTTCACGATCTGCTAATTTCAGGCTTACCTATCTCTTCCACATGGAACTGCTTCTGCAGCTGGGTTGATTGCTATGATGACTGATCACTACAGCAATTTGGTCAGACTATTTTTTTATTCAATAATGAAGATGTTATATTAAAAAAAAAAGATAATTTATTCAGTCAAAGTCTTGTTAACGGGATGCTGAATGGTTAACGGGCTATAAAAAAATAATTAGAGTGTAGAAAAAGCAATTAGCCCCTTTTTTCAAATGTGTTCTCCACCTTTCTGGATATGTATTTCCTGTCACTTCTCTGAGATAGAGGAGACCTCACTCTAAAGATGTACAAACTACCAAAAAACATTTGGTGGTTTCCAATTATGATTAGGTATAGCTTATAGTACTAATTAGCATTTTGTACTTGATTTTATTTTTAATTTGGGAAGATCGGTAAAACTCAATACTATTGGCAGATCATAAATATCAATCAATACTCACAGGGATTGAAACCAGTTTTCAAATTACTTGTGATATGTCAGTTGTTCGCTGAAATTGCCAAAAATCACTTCTGGCTTCTTGTTCTGTATATTTATGTATGTTACATTGTTCATGGTTTGACAGGCAGGAAGTGACGGTGAACAAGAAAGCAACGATGGAGTAGGATCATCACAAAAGACTCCAAAGCGTGCTCGTGGCAAAGTACAGCCTCCCACTACTAAAGCATCAGAAGAGCAATTTGTTTCGAATTCACCAATGATCGGTGCAAATTACGGCTGCCTGTCATTGTTAAAGAAGAAACGATCTGGGGGTATGTTCAAAACATAGATATCAAGACCTGATGCATATACATGTAGAAACTACTTCTGTTCAGTATACTTTGATCCTCCAGTTTCTGAAGCACAATTTTTAAATCATTTATATTTAGACCCCTTAGGTATGGGGGAGTGGTCACGTAAATTCAAAATTTTTGGTTTATAGTTTTCCTGAAAGATTGACCTGTGGATTTGTAAGTTGTAGCTAAATACCATTTAGTGTATGAGATTCATTGGAAATTACTGACAGTTTTTCTCGTCCTCTTTTCTTTCAACCCCACCCCCTCCAAGTCACCTCTGGCTCTTTCTCGTCCTCTTTTCTTTTATATACAATGCAGATTCTGCCTGAATTTTCTTCACCCTCTCTGCAGTTCACTTCTTTAAAAATTGATGAGAGAGTAGTTGATGGTTTTTCTTTTCTTTTTGTTGAATATTTGAACAAGATATCATTCTAATCGTATATCTATTGAGTTTTCTACAGGAAGCCGACCTCGCCCTGTCGGTAAAAGAACACCAAGGTTCCCCATTTCATTTTCATACGAGAATGTGAGTAGGGATAAATTTTTATCGCCGTCGAGGCAAGGGTTGAAACTAAAGGCTAATGCTGATGACGATGAAGTAGCTCATGAGATTGCTATAGCCTTGGCAGAGGCATCCCAGAGAGGTGGCTCTCCCCAGGTTTCTGGAACGCCAAATAGAAGAGCTGAAAGTGTCATGTCATCACCTTTCAGGCATGCTCAAAGAAAGGTGATGATTTCATCTTATTTACGGCCACTTATTCCTTTTATCCAACTTATGGAACTGTTATTGATTACAGAAATCTTTCGCAAAGCTCTTGGCTGCTGATACGGATGAAGATGATTTAGAAGGAAGCACAGAAGCTGACACAGGTGAGCTGTCTAGGTATAAGGCCAAGGGGAGAAAAGTTGAAGTTGATAACAATTATGAGAGTCACTTGGATGACACCAAGGAAGAGTGTAGTGGAACACAAGAAGGTCAAAGATTTGAAGCACTGAGAGGCAAGTTTGATATAGAGGTCAATAACACCAAGAATTCTAGATCCCTCTTGCAAAGTCAGAGAAAGAAAAGCAAAAAGGTTCTTTTTGGAGAAGGTATGACGAAACTTTGCCATTCTTTATGTATTAAGCTTCAATCACTGTTTCTCTGAGTCATTATGTAACTCATATTCAATCCCTATTGCCATTTTCCTTCTGAACATTTGTATGTTCTCTTGGACTGGGGACTGGGAGTGGTATGTTTACTGACCGTTATGATTAAGATGAAGACATGCATGCTCTTTGTAGATGAAGATTCTGCTTTTGATGCGCTGCAAACTCTGGCCGATTTGTCATTGATGATGCCAATAGAAAATGAAGATGGTACGTGATTGATGTCCATATGGTTCTATTTTGATAATCAACTAGAATTACACCCGCGTATTTAACGCGCGATTTTTTTTAAATTATAATTATTTAGTACAAATTTTAATTTTAATGTTAATTTTAATTTGATGCATAATTTTTTTAGATATTGTGCTATATTATTTTTTATTATAACGGTAAATTTTGTTAAATTTTTCATCTTATATCTGTCAAAGAAAATAATATATTTTGATATGGGCTAAAAGATTTCTGGTATTTATCTTAATTCACTTCAGTTACAACTTTCTTTGTATGTTGCTTTAACATTTGTAAAAGCAAACCTTTTTTTTGCTTGATATCTTTGGCCTATAAATCTATCATTCTTTAACAGTTTAACCCAACATTCGTAATGCCTAAGATTATGTGGATTAATGTGCCTAAACCGTTTATTAAATGTTGTGAGTCTCGCAGTTGGTTGTTTGCAATTTTCTCATTTTGGACCTAAAGGTATAAATAATTAGAGTGGAGCCGAACATAATACAGTTCATACATGTTTGAATTTGTATTGACCTTCAAAATCTATGTTAAGTTTCGTTTTAAATGTTAATCGAGTTTAATCCAACTTTATTCGAGCCAATCATTTTGCAGTTTTATGTTTTTTCGAACGAAATATTATGTTCATAATGAACCAAGCTCAAAAATGCTTTTAATTGTTAGTCTCTGGTAGTTTGATTGTTTGGTCAGTTTTCAGCCTTATTCACATCTGGGCATGCTTGTCCTACTTGCAAGCATTTTGTATGTTTGGCATTGTTGGGATAGTTTGACCCAACACAGTTTTAGATGAGGGTTGAAGACCTGTAACCTCAGTAATCATTACATTGATTGAGTCATTCAGACAATATTTATTCTCTTTCGCAAAAGAAATTTCATCATAAGAAATGAATCTAAATTATATATCATTGAAACCAATAACTTTGGGGTCAAAGGAAGTAGTATTTCTGCAGCAATCCTCGGGCATCTCTAAATTTCTTTATGAACATTATGTTATGAGTCTTAATAATTTATCTGTTTTTCAATATGTCAGAGTCAAGGGTGCAGCTTAAAGATGAACCTGATGATCATGTTGATGAGTCTGTGCCATTAGAAGCTCTTCCAGCAAACCAGACCAGAGAAAGGCGTAGATCCTCGACGGTCAGAATGAAAGGGCACCTAATAACAAGTTTTGGAGCTGCTTCCAGCAAAAAATCAAAACCTGGCAAAAGTCCAGCTTTTGGTGATAGTTCTGTTCCTGAAGAAAACCAGGATTCTCATCAATCTATCACCAAAATAACAAGGAAGAAACAGAAGCTGCAAGTTTCTAAGGTGAGAAATTCGTATATTTCCTCTTCCATCGCCATCATGATTTTTTTAATTTTTTTGGAATGGTAGCTAAGTTGGCTATGTATATTTTCAGATTCCCAAAACAGAAGCTCATCCTGATATTCATGTTAGTGAGTCTCCAGGGGTTGAGGTTCGTTGCTTTTTATGTTATTATTTCACATTTTTGTAAATATTCTATTATTTTATGCGATGATGAAGTTTTTGAAGTTAAGATCCCAAAAATTTATCTTCTAGACAAGCACTCATTTTATGTGAAGTCTCTAAACTCTGAGAAAAATGTTATTTGCTTGACGTATTGTTTTAGTATCTATTTGATAACTACTCATTTTGGTATTAGTCAATGTCGTGAGGTTCTACTCGTATTGGTTTAGATTAGATAATGTGGCTTACAAAGGTATCGTATGTTATTTATTTTTTGGTGGGGTCGGGTGTTATTTGTTTATTGGTCTCAAAATATGCTTGTCTTGTTGAGAGCTCACTCCATAGTATTGTTGCTTTCCCTTAGGGTGGAGTTGCAGGTAAGAAACTGATGACCAAGAGTAGGAAAACTTCCCAAATCAGTTCACCCAAATTGATGAAGGTTTCAGAAACTTCATCGAGTGCTGATATACGAAAGGAACAGAGTGACTCAGCCCAATCAGCTACACAAGTTCCTAAAGATAACCCGGTCCACTTACCTACTAAAGTAAGGAGCAGGCGTAAGATGAACCTAAAACAACCAGTTCAGAAAAAAGATTTGAAAGTGCCTGACAAAATCTCAAATGACGAGAGCAAGCTGCTTCTTGGTACACTCAACGACACAGCATTTAAATTCAAGGTTTGATTTTTTCTTATCACATTCAAATTTAGAAGATTGATAACTCAAATATTAACTAACTTTCATTGTTCATACTTCATATCCTGCCTTACAGGAAAAACTATCTAATTGTTTATTGAACCAGCGACTAAGGAGATGGTGTACTTATGAGTGGTTCTACAGTGCCATCGATTATCCATGGTTTGCCAAAAAGGAATTTGTCGAATATCTCTATCATGTTGGATTGGGTCACGTACCAAGACTTACTCGTGTGGAATGGGGTGTCATAAGAAGGTATATACGACTTTGGTTATGTATTCATATTTTTTTGCTATTGATCAACTGAAGACGAAAAGCAAATGTCTCTTCTAATGTCAAATCAGCTCTCTTGGTAAACCTCGGCGATTTTCAGAGCAGTTTCTGAAGGAAGAAAAGGAGAAGCTTAATCAGTATAGAGATTCAGTTAGAAAACATTACACTGAGCTCCGGGAAGGTGTCAGGGAGGGATTACCGACCGACCTCGCGAGGCCGTTATCAGTCGGACAGCGTGTGATTGCCATTCATCCGAAAACAAGGGAAATTAATGGTGGAAGTGTGCTGACTGTTGATCACACGAAGTGCCGTATTCAATTTGACCGCCCTGAACTAGGGGTTGAATTTGTCATGGTAATCTATTTTCTAACTTCTATCTTGAATTTCCATCTGAAAGTTACACTTACACTATTTATACTCCCTTACAAATTAGAACATGTCCCAAAAAGCTAGAGGCCTATAGTTATTTTACGAGGTTTAGTAAATATTACTATATTAGTTACTAAAGTTATCAGTTATCATAATACATTTCTCTTTTATGCCCTATAAGCGTGATTATTTGTCTAGTTTATGGTTCCAAGGATAAATTATTAATAGATGACATGCTTTCAACTTACCTGACTTCTTGTTTTGCATGAAAAGGTAGTATAGATAAGTATCGTAGTGTAATCCCAAGATAATTTTATATGGGTATATAGGAAATGAAATGTTAATTACTTACTAAAATTAGTAACTAGTCTAGATAAGTGTCTTAGTGTAATCCCAAGATATTTGAATGTGTATATATGGAAATGGAATGTTAATTACTTACTAAATTTAGTAACGAGCCTATCTTTGTGGGATTCCTGGAAATGAACAATACTGTGATCTATCTTTGTGGGAGTGTTGTGTGTAATATTTTATTACTATTTACTGAAGGGTTAAGTCAGATTCATTATGGAATTCAGCTTGTACCCTGTTCTAGTCCAGTTGCTGCTTGTCTTCATCTTATGTCAAATCTATGCTAACATCCGCCCATTGAACATTAATACAAGTCTGGTCTCAGATGACCTTTGCCAATTTCTACACGAGAACAACATTTTATGGGAAAGAATATGTAGATGTGGTCTCTTGGTTAATTGTTAATGCCTATCATTTTCAGTTTCTCCGAATGACATGTGTCCTCCCTTTTTTATTCTATTTATTTTCTGTTTTTATACCTTGTTGAACTTATGATATTTGTTGAACTTATGATATTTTACCTTGCAGGACATTGACTGTATGCCTTTAAATCCTTTGGAGAATATGCCCACATTGTTTGGGAGACACACAGTTCCATTTGATAGGTTTCTTGAGAATATCAATGGACTAAAAGTAAATGGACATGCAAAAGAATACATTAAGCTTTCCCCTGGTGGCAATCTGGATAACAACGATGGTTTCTCACAGTTGTCTTCATTAGCTAATCCTGCCAACTTGTTGAATCGGACACAGGCATGAATTATTCCCTACCTAAATTTACATTCTACATCATATTCATTATATGTCCATTTCTCTGGAGCTTGAATACCATTTTTACAATCAAGAATAGCCACATACTAATTAACCCTTGGCAATTCCACCATGTCGACGTTTTCACAATTTACCTGTTCTTGAGTGGTGAACTTCCATTAGTTGTAACTCTGTTTCCTGAATCAGATTTCTATTTGTGCTGATGAAATCTAGTGTAGATTTTTACATACAAGCTGTGATTGAATGAAAAGACTAAGCAATTTGTGGAGTAAAAAGAAGAATAACACTGATGAATATCTTATTTATATCAGTAAAAGCTGGTACACGCAAATTTCAGTGAACTGTGACTGAGCTGTTTAAGGCAATTGATATGCTTCTTCTCTGCTGGTGTATTAACATATTGAATCATTGTGTTACCAGTTTGCTTCTGCAAATGCTCCTGCGCATTCAAGATTCGGGCTTGCTGATACTGCTGCTTATAACCTGACATCAAATTCTCAGCCTACTACTTTCATTCAGCTCCAGGCAAGGGAATCTGATGTTCAAGCTCTTGCTGAGCTGACTCGTGCACTTGATAAAAAGGTTTCAATTCCATCTGCTTTATTTTTTTCAATACGGTTTTAATTGAAATTGGTAAAATTACTAGCCACCTTCTTTGTCATATTATGAAAGAATTCTGCCGGTTTGTCCACTCAATTACATTTTTTTTCTCCGGGGACATTAGAACTGTTTTCCTCGTGTGTGATCATTACTTGTGTCCACATAAATGCAGGAGGCTATTGTTCTAGAACTTAAGCGAATGAATGATGACGTGCTGGCAAGTCAGAAGGATGGGGGTAGCCCGTTGAAGGAATCGGAGTCATTTAAAAAGCACTATGCTGCAGTACTTGTACAATTGAATGAGACCAATGAACTGGTATCATCAGTCTTCATAAAGAATATGAAATCTTTCTTTTTTCCCATTAAAATTAAAACAAAAACAAACATTTAAACCACCACGATTTTTCTTGGCAGGTTACATCAGCTTTACATTTCTTGAGAGAACGGAACACTTATCAAGCAAGATTTCTGCTGGCATCGACAATGCCAGGTTATCTTGCTGATCACGCGGCCAATTTTAATTCCAATGACCGTTCCTTAAGTCAAAATCATGAAATAGGAACACACGTGAATGAAATTATGGAGAGCTCGAGAGCAAAAGCCCAAACTATGGTAAATGCAGCTATGCAGGTAAACAATGCAACCATTTTTCTACCTTATTTTTGTAATTTTGAAAGTTGGCTGGGTTTTATATATAGTTGTGACAAATCTCAAGAGTACTTTATGTAATTAACCTTTATAATAGTAGTAGTACTTAGTTTTCTGCTATCTTGTTTTTTTTCTGTGATAACATCCATTTTCTTTCAGAGAGTGTCTAAGAAATTAATCATTTTTAATAGGCAATAATATCCCTCAAGATCAGGGAGGACCCCATAGTGAAAACCGAGGAAGCTATAGATTATGTAAACGACCGTCTTCCCTTGGATGATTCCTGTCCATCTGCTGTAAGCTTTTCCACCTTAATATTGGCTATCTGCTTTATCAATTTGTTTGTCATTTCCTATCGTAACAATTTAATCGTGAAAATTTATCTCAGACAACCGAGCCTAAAACGACTAATGCGTCCGACGATGAGTCACAAATCCCTTCGGAGCTGATCACGAAATGCGTAGCGAGCTTGCTTATGATTCAGGTGAATAATATAGAAAACAAAGAATTTTTTTAAAAATGTATTTATTGTCCTTTCATTTTACTAACTCGGAAATCTTTTTTTCATACAATTACAGAAATGTACAGAACGGCAGTTTCCTCCGTCTGACGTGGCGCGTATATTAGATTCTGCGGTGACGAACTTACAGCCACGCAGCTCACAGAACCTTTCGGTTTATACCGAAATACAGAAGTGTGTGGGTATAATCAAGAACCAAATTCTGGCGCTTATACCTACTTAAAGCCTGTGAAATTAATCAGGTTATCAGTGGACTCGTGTGTATATAATTTAGAGGTTGGTTCGTCATAGCCTTCAGCTATACGTTTAGGACAAATGGATTGGTGTTACTTACGACTTGCTTCCAATCCGTTCATGACGTTAAGTCAGTCGGGATTACAAATAACAGACATTGTAGATGTCAGGGCTTGTCAATATGTTAGCAGTTTTGCTTTGACTGGATAGCCTGCATTTCAGTTGTCAAGTAGGGGTCGAACTGTAAATTTACTTGGATAAAATAAGGTATTGAAATTTGGCCTCTGTTATTTACTTATTTATATATTTTATTTTCCTGAAAATAAAATAAAAAAATTATCTTCTAAAATAAAGATCCAACCCTTTGAAATTTTTACAAGTGCAGTTTTGGTTTTAATCAAATTAATTAATTAATTTTTCTAAGGGTGAAAATTTAAGATAAATAATGAACATCATAATGTGTTGATACTTGTCAATGTAAAAATAAATATTTAAATTACAAATGTTAATATTTCAAAATAAAACAGTCAATATAAAATAAAATAATCAATACATCAAAACACTGTTTTTTAGTTTTTGATGGGAAAACCGATATTCTATAGTGCAAAATCAAACTAAGTAGTTTGATTTCAGAAATGAAGCAGCTGACTCGCGCAAAGCTAAGATCAACCATTTGGAGAAGGCGGAGCCACCGTCCAAAACTGACTATTCAGATCGTAACAATTATCCCATCAAATTTATAAAATGTAGCCACATACAACACTAAAACTGATAATGGAATGCAATCTCAGATTGTAGTTAAAGAAGAAAATTAAAAGGATCTTGCTCAACCTCTATCAACCCTGACAAATTGTGTTGAAGTATCTATCGACTATTTCTAGTTTTTTTAAGGCATCCCTTTTGGAGCTGAAAGATGCCGAGAACATAAATTCCATGGGTCATTGTTTCTTCTTCTTTTTTGGTCTTTTAAGTATATCCGTGGAATCCTCCAACTTCTGCAAAAGAGATGAGGATCTCTCCTTGAGCAGGAGGAAAAACATTATATAAACTATCAGATGCATGTGAACAAACAGTCATACCTTTTGTTTGTTCTTTTGCTTTCTTTTATTTTTCTTCTTTTGCTTATTCTTCTTTGGCGCAGAGGTCTCAGGTTTCTCTTCTCCATCCGAGTCCTGTTAAATTCACAACAGCGGTGTAAGTCCATAACAGTAAGTAGCGAAGAAATGTTATATACAAAAATATAACCCTGAAGATTTAAGATATAATGAAAAATACACCTCAAAGTCTCCAAAATTATCGACGTGATGAATCATTCTTCCTGATGCTGAAGTTCCGCCTACATTATTCATACAGAAGAATTATGTTTTAATAAGCAAAGACTGCAGTTTGTATACATTCCAGTGTAATTTATTTAATTATGAATAAGAGAAATATTAAAACGAAAAAACATCACACTTTGATTGTTTCAGATATGTCCTGGTTCAAAAACAACGAATTATATCAAAATGTTTTACTATGTCCCATATAAAGTTGGTAAGGTGAATGCTAGAAGCACCTATACACATTGTTGTATCCACTCTCGACTACCCACATACAAAAGAAAAATAAATACGTTATATTTTGGCTTCTCCTTACAAATACACACACAAAAGCCAAAGCCTTTTTTCCAATAAGAAGTCCGCAAAATTTCTTGTAACCTTCCAAAAATACAAGTACATCACCACATGTGCAATTTCTACTTATTGGTTACTTAATTTACAGAAATGATTTTTCTATTACAAGTACAACTCTCTCTATATATACTTGAAAAGGTTCGCCTGAGTTAACATAGATGGACCGAATAAAAATAACAATCAAAGTAAAGAATAATACAGGCCAAGATAGTTTTTTTTTTGTTACTTTTTGGATATATCTGAAATGAAATGAAGAATCAAAAGTGCCAGAACTATTTGTGATACATGCTCAAATTTTTTTAACGAATCATAGCTCTGATGAGCTTAAACTAAGGTCGGCTGTAACTCCTTTTCAATGTTACAATCCAACAAGAAACAAAATATTATCAAAATATATACCAACCGCTTACACTGATAGATTAAGGTGAAGCTGAATCGAAAACAACTCAATCAACAAAACTACAAAAGATGTTTGCAGAATAAAGAACAAAATACAAACAATTGACAAATGAAACCAATAACACCCGGAAAAATTCCACAAGCAATGAAGCTTCAGATCAAATGCAACGAAAGAGAATATAATAAGAATATCATACTGCATTGAACGGTTTGTTTGGCATTCTTCACGGCTAGTTCGACGAGTTTTGGGTCAACCGCAGCCAACCCATTGGGCTCCTGAAGCTTTCTTTGGAGAAATTTAGCCAAAGCAGCCGCCTTGTTTGTCTTCATTGGGCCCCCAGGGTGTGCCTGCCTACACATAACGCAAAACCCTAATTCAAAATTACATATATGTATAAGAAGAACACGAAAATGTATATGAAGTTTTCTTTTAAAAAAAAATAAGAAAATCAACTTGTATGAAAAGATGAGCAAAATCCAAAAAATGATTTTGCATATGCATATGTGATCATTATTGATAGCTAGAAAAAGAAAACCTAATTACATATGCAAATCCCCAAATTAAGTATGTGTGTTGATGAAGGAACCTTGATAGAGGTCGGGTTTGATATGGTACATTAGGAAGAGGTGCGAACTTGCTTCCTCTCAGGGCCTTCTTTTCATCTTCTGTCAGTCCTTCCATGGCTCCCCTCCCCTGCGCTCGCTCGCTGTGTATGTATATATGGAGTATATATATACTCCGTATATTAGAAAACTGATTGAAGAAGATCCATTATTTGAACCAAGGCCCTAAGTTTTTTCAATCCAATTTATATTAAAATATTATTTATAATTTTTTTAAATATTTAAATATTTATTATTAATTTTATAAAAAAATTATTAACTCTAGTTCAAGTACTTGCAATTAATTTCAATCAAATTCAATAAAAAAAAAAGTAAGTAGTCTATTAATTTTGTTAATTTGACCAAAAAATAAAAACTAAAATAATACTCACACTACAATCATTTTATATGTAAAATGGATTATGCAATTCCAAATAATTTTTATATTTTATAAAGAACACAAAAAAATGACATTTTTGTTGTGATACTTAATATATATAAAGAATACAAAAAAATGACATTTTTGTTGTGATACTTAATATGAAAACGACATTACTACGGAATAGAAAGAGTACATATCTTTAACAAGGATTGAAATTTGTATTTATTCATTAATAAATATAATTCTAGCAAGAAAGATTATTGTAACAACTAGAATCAAAATAAATCGTATAAAATAATTTAAATAATTAAATTTTATTTTTTAAATTTTATTTTTTCGAAAATTAATCGTATTTAATAATTTAAATAATTAATTTGTATTTTGTAAATTTTTCTAAAATGAATCAAATGAAATTGTTTAAATAATTAATTTATATTTTGTAGATAATTAAATAATTTATTTTAATTTTATTTTTATTAATTATTCATCGTATGTAATAATTTAAATAATTAATTTGTGTTTTTGTAAATTTTCTAAAATTAATCGTATAAAATTATTTAAATAATTAATTTATATTTTGTAGATAATTAAATCAAATTGATTTTAATTTTCTTTTTATTAAATAATTAATACTAATACCAACTGTAATTATTTATTTAAAAATTTAAATTGTGGACGATAATAATAATAATAATAATATTATTATTATTATTATTATATTTTTATTTTTCAATATTAATTGAAAATTTTAAAAATTATTACCAAAATTGAAAATGGTAAAAAATATTACCAAAATTTGATTAATACTACTCCCTCCCATTCACAATATGTGTCTTTCTAGTGTTTCTTTCTATTCATTTTTTATATGTTGTTTTGATAAAATTTGACTCTAAATACCTCTATTAATTATCTTATATTTAATGATAAATAATGATTTTTTTATTATGCTAATGAAAGATAACGGAAGATTAAAGATATGGATTTAAGAATATGAAGTGTTTTACATAATAAAACTTCTTTGAATCACATTAATTTTAGTATAAATAAGGTTAAATTAGTCAAAAAAATATTATTCTTAATATATGTGTAAGAGGGTAAAACAACATATATATAAAAAATAGGATGGAGTATAAATTTGACAATAATGTATTACTAAAATTAAATTAAACTATTATTTTTTTATAATATTAATAATTAAAATAATTAATTATGTTTTTATTTATAATTTTGTAATGTGAACACAATAATATTGAACCTTTTCCATTGGTGCATGTGAAATTTAGAAATCCAGAAATTATATATGTATAATAGGAATATATGTTTACCATAACTGAGTTTCTAATTATTGAAAATTAAAAGGGCAAGATAGTCATAAATCATTTTTTATAAAGAAAAAGAAAATAATTAATTTTTCTTTTTTAATTACAAATGTTAATAATGTTTTGAGCATGTTTCTAAAAATCCCCGCCTAGCTCCGATTAATCCCCGCCTAGGCTCTAGGCTGTACTCGACCGTCTCGATTTTAGGCTCTAGGCCCCTAACCCGCCTAAGCGCCGCCTAAACCCGCCCAGACCCGCCTAAACCCGATTTGGACCACCTAAGTTCAATTAATTTCGTCTTTACTTAAACAGTTCTCAAGCAGATTTAACTGAACAATAAAATTAGATGCAAATCTTGATAAATCAAATAAAATAGATGATATTATGATAAATTTTAAGGTACGACATCAAAATTTGAAAAAAAAAAATATTAAATATATAATGAAAATAATCTAAAATTTTAAATTTACAAACTTTTGATTATTTTACTTATATTAAACTTGTGATTAATACTATATTTAGATTATTTATTGATTATTTTGTTCAAAATATTGATTTATTATGCATAAAAATATTTTTTAAAATATTATATTAATTAATTAATTAATTATAAAAAAGTAAAACGATTAATCCCCGACTAGTCCCCGATTAATCCCTCTAGGCGCTAGGCCCCTAGTCACCGCCCGACTAGCGCCTTTTAGAACCTTGGTTTTGAGACGATTAACAAATATTACTACATCTGTACCAGGACAATGGTCTGCAACAAAGAGAGTAGCATATTTTTAAAAAATAAAACAGTTCAATAAGACTTATTCTTCGTCAAGATGTACCATAGAAATTAACACTGTCATCATGTTTCATTATTCCTTCTTTTCAACAATAGCATTTAAGGGACACTGAAGAATTTTACTCAAAACTCAAATATTCTGTTGTGTAACATTGGTACAAACATCCATATTCTCAATTCAAAAAGCATCACCACATCAAGAGGGCGCTCGATTGAGAAATGCACAGAATTTTAACGTCAAAAAAACACAACAATCAGCACAAATGACATCTAAAGGGGAGACCCGGAAATTCGGGCAATCCCCTAAATCAACCTATGAACCCTCTCATCTTTCTGCCGATAAACTTAAAACCGGGCCATGAACCAGAAGAGGGCAATCAAATATGTATAACAAGTAGACACAATCGCACGAGTGTTGCTGCCATCACCGTTCAATTAATACCCATGAGAAACCTGAAAACATCACTCAGTGAAATAACACCTTCTACACGTTTGCTTCCAGCCTCAACTATAACAACCCGTCTCACCCCTGAAATAACACATGAACAATTTATAGATCAACATATATATGAATATATAGATTTATAATCCTTCAAATTTACAAATGCGCACTTGATATATATATATTCCTTTTTTATCAAGCTGCACCCTATTGTAGGGGTAAACTGTATACAAGCCTCAAACGGGTATTTGAAAAAAAAAATGTTTCTTTTGGATTAAACTAAGCCACAGATGTAACCTGGCAGGGATAATCTCTCCAAGACCTTATGGAAAGGATCAGACTGCAAACACATTTGACATCTTTGATTATCGAAGCCATGTGTTGAAAACGGGTCATCTCTGTATTGCAATGCCTATTTCAGGAAAATGAACATGATAAATAAGTTGGAAAAGATAATACCATATGAAGCAAGTACGCAACATTATCTTTCTCCAAGTACCTAAATCAATACAGGCGATAAAAAATGCTCTGCCTCGAACAACTAATCTACTTAATTAATCAAAAATAAATTCTATATATGAGACAAACACACTAGAAACATCTTAATACTATATTATGTCCACTTAATAGACAGCATAATGCTATATATACCTTCGGAAGTGGTATCCACGTCAATTAATAAAATATAAATGCATCAATTTTCCACATAGCATATACCACCTATAGCTCTCTAATTCTCATACGGAGTACTAAAAGACACCAATATCTTTTACAGATTAAGGGCCTCACAACAGATCATATGTAAAAGAACATATCAAAACTATCAGATTAGTGATGTGAACATCTAAGAACTTTGTCCTTTTATTTAAACCACTAATATATTAAACTCTAAAGAGAAAAACATGGCTTCAGGGTATC
Organism: Euphrasia confusa; assembly: GCA_954870475.1. Classification (NCBI taxonomy): domain Eukaryota; kingdom Viridiplantae; phylum Streptophyta; class Magnoliopsida; order Lamiales; family Orobanchaceae; genus Euphrasia; species Euphrasia confusa. Next base: position 38,272,557 of record OX940952.1, read on the forward strand.
ATCCTACTCACAGGTAAAAAAGGCCTATAAATAAACTAAGAGATTATACTAGTGCAAACTTTAATTTGTAGTTATTGGGTTATTGCAGAAAAAAAAAATCATCTCCCTAAAACGGCATCACCTTCAAATAATCAAATCACAAGCTTGGAAGGGATATATTGATCAACTCTCATAAATACAGTAAGATAAAGATAATGACAGGTCATGTGATATCAAGGAATGCTAACAGAATACATATTTATAACCTGATGAATGCTTGTTTCTTCGAGATTAATGTGGGTATAAATCTTGTCCTTTGCCAGAGCAGTTATATCACTGTAAAAAACAAATGATTAAAACCGATCTCTCAAGTGTTCAAAGTTCACCTAGCAAAAGCAAGCATATCAATAAAATAAGACAATACTAACCTTCTAGAATATACATCCAATAAAGAGTCATTATCATCAACAATTGGGATGGAACTAACTTGTGCTGCGAAAGTGTGCAACATAACGCAAAAGTAAGAATGTGAAATATAATATATAAATAGTAAATTAAATTTCTGAAGGACGTGGTAACAAATAAGCAAAAACTAAGTAATAATAGTTAGATATTTCATTTCTGTATGTCTCAAATTAAAGTAGAAAATTCAAGAGTATGCATAAAATGCAGAAAGTCTAGAATCTAAACCCTGATCAAGGTGAACTTTTATTGTCAAATTCCTCAATAGAAAATATCTTATGATAAAAAATCCTTTGCATGCTACTATTTAGTAAACTTACAGAAATAATGATGGAAGAATTCAAATTTAAACATGGTCTAGGAAAAACATCAATTAATCACAATTAACAAGTAAAACATTAACTAAGGAGCAATTCGATTACTCCATTCATTCCAAATATGTAATTCACTGATTCTTTTTGGAATGTCCCAATTACATAGTCCACTTTTTTTACCATGACCCTGTGTAATGTACGTTTCTAATTAACACGGTAACACCGTTCATTAAATAAGGACAAATCAAGAGATATTTTGCATATTTGTAATTTCCAAACATTTTTCATAATGTATGAAGATAAACCTGTACTACATAATACTTTAGAGCTATGTTGGTAATTCTAGAATAGGAAGTTAAAAGAATAACAAAAAAAAAAAGATAAGACATCTTCCGCGTAATCTCCATTTTTAAGAGCAATGTAAATACCTTCAACTAACAGATTCAATGCTGCACTAAGGGAAGAACTTGGTCTCAACATAGCCAATGGCCGTCGGTTTGGCTCGCCAAGTTTTGGAACCCAAGTGCCCACTGGGACTGCTCTAAGTGGTAACTGAAGTGCTGGAAGTGAGTTTGGTGAGTGCTTAAAGAACCGGCAAACACCTAAAAGCATCATAGAATGTCATATCAAGTACTCCTCCAACATTCAGATATAATCGGATACAGAAAAGCAGATTAATTTTCCTCACATTTTAGTACTCCGGAAAGTGAAGCAAGGTGCAACAGATGTGGGTTTGAGGCATCAACCGACATATAATGAAGAATGGGAACTGAAGCAACACCATTTTGTAAAATCTTCAAAGCAACATCCTTCAAACTATCATCTGGCCCAGCCTGAATTGAACGGGTAATGTAACATTCAGTTAATGGCTGATTGATGTTCTTTCCGTACAAGTTTGTAACTTCATATGATATTAAGGGAAATTTTATTCAATAAAGGGCAAGCCATAATTAAGTCAAAAGAAACATAGGAGAAGGAAAGCTCCATAAAATTTCTGTGATCCTTTTTCCCCTGTTACTTTTCCAAGGCAAAGTCAGTGTCCCCCACCCCTAACACCTGCATCAACATTGACGAGTGCTTTTGCCCGAGCTCATAACAGTTTAACAATGCTTAAATGAATGCTAATTCTAGAATATGAGAAAGGAATGCTTGCTGCTTGAAATAAGATTTTGTCAACGAGTAGAAATGGTAGCAGGAATATGAAACATTATACCCCAGAAATAATTAAACATCTCCAAACAGCGACTCTAAACACAATAGAACATATGTTTTCATAACCATCATTTAAGTTATGTTTCTACACTTGCCAGACAACAGAACATTTAACATTAAAAAAAAAACCAATAATAGGATATACATGCTCAAATCATGGCAATGAAAGAGCGAATGTACATTTAAGCATGTAGATAGTTTGAATCTTCAAAAATTTGCAAACAATGGAGACTTACATGTACCAGCCGTCTTGAAACAACACTCCCTGTGCCTTTAACTTGACTATTCAGATAAAGTTTTGCTTCTTTCCATGCCGAAATTGTGTGTGTCTCAAGCTCTTCCTCGGTCAGATTGGACCCGTGACTGCCGAGCTGTCACACATTGGGAACATCAAGAAAATACATTTTCAAACTGAATTAAATAAATGTAATCAATTAGAAAATATTAATAGAATGCTCATTTTATACCTCTCTCATAATCAAAATAAAATCCAATGCGCTGAGAACTCCAACAAATTTTCCCTTCGAGAAGTCCCATAGTGGCGCATTAGAGATTCCCTAGAGAGAATTTGTTGGTTTAAAAGAGTGGTACTAAAAAGAAAGTAGATGAAAAAGTATCAGAAAGAATGTGCAACCAAGAAGCCGGCTAGTTACAGTGAACTTGATTCTTACCGAAAAAGAAATTATTTATTTTTGAGAAGATACATATTCAAAGGAGGAACATTAAATAAGTATTTTCAAGTAAATTCAACCTTCTTTCTCTACATAAAATGTCGATCTACAGAACTTGGCAACTTAAGGAGCACGGTGAAGACTGTTGTAAAAATTGTAACTTCAATTTTCATTGTTCAGACTGCTTACTCAAAAACTCACAAGATGTAAAAAAATACACAGTCAAGATACTATTGATGCCACCACGCTGCTCTCGGATGCCAAAAGAAACACAGTAATCCAAAATCCGACAGTTATACAGTAAAAAAAAACACTGAACACGAGCATCTCCTGCTAATCCGAAGAGGAGTTTAGCAAAAAATAGACTACAAATACATATCAAAGGTACCTGCTCATGCAAAATATGAAATGCTTGCTTTACAGGCAGTTCTACGTCCAAAGCAACAACCTGCAAGAAATAAATATAAAGAAAACGCTAAAGGCAAAGAAACCAATGTGAAATAGCGCAGGCAACAATTGCACTGACTTTTCCAGATTCAGGGAGCAACTCATAGGCCATATGAGTCGACAGGAATACAGCAATCCGGTGTCTAGACATCTCTAAATCTGCCTCTGATATCATTGGAAAGGACTCGTGAGATGTACCGTCGGACACCCGGACCTGTGATCAAGGCGATTAGTGGGTGAGATAAATCAACTCAATTACTACACTGTATATTGCTCGAGAATTGTGGTAGAGTTACATAAGCAAAATATGAAATGTTGTAAGGAGGATTGTTGTCTAAGTGAAACTCCTCCACTTTTAATCGCCGGCCCTCAGAAAATTTGAAAGCAACAGCAATATTCAAAAAAACACTTGATGCAAGAGTTTTAGAGGACGTGCTCAACTCAGAGCACTACAGGAATAGGTCCAAATAGGAGGAACCAAAGTGTCTTTTGGAAACAGACACCTATGTCTATATAGATAAGGCTGGCCGGGGCTTAGAGTTTCCCAATGCATTAAGTTGTTAAAAACAAAGGGATAACAAAGAATCACTAAAGAAACAATAACACAGGAGCAATCAATTGCACCAGCACATACCACACGCTGAAAGACCTCGTTATCTACATCCATGCTTGAATCAGGACCTAAGAGAGGCATTTGTGGGCTCAGTATAGAAGGACGACAATCTGATTCCCTGGTTAAGAGCATAGTGTTCAGCGTTCCAATGTTACTACTGATAAAAGGCTGATTCTCATCATGTTTCCATTCACCGTCAACAACAAATTTGTACTGCAAAATAAAAGGAAATATTGAAATATGAGAAAAATCCCAAAAGAAGGTGTCTAATGAAAAAACCCATAAATATATCAAAAAACTTTAACACCATAAATCCTATCAGGAATCTTAGTTCAAAAATACTCTGCATGCTGGGAATCCTTAGATACAATCCTTTAAAAAATGTTCCTTATTCCAACTTAAAACTCATAGTTACAAGGATTTCCCAATTAAATATTTTCATTTCAACTTGGACTATCCAAAGATAATACCCAACTCTTAAAAGGCAAACTGTTTTAAAAAAAGAAAAATGTACCCTCGTTTAAACTAACATGGCCCGACAAAATACAAATCAGTACCAATAGAGGTTATAATCCTAAAAGAGCACAAAAAACAACTCTATTTTACAAATCTCGTCAAGAGCTTTGTACACCAAATAAAAGATGGTCACTCATTGTTGGACAAACACAGTTTTTTTCATAAGAACGTGTATATGATTAAGAGCGATGGAAATGAAAATAAACATAGAATGAAAAATAGATACTGAAATATAAACATTAAAGAAAAAAAATCTAGCCCCTGTACAATGTGATCCTAATCATTATCAACTAGTTGATCAGGACTATTTAAATGCAGTTAACTGTAATAGTTTCCTTGAAATTCTCAACTAGAGCATCTTTCTACCCCTAAACGTTATCACATTTAGAATTTATTAATACCTCATTTAAAATACCTATCTTTCCCCCATCGCCGAAAACTATCTGGAGACTCACGACGTGTCATAACACCATTTGTATTGAATAACTAGAAACTCATTAGCATTTATATTTACTTAATGTTCAGTCTCCCCTAAACGACAAAAATCAACAATTTTCACTCAAAACCGCCACATGTAATTATAGTTCACTAGCATCTAAAATCCAATACTCCAGGACTACTTTAAATCACCCTTTCCACCACTGATGACACTCACAACCCATTTGTAACTAGCCAAGATCATAAATTGAGATCAAATAAGGGCAAAAAAATCAGGTAGACAATAATTAAAAACAGAGGAATGTTGTAAATCCAAGATTTCTCGTGTGTTCAATTCATTTATGGTCCAGAATACATCACGTACTACATCCAAACATGTGGAAAATATTGTAAAATATGGAAACTCTGCGAAGGACCGGATTAACAGCAATAGTGATGACAAATATTATAGGGCTGCTTCCCGAAAATATCAGATCAAAGACCAACCTGGTGAAAACCGGGAGGCAGGCTACAAATTGTTTGAAACACAGTGGGGCAGCCCTCAACAGGTGTCATTGGCCATTGAGTCCACCTTCATTAATTAAAAAGAATAAAAACTCAGAATTAAAGCACTACAATAAGATGAAAAAGAAGGTTCAAATATTGAACAACTCTCACCCCGTAAATGTGCCGCTGATATACACAACTTTCCCACCGTAGGGCCACACAAAACGGGTGGGAATCAACACCATCCCACTTCCGCTCGAAAAATCCATGCCAAGAGGATACATTCACTCCTTACAAAATCTAAACTTCCCAAAAAACACTTCCAAATATGACCCACTAACATTTAACAAAATCAATGAAAAAAAAGTCCAACCTAAACACCCATTGAGCTGAACACCTCAATTTTATAAACAGAAACAACAAAAAATTCTATTTGATGGGAAAGCACAACCTTTTCCTAATCTGCAAAAAAATATAAAATAAAATAATAATACTAATTATAATAATAATTATACAGATAAAGATATGAAACGATAACAGTAAGGAACTGGATAATTCAGAAGCTAAATTCGAGAAAAATAAAATAAATAAAAATAAAAAACTATACCGAATGCAGAGCAGGTAGGATGAAGATGGAAACTTTTCATAAATCGGGGGAAATGAAGTTACTTAGAAATGATAATCAATTTGCAGAGAATAGATTTTGTAGCTCTCTAACCCTAAATAATAAATATTCCCCCGTTTTCGAAGATTATTTTGGGGAAAATTTATTTTTTTCGTATGCACATATATTTTAGAGGAGAAATTATTAGATGGGTCCCGCGCCACCTTATTTTTGGAAGATTCCCTTTTGCCAGGTCAGCATTCTCTTGAATACGATATAAATTTGTTTTCTTACCATTTTTTTTTAGATTTATCTAACTAATCTAGAGTAATTTATAATCTAGAATACATGAAGTATTAATACTAATATAACATATCATCATTTTTATTTTTAAAAATTAAAATTTTATTTTTTAGAAGTTTTATTTTAATTTATATTATTAAAATTAAAAAATGGTTGTAAAAATTATAAATTAAATTATTTATTAAATTAATTAAAAAATCGAATAAAGTAACATAAAAAAATGTAAAAACTATTATATTTTTTGAAATTTTATTTTATTTATTTATGATTTTAGTATTAATACTAATATAACATTATCATCATTTTTATTTTTAAAAATTAAAATTTTATTTTTTAGAAGTTTTATTTTAATTTATATTATTAAAAATAAAAAATGGTTGTAAAAATTATAAATTAAATTATTTATTAAATTAATTAAAAAATCGAATAAAGTAACATAAAAAAATGTAAAAAATATTATATTATTTGAAATTTTACTTTATTTATTTATGATTTTTTTTAAATAAAATTTGTTTTTTAACTAAAAATAATAATATTTTTAACATTAAAATAATATAATTTGAGTAAAGCGCAACTTTTATAAAAGTTTTTAGTATTTAATTTGTTTTATTAAAGCTTTTAGGGTAAAGCTCAATTTTTACAATATACTGGAGTGTTTAAAACTAAATACCCTTGTCTAAACAATCTATAAAGTAATTTATAATCTATAATATATTAAGTATTAAAATAAGAAGTTGATTTTAAATTTGGACAAATCAAAATTTTCATTTTAATCAAGCTCACATTATATTATCAATTTCAAAATATATAGTTCAATTAATATAAAAGTTGCAGGAAATATATTAATGTGAAATAAGATGGAAAAAAATCTAAATAGTTATAAGAAGTTTAGAACACACTAAATAAGAAAGATAACTTGTTATAGCTGAATGATTAAAATTTTAAATCCAAAGCAATTCAATCCACAAATTTAAGCCACAAAAACCAAAATAGAAATCAATCGAGGTTTACGTGCTAAAAATCTCAAAAATTGTGCATAAAAGTTGTTGTTTCAAAGTGGAGTTAGAAACACTATTAATATAATTTCGAAGGGTCAAAAATCGGTCAAAATGCTCAGAAAAACTCGTTCGACATATTGAAGAGGGAGGAACCGCCTTCAATCAGTATTAGTCCAAATCTGGAGTAGCGACCCGGCAGTCCTTAACACAGGGTATACGGTGCCTGCTGGGAATGGTTACAAAATGTGTTCATTTCAGCAGCATGCTATGTGTATGGAGCTTCAATTTATTGATATTTTTGTTTTGCACTGTATGGTCATTTCAATTTCAATTTCATTTTCAAGTAGACAAGTTAGTTCTTGACTTTTTATGGGCCTTAGACAAAATATTTTAAATGTAACTCATATTTCAATTAAAAAATTAATTATAAAATATCATTATTTAAAAAATATGAAAAATTATTAAAACTAATATTTTTCAAGATTACACTAATAAATCAAATTACAAAAGATATATAATAAAATTTTAAACTTAATCTCAATATTTTTAATTATAAATATATAAATAAAAAATATTGTTCATCTATATTTTTATATTTTTAACAAAATTTTCATGTTTTAATTTTATGTAGTATATGAAAAACTAAAATAAAATAAGTGAGATTTAAAATTTATTATTTGACTTAAATTTTAATAAGATTTAAAATTTGTTACATTTGGATAAATAAAATATTTTTCAAAAACTAAAATAATTAAGTTGGTAAAATTTAAATTTTGTTGTTGAAAAATAAAATTAAAAAAAAAAAATCAATCATAATAAGACACAATTGTAAACAACTAAAAAAAGTCACCCACCAATAAACTATCGTAATAGTTACAAATTATACCAATTACAAAAATAAAAACACAAAAAATAATATAACAAGACACAACTCACACAAAAAACAAAAATAAAAACACAAAAATTAACATGACACAACTCACACAAAAAAGTCAAAATAAAAAAAATAAGAAAAACTAGTAAATCACATATAATAGATGAACTTAGTTTAATAATTTAATTTAAAAGCAAAAAAGGGCATTTTTTAAATAAATATAAGGAACAAAAGTATTCAACACAATTCACACAAAAAGTTAAAATAAAATATGTAAAAAAACTAGTAAATCATTTATAATAGATGGACTTAGTTTAATAATTTAATTTAAAAGCAAATAAGGGCATTTTTTTAAATAAACGTTTATTTAATAGAAGTATTATTATTTTTATTATTAACTTCACATTGAAGTGTTAAGATTTAAAAAAAAATATATTTATTAGGGTATTGTTGCTTGTAATTATAATAAAAGATATATCTTAAAAATATAATTATTATATTACCCCTTAAAAAATTGTATGGTCAATTGGTCACAATGTTTTTTTTTTGTTTTAAAACAATGAAAACATAACATTCAAATAAAACTTTATTTAATAAAGAAATGTTTTCTTTTTATTTTAAAACAATGAAAACATAACATTCAAATAAAACTTTATTTAATAAAGTGTTGTATTTAACTCAATGAAAACATAACATTCAAATAAAACTTTATTTAATAAAGTGTTGTATTTAAGTGTTTTTTAAATTTATTTTTAAAAACTAAAAAAAGTATTATGGTAATTACTTTTAATTATAATTAAGAAAAGTTAAGATATTTAATTATATACAAATATTAGACATTTATCTTTATAAAAAATGTCTTTACTTTAATATTCTTATAATAACTACCCACCATATATAATAAACTAAGGGTAAATTTGGAACATTATTCAAATTTATAATTAAAAAAAAACTAATATCCTAAATTAAATACTAACTTTTAAAATTACTTTTTTATGAAAATTAGCCAATAATATATTAGAGTTTGAGTTAAAGTAATCGAATTTTCCAAGAGTGTGGAGCAAATTTATACTATTCCATACTCTTTTAATTTTTTTAATTTATGATCCATATACGAGTTTTTGAATGCAGTTATAATAATTAATATTTTAAAATTTTTAAAAATAGTGCTTCAATGTATATTAGTGCTGTAAGTCTTCTTAGTATACTATTGCATTTTCAAAGTAAGTATTTCATTATATTGTTCGAAAAATATAGATTTTTGATAATCACTTTTTATACTATTTTTGATAAATTTTCTTTAATAAAAAAATATTGATATTTTTCATGATTCACTTTACCCAAGAATTGAAACTCACCCAAAAATAAATGTATTGCATTTTCAAAGTAAGTATTTCATTACAATGTTAGAAAAATATAGATTTTTGATAATCACTTTTTATACTATTTTCGATAAATTTTCTATAATAAAAAAATATTAATATTTTTCATGATTCACTTTACCAAAGAATTGAAACTCACCCAAAAATGAATGAGAACGGAAATGAGTACTAAAGTATGATTAAGTCTTTAAGAGTTCCTCTATTTATAAATAAAAGGTTTTTTTACAAATTTTATTATCTTTATACACATTTACGATTTACCTATACAAATATTTTTTCAACTATTTTTTTATTTAGTTACAAATTTAATTTATTACTCATGTCTTTAATTTTAGAGTTATTTTGGAAAAAATGTATTCTAATATATATATATATATATTTAGAGTTTATACTTCATAAAATAATTTTTTTAATTAAGTGTTTTAAAATTTTACATTAATTAGTTTTTAGAGTAATAACTACAATGTTATTATAATAAAAAACATATTATTAAAAAAATAATTACTATTTTACCTTTACATTTAATTTATATTTATTATTAATATTAAGCTAATTTAGGTAAACTATTTTTATTCATAATTAGGAAAAACTTGATTATTTAATTCTAATAAAACTTTAGAATTTACCTTTAATCCAAAATCTCCTTTAATTTTAATTATAGATAATATCACAAATAGTCCTTTATTTGTTAATTTTTTTAATAATGATCATTCTCCCTTAATTTTAATTAGAGATAATATCACAAATGGCACTCTTCGCCGCAAGTGAATTCATTAGTAGTTCTTTATTTGTTAATTTTTTTAATAATGATTATTCTCCCTTAATTTTAATTAGAGATAATATCACAAATGGTACTCTTCGCCCCAAAAGTGAATTAATCAGTAGTCTTTTATTTGTTAATTTTTTTAATAATAATCATTTTACCTGATGTAGCACGTCAAAGTTACATGTGCAATTTATTATGACCGATCAAACCAGTCAATCTTGACAATTTGACAAATAAAATAAAAATAAAAATAGTAAAATTATGAATGGAACCTTCTAACTCCAAAATGAATTTAAATTTCATAATTATTCATAAATAATTATTTTTGTTGATTAAAACAATATTAAAATTAAATTATAAAATATTTAATTAATTATATGTTATATTTTTCCAATTAAATGAATTTGTTGTATAATAAATTACTAAATCAAAATTAATTAATTAATTATTAAGAATTTAAAATTAGTATTTAATTAATTATTTTTATTTTATATTAGTCATAATTAATTGTTTGTTCATTATTAATTGTTAAAGTTAAATTATGTAAACTATATTTTTGTAATTGATTAATTACAAAATGAAAATTAATTTAGAGTATGAAATTTATTCTTTTTATGTTATATTATTGATAATTAAATATTTTTTATTAATTAATTATTAAATTTAAATTTAAATTGATATGTAATAAATTATATTTGTGTTATATTTATTAAAAATTAGAATTTTTTTAATGATTAATTAAATAATAAATGTAAATTAAATAAATATTTAAATTGATTAATTAATTAATTAATTTATTTTTAATTTTTATTAATCTATTTTATCATATATACTACTCCATAATTTAAATAATTTATTTGTATTATGGTTAGGAGTGTGCAAAATAAGACCGGACCGGAAAAAAGACCGGAACCGGTCCGGACCGGACCGGAATCAGACCGGTTGCATCCGGTCTGGTCTGCGGTCCGAGTATTTTTGAGATTCCGGGTTCCGGTCCGGTCCGGTCTAAACCCAGAATTTTCCGGTCCGAACCGGAAACCGGAATTTTAATATATATATTATTATTTATATATATAAATATGTGTTTATATATAAAATAATATATAAAAATTTAAAATTTTATTTTTTTAATATGAAATATTTTGTCTAATTTAATTATTTTTATTTATCAATAGAATTTATTCATATTTCCTATGTATATTTATTAATATACTGAACTACTATTTTGATTTAAATTAATATTAAATATAATAATTTAAAAAAACAAATAAAATTTAATTAAATAAATAAAATCGGTCTAAACCCGGACTGGACCGAAATTTACCGGTCCGGTCCGGACCGGATTAATACCGGTCCGGTCTCCGGTCTTTGAAATTTTAAGATTTCGGTCCCGGTCCAAACCGGTTCCGGTCTGGTCCGGTCTTGGACAGGTGCACACCCCTAATTATGGTATTGTTTAAAAAATTACACTTTTGTAATTAATTGTATTTTAATATAATAATAAATATTTTTATGTTTAATTGAGTTGTACTATTATAATACTTTCCGATTTGAAAGAGTTTGCACATTTCATTTGTAATTTACAAAATAAATGTGCATACTCTTCCGAATGAGAGGTTATATTGCACTATATATTATTTACTTTTAGTTTTATAATGTGAATAGCAAATACTAATAAATAATCGATTTTGTGGTGGTTGGATAACTCTAAAAAAATTGGATGTAAAAGGTTTGATTTTTTATGTGCACTATACATTTATAGGGTGATTTTGATAAAAGAGAAATCCAAATAATTTCTATTTAATTTAATATACTTAGTTGTTTTCTAATTAAAATTTAAGGTAATTTACTTAAAAAAACTTTTTATTAATAATAAACATAAATGAAGTGTAATAATAATATAGTAATTATCTTTTTAATAATGTGCTCTTAATTGTAATAACACAAAAATTAAAACACTAATAAATAAATATGGTAAAATAATAAAAAAAATTAATTATAAAGTGAATTTAATGAAGTATAAATTTTAATTACACGAATCAAAATTTCCTTCTTCTGTCATATTTTATTGATGTTGTGTTTGATTGGTCAAAATAATATTTTAAATAAAAGGATCCATCGACTATTTGTAATATTATCTCCTTTTTATTACTCTTTTAAAAAACACAAAAAAATATTTTTTACTCTTTAAAAACAAAAAAAAAAAAAAAAAAAAAAAATCATACTCGTTGAATCCTTTATTGAAAGCTCGTCTTATAGCATTTTACTCGTCAGTATTAACGAATATTTGCGGATTGTTATTGGGGTTTCTGCATTTGGAATTTTAATGTAAAGTTGAAATTTTTTTACTCTTTAAAAACACAAAAAAAATATTTTTCATACTCGTTGAATCCTTTATTGAAAGCTCGTCTTATAGCATTTTAGTCGTCAAATATTAACGAATATTTGCGGATTGTTATTGGGGTTTCTGCATTTGGAATTTTAATGTAAAGTTTAGATTTTTTTTTGGATGGCGTGGCGCAGGTGTTGAGGAAGCAAGATCATTTGGAAGCTGGGAAGAGGATGGTATTATTTTGTTGTTAATTATTATTATTATTATTATTATTATTATTATTATTATTATTATTATTATTATTATTATATATATATATATATATATATATTTTTGTAATTTCCAATTGAATTTTGCTTTGTGATTGCTGTTTCTTGTTTTGTTTGAGTGATGTTGTTCATGTTTTTTCGGGGGGTGTGTTGAGGAAGACAACTGAATAAGAAGGAACACGAACCTTAATTTTTTCCTCGCCAATTTTAATTCTCAATTATAGTTACAATTGGAGGTACATTTTCGTTTGTGGAATGATTGTTCCTTTGCACTTGCAGTGAATTTCAAATTTCAAATTGTCGTATCAGGACCGTCCCTTACTTGTACCTCCGCACACGGACATATAGGCTGTGTAAATTGTGTTGTGGCTTTCTCTCTGCTTATATAAATTCAATATTGCAGCTAGAAGAGTTCCGGAGAAAGAAAGCAGCAGAGAAGGCTAAAAAAACGAGCTCTAATAGTCAACCTCATGCTTCTAATGTTTCACACGAATCACAAACATCAGAAATGGTGTAGGCCTCACAGATTCTAATGGAGTAGGTACTTCTGATGCACCCGTCGAAGATTCAAAGGCGTACCCAGTTGATGGGTAGGGATCATCATTCACTCAGCAATCTGGTAGCTCTTAAGTTGCATCTGGTGAGGGAGTTGGCCTATTCCATAGTGCTGTAGAAAACAAACAACAGTTTTTTTTACTGCATTTTTCGCATTGCCACAAATCTATATTATTTTATCAGCAATTGATCATGTGTTGGATTTAAGAACTGTAGAATCTATATGGTTGTTGGTAATTGGTATTATTGTAGTTGCATGAAAAGTGTTTGTGCTTCTAGATCTCTGCCTTCTCTTGACTAGTCTTTGGGATTGCATCATTCTGCAGTATGATCTTACACTTCAAAGAATTGTGACGGATGTTAGTTAAAGGTTATCTTGATTCTTGATAGATGTGTTCTGCTTGTGATTATCGTCACAAATTGACTTGGAATGTTTGATTCAGACACAAATCAAAGATTTTTTTTATTGTAGCATCTTATAAAATGCTTTGGAGAAATTATTTTACTAAAAAAAATTGAAGAGTGAACTAGAGTTTTCTTTATTTAAGATTTAACTCTTGAAGCTGCACGTTCTCTAGCAGAATCTTTGGCTTCTGAAATCTCGGCTTTGACAGATAGCTTTAATCGGCAGGTTTGGATTTTGACATGCTTGGTTCCTAAATTTTCGGTCATGACTAATGATTATACCAATATACCGTACCTTCTTTTTTGTTTGGATGGTATGTATAGTAGTTTTATGATTGGCCCCTTCTGCACTCTCTGAATGTTCTATAAAAAAAAAGAAAAAATGGTATTGAAGAAGAAAATATTTTCTCAATTAGTCGTATTACGCTGCCTCTAGTTGTACATTATTATTGTGGTTTGTTGTCGATGGATAATAAAAATCATAATAAGAACATATGTTTCCTTGTGTGATTATGTAGATTTGCTATGATTTTCTTCAGAACAATTTGAAGAATAATTTGAGCATTCACGCAGTGAGGATCTTGTGTGTCACAATTTACTTTTCACATACATTTCTAGTTGTTGACATATGGCATCCAACTTATGTAACAAAAAACATAAATACGTTTGTGGCACAAGGTTCTCCTTGAGAAATATCACTCCCAGCTTATAGTCGCCAAATATTCATTCCAAAAGATAACCATAACTTGTGACATACTCTACTGAATACGAAAGTATAACTCTAAACAACCGTATGACCCTGAAGTCCAGTACTTAAATAATTGAAACCCTATGCATTTGGACTAATTGAAATATTCATGAATTGCAATTGTTATGTACTCCGTTTTGGCAATTTTATAGTTACATTAGATCTGAATCTTTTCTTGATGAGACTTGGTAGATTATATGTTGATGGTCTTTGTACTTATTGTTTTTATATGCTTTTCTTCTATTATGATTGGGGTCGTGGGCTTACTTTTATTGAGAGCAGGGTCATGAGTTTTTGGACTGAAAATATATTTCCTTGTAATGAACTTTCTTATCACTTAAGTACATATTGTAAGCTTTCATAACTTTTTGTGTGATTTTTGACTCAGTCTTTAGTCTTTACAAACAAAGTTGTCTTCCTTTCCTATATAGGACCAACTATATGGACTCACCTTTACTTCCTCATTGTTGATTTTCCATTGCTTACTTATTATAAGAAGCATATAATTTTATTTCAAAATAGGGACGGGAAATCCCTAGACCTGATTAGAAAGATAGATTGCATAGCATAGTACTTGAAGGGATTGGTGGTATTACGGAATTTCAGAGGCACTCCTGATTTAAGTAAACTTATGTACAAATTAGAATATTAGATAAACTTGTGTTAATCACTCAATTTAGGTATAATATTCAAAGTAAGATTTTCATGATGACTAGATGTAAATGCACATGCTCTGGATGCTCTCATGCTTACATTGAATTCAAATAACCTTTGATTAAAAATCATTTCTCCTCAAATCCACATTCAAATAACTGTTTTCTTCTCCATCACTAAATCTTATATCTAGAAGTGCATTTACTGTGTGGACATTTTTCTGGATCTGATATTTGCATGACAAAGCAGTAGCAAAAAATTTAGATGCAATAGTTCTTAGCTTCTAAATCTTGGCACCAACTGTTGTTTTTAGAATATGCTTTTGAAGAGTTCCTTATAGATAAATGTATGTCTTGCTAATTTTTTTTAAAGGCTCTGTAGTAGTAGTGAATATGAGAATTGGTTTCTTGTCATTGCTCTCCTTTTGTTTTCTCCTTTATGTTCTATTACATGAAGCCTTGTCTGAAGGAAGGAGTACTATTCTAATACTTCTATTTTGCCTTACTACATTTTAGTGCCCGTCTGCCCGATACCTTTTTATTCACATTAGATAATTATGTTGAAAGTGGAAAAAAGAGGTGCAGAAAGCAAAACTTTCAAAATTATATGCATCTCGACTCCCCACGAAAGAAGAAGCTATGCAATGAGTATTATGATAGCATGCCAGATTTAGAAGGGTGTGTATCTAGTATCTTTCCTATGAAAAGGTTTGCACAAAAGCTTCTGAGCTAAGTACACATCAGAAAGAGGCAAGCTTACTATCTGAAAGGATCTATCAAAGTCGAATATCTGGTAGTTCTGTTGCAAATTACAGTTTAACTATGGATAGAAAGATCAAGAATGATCCATCTCCTTCCAGTGCTTACTCTAGGGTGCATGTGCTGTATACATTTGGTAAAGATGAGGATGACATATTTTCAGCTCTGGAGAATTTATTGCTGACATTTGATGTTTAAACTTTAAATGAATTACATGTCAAGAGTGAGTGGTGATTGTCCTAAATTTGATGATGTTGCTCCTTTGGAAAACACTTGCTTCGTGAGAATAGCTCATCTTCTATAGATGCAAGATTTCAACTTGGAGGTGATGACATCAAAATTGAAAAGTGTATTGATTGTGATAATACCATTGGCAATAAAATCAACCTTACCATGCACGGAAGAGATCTACATTGCAAGGAAGCAATTCTACGATCCTCTACAATGACTCAATATGACATGCCGGAAGTATTAGAGCTCCCCATGTGGACTCAGTAAAGTCATCTTTAGTATTTAAAAGTTATAAAGTACCAGGACATTATAATTGACCTCTCCGACACCCTGCACCTTGCTCGTGATCCCATGGTTCCTGATTCCATTGATCGGGCAGCCCTTGAGGAATCAGAAGTTCTCAATCAGGTTGATAAAGAATTCATTGCAGTTTTGGCTGGAAAAATTCTTGCTACAATTGACCAGGTTCATGCATTTCTCTATTAAACCTTTTTCAAAAATTTTTGGTTGCCTTTAGTTTATCTACATTGCTACCTCTACAACATTTTTAGTTTCACAAAGTATATAAACATTTACTTTGTTACTTATGTTGATAGCTGAAGAGTTTAGGGAAGAAATTAGATATTGGATTAATACATGAAATATAAAGAAAAAAAATACTTACAAGTTAATCTCAGCATACCTTTGAATAAAGAATAAAATCTTAATATCAGGAACAAAAAAGAAAACCTAACTGCATTTCTGTATTCTGAACATTCTGTTTTGAATTATTCTGTAGTGACTGCTTTGTTCTTTACATGACTTCATTCTCCAACATGACACATCACTAGCACATAATAATCAATATTAGGAATCAAAAGATGATTTATGAATTTCATTCGGGAGATGTGTTGTCTTTTGCATAATAGGATTTAAAAGAATGCTGCACGCGCCAGCACAAACTCAGTTTTGTATCTCCGGATAATATAAGTTGTGTGGAGTACAAGGTGATTGACATAAAATTAGGTCATCTATAAAATCAGCAAATCAAAAGCCTTAGGAGCAGTAAAAAAGGGTAATCATAATATTCATACACAATTGATTATGCAATAAGACAATCTCTTTACAGTTCAGTCACCTGATAAATATAAAGTGGACACACTTTGTTCTATAATTAGGGAAATGGATTTTTAAGATACTAAATAATACTGACATTATCAAAGTCACTATTATTGTCTTCTTTGTTTTTTACATGACTTCATTCTCCAACACTCCTCCTCCTTGGAGGAAGGATATAAAGAAGAATAGGGCGGCGGCAATTTGATGTCCATACTTTGCCGGAGGAGTTCATGGGATTCAAACCTGAACCCATTGATCGAAACCAAGCTCCCCACAAAGCCATAAGCAGAACCCATGTAAAACTTTTGAGAAAGTGTTTCTACTCCTTCCAACATTCCGGTGAAGGGGTCACACAAGGCTACAGCCATTTCCTCGTAATTTGTGAGTACCAGTTTATCATTCACGATCCCTATGCATTTGTGAAAGGGCAAAGAATCCAAGCGAATTATGAATTTCTTGAACCAACCTTGAGCTCCTGAGTCATCATCGTTCTTCTTCACGAGAGTCCATACGTCATAACATCTGCCGCCATCATCAGACGATCCAAGTGCAACCAAGACAAATTCTCCATTCAAGTTTCCACCAAACAAGAGGGAGTTAGGATCTCCATTGAGAGCCTTCCAACGATAAGCGTTGTTCATTGTATACCATTGTGGAATGAACATGTTCAGTGCAAGTGTTTTGAGATCGAGCGATACTACGACGGTAGCATAATCACATTCATAATCGTCAATTTGATGATCACAGATCCAATAAGCAGCAACTCCTTCCACAAGGACATCACAAGCGTGGCGACGGTAAATGTGGAAATGAAAATCGAATTCAAGGGTAGAAATCACAGTCCAAGTATCAGGTGACGTCGAAACCCAAAGCTCCAGCATAGATTTACCGTTACAATTAGACAATAATTTGGCCACCTTGTAAACACCGCCGTCGCACCAAAAGGCAAATTTAACATTGTAATCCCATTCATAGAAATGACTCGACGACGAGTAAGGAAGTTTCATGGAAAGGCCGGTGACGGGGTTGATTATCCAGACGTCATCCGGCGTCAGAGGCTGACACGGCGTGTATCCCTTCCCGGCAATACAGATCAAGCCGTTGACTGAGCCGACGAATAACAGATCCCCTGATGAGAAGCACCCAAAAGATGAGAACGGATCTTCTGCTACTGTTCGACGGAGGAGACCGACCAAAGGGTTACGAACAAGGAGGAGCTGGGGATCGGGTTTCGCCCGTTCGAGGTGCGCAGCCACGAAATCGGCCGAAGAGATTAAGGACCGCCAAACCTTGCAAACAACCTTGCATCGGACCAGGTCGACGGCAGGTACTCTGAGTAGGATCGCCTCAATTAGATGAGTCGGGATTGGGATCGACATAAATTAGGTTTCACAATGTTGGATGGAAGGTGAACCTATTTTCCTATGTATTTAATCTATTAATTGGTATTAAGAATTAGGAATTAGGAATTAGGAAATAGAAATTTGAGTATTATGACAAATTCAATCGAGGGCTCAATTACCAATTTCCTAAGAGATTTGGGGAAGAGAGATTTGGGGAAGTAAGTACAATTAAGAGAGAGATTTTTTGAGTATTAAATATTTGATATTATATACAATTTTATTAGTAGATCCATTTATCATGTTTTTTTTTTATTTCTTTTAAAATTATAAAATGACATTTGATTTAGAATTATTTAGCTAAAGGGATAAATATAGTTTATAATATTTTAAATTTTACTATAAATTAATTTTAGTTGCTTACAATTCAATTTTTCATTTTTTTAGATTTTTTATTAAAAAAAAAATTTAAGATTATAATTATAAAAAGATGTAATAACTATTTACTTAATATAATAAATATTAATTAATAACCCGTATTGATTTTATTAATAATTAAGAAAAATTGAGTCCTTTAATTTTAAAATTTTAAAAACTTCCTTTTGTCCAAAATCACCTTTTAATTTATTATTAATAAACTAAGTATTATTTAAGTGAATTATCCAATTCAATGGTAAATGATTCAAAATTTAAATATTTTTGTTGAAAATTAATATATAAACTTGGAAAATAACAATAGATAACAATGATTATAAAAATAAAATAAAATTAAAAATAAAGAAATTGTTGAAAATAAAGAAAAGTACAAATGAGCAAGACAATGAGAAAAAAAATTGTTCCAAAAAGAAAATGGAAGTGGACAAAGCGAATGTAATGACTAGGTACAAGAACTCCCCGTTACTAAGGGCAAGATGCCAGAGAAAATGAAAGAGCAAGTTGTACATTAAAGACACTAATGGCAACCTACATACATATCAGGTAATTAAATCATGTATTTTAAATCTGTGGTTCAATAATATTGTGGTTCAATTGACTAATTTCAAAAAATTGTTCTCATATAGCCATTAAGAAGTGACACTGTGGATGAGGATGGCACAGAGTATGAGACACTCTTGAGTTAAGCCAAAAACAGTGATATGATTCCAGAACCTATTGATTTGTGGAATGGTGACTTTAGAGACTATGGAGAAAGGATATTACCCGTGCTATCATGTGAGTTCTTGCACTTCTTATTAAAATTTGATAAATGGACTGTGTCTGCTGTTTCATATTATTAAGCAGGAAGTGTGATAATGAACTTATTACTGCGTCATTATTTCTTACTGTGCGAGAATGCTATTTTCCGATGGGAGTTCTTTGTATTAGCTTGGGATGCTTTGTACACATGCCTTCTACTTGTAATTGAATTATAGCCATGGCCAAAATCGATTTGAGTAAAAATATTCCCTTTACTGACATATGATTCTAGATATTTTTCTTTTTAATGTTTCTGACCACAAGAAAATTATAATGCTTGCCATTTTGGGTGGTGGGACATGAAGTTTATTCTGTTGCTGATATCTCTCGACTCTCGTGATCCCATTCTCCATCCCCGCGTATTACATTCAACTGTATGGCATGTTCACGAGCAAATTAATTTGAAACTCCCTGAGTTTGCTATTGCTTGACATTGTTGAAGATAATTATAGCCCATAAAAGTGCGGAAAATTGTCATATTCATAATTTTGGGGATACATGCAAAAATTAACTGAGGTTTAATTGGGCTATTTTCAAAACTTTTAATTGAGATTTGATTTCATTTCTCATTCGCTGAACCCCTTAAAAAGAACATTCGTATGGATATAATCGTAAACTTCAGGGTTCCTTTTTCGTTTTTTTTTTTTTGTAATTATAAACTTCAAGGTTCATCCTACAATTATACAAAAGCTTGCATTTGTGTTGTTGGTGCACATTGATTCCCTTGTCATACGTAAGTTATACGGCTCATGAGTTTTGGTACGAGTCTTAAATTCTTGGTCAATAAATCGCTCTTTCGAAATTAGCCAAAGTATATTTGGGTCAGTGTTGGTGAATTAATGAATTCAATACTTATATAATACACACGAGTACACTTCGTGTGACTTAGAGTGGACTATAAACACCATTCTGCTATAGAGCAGATGACTTCATTTGTGGCAAGCTTCATAACAGATAAATTGACAGACTATATTAACGTTTTTTTAGAGTCTTCGACAAGTGGGATGTTACTGTAGTTTAAATAAAATCGACTTACTCTGTATTATTAGTTTATTACACCTCATATTTATCAAATTTGGATTTCATCGGGCTGTAGTGCACCTATAAATATTTGATCTGATCGACAACGTGCAGGGTCTTCTTGACTCTACAGCTCACGAGATTGAGTTCATCACGTGGTGGAATAACTATTGGATGTCCGATGATCGAAATAAATCAAGGTACGTACAACCTGAGTATACGTAAATAACATTACATAATCGACAGTAGATTGACTTATCTATTGCGCTAAATGTGCGTACGTGCTTAAGACAGGTGAATAGAGGTCTGCTGAGCGAGCCCTCTGCTACAGAAACAGCAGCAGCATATGTCAAAACCGAAAGGAGGAGCCTCTTTTGTAGATGGAGTGACTCACTCACTGCGTGTTTTGTGTGTGAAATATCTGTACGGCACAGAGAATCAAGAGAGGGAAAAAACAAAAAAAAAAAGGTCAGTTTCAAGAACTCGCATTTCTTAAATTATTTCTTATGGGATTTGCATGTTTTAATCCCCACCACATTATATTGTTAGGGTCGTCTTCATTCTTCAATATTAATCTATATGATATCCCCTTTTTTCTGCTTTGTTTTCTTGTGTGTGCTGGTTTTAGTTTGGTTTATTTTGCTTTCACAAAATTTATATATGGCTCCAATTTTATTTTTTTAATTTTTTAATTTTTTAATTTTTTTTTTCAATTTTTTTCTTTCTTTTGTGTAAAGAATATATCCAGAGATGGGAAAGCAAGAATTAAGACATTGTTCAAAGTTACCCTTTTTCTAAATTTCACTCCTTTATGAAATAAAAATTGAATCTTGATTGAGTAAGTTATTTCAGCATTGTGAGATATTGGGTTTTTCTATGGGGTTTTTTTAAAGGGGTTTTGTTTAATCGAATCAACATATACATACCTACATAAGACACATATATACATACACATATAGTATTATATATATTCCTTGCGTGAACAAAAAAATTGTTCTTATACAGACATATGCTTTTCTTGCTGTGTAGTAATTCATTTAATTTGTTGGGTTGATGAAGGAGTCTTGACTTCTTTTCGTTATAATAGGCAAACTTCTTTTTTTTGTTTCTAATTTTGGCTTTCAGAATTCTTACACTACTTCTCCAAATGGTACCTCAAGCTTTACTGGAAAATGTTTCTAATTTGTTGGGTTGACGGGTTCAAATCCCACCCATTCCAAGTGTTGGTCCGGCGTTTTGGTCTGAAATCCCTTACGGGCATGAAAATAATATTCTTATTTTTTCATTTTTAAAATACAATTTTTATTTTATTTTATTCGCTTACTTTTTAAATTTATTTGTAATTTTCTTAAACGGTCAAGAAAAGTATGACCTTTATTTTTTGAAGGAAGTATTTAGTACTAGTACTTCTTACTTAGTTATTTTTGGAGGGAATATTTAGTACTACTTTTCACTTTCATAAAGACATAAATTTTCTATAAATTAATAGTTTTAGAATGATTAAATTTAATTAATTTATGAAAATATTAGTAATTCATTATTTTACTAATGATTTATTTCTCTTTATAACTCAACGTTTTGTGTTTTTACACTTTTCAACTTCGTCAATTTTTGTTACGTTTAGTAATTCAAGTTTAAGGTAATTACACAATTATATATCTCAAAATAAACACGAAAAATGACAAGCTATTAATTTCCTTTTTTTGTTACGTTTAGTAATTCAAATTTAAGGTAATTACAAAATTATATATTTAAAAAAAAAAACACTACACTTTTCAACTTCGTCAATTTTTGTTACGTTTAGTAATTCAAGTTTAAGGTAATTACACAATTATATATCTCAAAATAAACACGAAAAATGACAAGCTATTAATTTCCTTTTTTTGTTACGTTTAGTAATTCAAATTTAAGGTAATTACAAAATTATATATTTAAAAAAAAACACGAATAATGATAAGCTATTTATTTTCTTTTCTTTTTCATTGAAATGTAGAATTATGCCTCAATTGTAAATGATAGTAGCATATACTACGTACTTGGATCTTAAAAAAACATCTATTCTGGACTTGAAAGTATTGATTTACTTGTACGTGCTCAACTGTAAATGCTAGTAGCATATACTATGTACTTGGATCTTAAAAAAAACATCAACTGAGAAAAGCAGAGGTAAAAACGGATTAAATTCGACCAGAAATAAATTCGACCAGAAAATTGAAAGCACTGAATCACATAAAAATAATGTAATTGTCTCGGACCGAATAAAAGTGATGATTTATTTTTGCAACATTAAAAAAGATTTGTTTATTTTGCAAATAATGTAAAAGTTATATTCATATAATTAACCCAGTATTTTTTATATTACAACTTTATTAACTATTTCTTACAAATCAAGTTTGCACATTCTTTCTTTTTGGTTTTTTTTATATTACAACTTTATTAACTATTTCTTACAAGTCAAGTTTGCACATTCTTTCTGTTTTGTTCTTTGAAAAGTTTGCACACTCATAAATAAAAAGTTTTTTTTATAACTTTATCTTTTAAATGCTTATTTATTTACATTAATATTATTATTTTTTCACTTAACTTATTCATTACTTACACATTAATACCTATTATCTTCTTACTTTTTTATTTTTTATGAATTTTTATGATTATTTGTTTCGTGAATGTTTTGTCATTATTTGTATTTTATTAAATATATTTTTGTTATTTTTTCAAATTATTTAATTGTAAAGAAAGTTTGAAAGTTTTTTTTGGTAAATCACAAGTTAAAAGTTTGAAAGTTGGAGAGGGTTGATTCAATACTTATAGTCATATTTACATCATTTTTTTTATGTCATCTTACTTTTTTTTATGAATTTTTATGATTATTTGTTTGTGGTCGTTATTTTTTCAAATTATTTAGTTATAAAGAAAGTTTGATTTCAAAATTCCATCATTATTTGTATCTTTTTAAATTTATTTTTGTTATTTTTTTCAAAAAATTATTTAGTTATAAAGAAAGTTTGATTTCAACTTCCATCATTATTGGTATATTTTTAAATTTATTTTTATTATTTTTTTTCAAATTATTTAGTTGTAAAGAATGTTTGAAAGTTTGATTTGAACCTTCATAGTATAATTTGTACCACATAAGACATAACACAATTTTATTCTATAAATTGCTAGCAAGACAATTTCTTTACAGTTCACCTGATAATACAAGGTGGACACTCTGTTCAATGATTAGGTCAAATTTAAATTAGTTTATACATTCATCACTATTGTCTTCTTTGTTTTTTAGATGACTTCATTCTCGGACCCTCCTCCTTGGAGGAAGGATATGAAGAATACGGCGGCAATTTGATGTTCATACTTTGACGGAGGAGCTCATGGGATTCAAACCTGAACCCATTCATCGAAACCAAGCTCCCCACAAAGCCACAAGCAGAACCCATGTAAAACTTTTCAGAAAGTGTTTCTACTCCTTCCAACATTCCGGTGAAGGGGTCACACAAGGCTACAACCGTTTCCTCGTCATTTGCGAGTACTAGTTTATCATTCACAATCCCTATGCATTTGTCGAAAAAGGGAAAAGAATCCAAGCAAATTATGAATTTGTTGATCCAACCTTGAGCTCCTGTGTCATCATCATCCTTCGCCAGAGTCCATATGTCGTAATATCTGCCATCATCAGACGATCTAAGTGCTGCCAAGACAAATTCTCCATTCAAGTTCCCACCAAACAAGAGGGAATTGGGTTTTTCATTGTGAGGCATCCAACAATAAGTGTTTGTATACCATTGTGGAATGAACATGTTCAGTGCTAGTGTTTTGAGATCGAGGGATGCCACAACACTATTGTAATCCATTCCATTATTCTCCATACTTTCATAATCAAAGTCACAACCACATATCCAATAAGCAGCAACTCCTTCGATAAGGACATCACAAGAATGGCGAAAGTAACTGCTGGAATGAAAATTGAATTGAAGGGTAGAAATCACAGACCACGTATCAGGGGACGTCGAAACCCAAAGCTCGAACAGAGTTTCACCGTAACTATTAGACGATAATTTGGCAAGCTTGTAAACACCATCATCTTCGTCGTGGCACCAAAAGGCAAATTTGACATTATATTCCAAGACATAGAAATCACTCGAGGAGTAAGGAAGTTTCATGGAAAGGCCGGTGACGGGGTTGATTATCCAGACGTCATCGGGCGTCAGAGGCTGATACGGCACGTATCCCTTCCCGGAAACACAGATCAAGCCGTTGACTGAGCCGACGAATAACAGATCCCTCGATGAGAAGAAGCCAAAAGATGAGAAGTGATCTGTTACTGGTTCACGGGCCGAGGGGTCACGAACAAGGAGGATCTGGGGATCGGATTTTGCCCGTTCGAGGTGCGCAGCCACGAAATCGGCCGACGAGATTAAGGACCGCCAAACCTTGGTAACAGCCTTGCATCGGACGAGGTCAACGGCAGGGAGTCGGAGTAGGATCGTCTCTACTAAATCGTCCGGTAAGCTCCACATTGTCACTACCAAGTAATTAGGGTTTTTTTTGGGAAAGTTTAATGAAGCTCAGATGCTACCCCTACTTATAATTCTTATAAGTAATTAATTATTGTATCTCCAAATATAGTTTCCCCTTTTTATTTTGGAGGTGTCCAAGAATTACATTTTAAAAAAGAAATAATTATTCTAAAATTTTAATTTTAAAATATAATTTTATATTATTTTATTAACCTAGTTTTAAACTTACTCAAATTTCTTAAACTGGACAAAAAAATATGACATTTGTTTTTTCAGAGAGTATTTTTAGTACTATTTCCTATTACTTACTCATATGTCCCCGCGACTAAAGGGCATAGTGGTCAACGTTGATTTTTTTATCCGTTCAATACATATCATAAATAGTATACAAAAATTATGAAAAAATAATTAAAATAAAATTTAATAGTTAAATTATATTTTTAGTTATTTTTTCATAATTTTTTAAACTATTTATTATATGATTGGACGGAAAAAAAGTGTCAACGTTTACCACTTATGATCATTAATCGAGAACAGAGGGAGTATTTATTTTTGGAGGGAGGGAGTACTTAGTATTACTCCTTAGTTTTATAAAGACAAAATTTCTACAAATTAATAATTTTAAAATAATTAAATTTCATTAATTTAAGAAAATATTAGTAATTCATTATTTTACTAATGATTTATTGCACTTTATAACTCAATATTTTTTGTTTTTACACTTTTCTACCTAGTTGAATTTTTGTTATGTTTAGTAATTCAAGTTTAAGGTAATTACACAACTATATATCTCAAAAAAAATTAAAAACACCAAAAATTAAGAATACACACCATTATGCTATTTTTTTCCTTTTATTTTTCATCGAGATGTTGAATTATGCCTCAATTGTAAATGCTAGTAGCATATACTACGTACTTGGATCTTAAAAAAAACATCAATGCTAGACTAAAAAGAATTGAATTACTCGTACTTGCTCAATTAACGGATGCAGAAGCATAAACGGATTAAGTTCAATCAGAAAAATTGAAAACGGATTAAGTTCAATCAGAAAAATTGAAAACGTGAATCACATGAAAATAATATAATTGTCTCAAACTCGAATAAAAGTGATGATTTGTTTTTGCAACATTAAAAAAATTTGTTTATTTTACAAATAATGTAAATGTTTTGTTCATACGTACTATTAACCCAAAATTATTTATATTACAACATGATTAACTACTTCTTCTGAATCAATTTGTACATTTTTCCTTTTTTTCATCTTTTAAGAATTTGCACAATTGTTTTTATAATTTTATCCTTTAAATACTTATTTATTTACATTAATATAATTACTTTTTCATTTAACTTATTTATTACCTAAACATCAATACTTATTTTATATCATTATTTTTTATTATTTAACATATAAAAAACTATTTATTCTTAATTTGAAAATTTCTCTATACAAACTTTTAAGATACAAAGAAGTATTTTAAAAAATAGTTAATACAAAAATAATTAAAGTATGTACTACATATATCATTTATGTATAGTCACATGTCACTTATTTACAAAAGAAATGTGATAGAAAAAGTACTAATTTTTAATAATTTATAAAATTCATGGAAAGTGGATAAAAATATTTTATTTTAAAATATTTTACTTACTTTTTTAATTTTATTTATTGAAATATATATATATATATATATATATATATATATATATTTTTTTTTTTTGTCTCAAATATGCACGTTTCTTGTGATTTGTGATCAAAACTAAAATATATAACATATTAAGATTTTTTAAAAATTGAATAGAATTAAAAAAATTGAAAGTAAAATAATTATTTATTTTTTAATGATTTGAATATTAAGTTTGAAAGCGCCTGTATAATTTTTTAAAACAGAAATAGTAATTGTATCAATCTATATAAATCCAGACTTTGCGACAATGTGAACACAAAAAAATTACACTACAAAAAATGAGACACTACGTGGCATGAGAATACTTTCATTGGTCAAGATTTTCTTATGTGGCTTTTCTTACTTATATTAATATTAATTATGATGTGGCTTGAATGATTTAAATATCTATAATTTATGATTTAAAATAGGTAATTTACATCATTACGACATTACCTAATAATTAGCTCAACATTACCTATTATTATTAGTCATGCTAATTTACCTTCATTTCCTATATATACATTTATTTATCAATCAAATAAATCTGAACATAAATTACGCTCATTAATTATATGTGATTATTTCAATTTAATATTTTTTCACATCTAATAATCTAAATAATACATAATAAATAAATTCCAAATGCAAAATTGGCTAAATTAGTAATTTCAATCCGTGTCCATAATTACCTCTCTCTCCATACAAATCGGTATCGGTTTCCTAAATAGTAGTAAATATTAATTATAATTAAAAACAGTAATTTAATATATAACTATACTAACCACGCAATAATCGTGGAAATCAGTATTTATTTAATACGATTTTTTTTATGTTTATAAACTCTTTAATTTTAGTAATAATTTATTTAAATAAATTCAAAATATATATCATTTTTTAAATTTTCCTATTAATTTCTCTTTATAAGGTTTCCTTAATACTCTCCATTAAATCCGTTCCATTTATAAAATATTTTATTTAAATCATTAAATCTTTTTCTACCATAATAAACATATAAAAAACATATTATAAAATTATAATTCTCAATCATATAAATTTATTCTCATTATGCTTTCGTTTTATTTCTTTTTGTATATAATGAAATTTTCTTTTTGCAGGGCATCACGGTAAGAATCTCAATTCAAAAATAATTTTTGTTTTATTATTTTTTCATCTTTATTTGTCTAACTATTAATTATTTCAATTATTTTTGTTGGTGTTATTGATGCAGATGGAGAATATCACGTTTCTTTTGTGTTATCATTAATCTAACTATTTAAATTATATTTTTTTTGATGTTTGTTGCATTTACATGGTAAGTAGTTTCATATACTTTAAGCCATTTTTTTTATTGTTTTATTTTGTTTTTTATTCACGATCATCTAATCGTCATTTATCAATTATTAATTTGTTTGAAGTTTTTTTTCAGGTTCAAATGTAAGTCTTTATATTCATGTATGCTATTATCGATATTATAGGTGAATTTTGAATTTCATTTGGATTTTTATTTTTCATCAATTGTATTTAATGATTTTTTTTTTTTTTTGCAGTGTTTTTTTGTTTGAATTATTATGAATCTAACTATTTAAAACTATGATTTTTTTATTGTATTTTTTTTTTGCAGTTACGAGAAGGTAAGTATTTCTGTAAAACCAAATTTTCATTGATGTTTTCATAGATGTTTTCTGTAGTTTTATGTTTCTATTCATTTTATTTTTTTTACATATTTAGGTTCAGATTTATTTTATGATCCTATTTATGTTTTTATATAGTGAAACCCTAATATTAATTATATCCACATTCTTCATATCATAAATTAAAGGGCTAAATACACTTTGCCACTTCAGGATATGGGGTTTTTACACTTTGCAACTTAGTCGGAAAACTTTTGCCGATCAGTACCACAGGATAAGCAATATTACACTTTGCAACCTGCCGGCTGCCGGATCGGAATATTCCGTGGAATATTCCGTTTTTGAGGGTTTTTTAGTAAATTCCAAACAAAAAAAAGACTGATTACACATTTGCCCTTCTCTCTTATTTATTGAATAATTCATTTCATTTCTACTAAAATTAAAAATGAAAAACGTAAATACAAACTCATTAGAAAAACTTTAATTATTTTACCCATTTTCTAAACAATTCAACCCTAATTTTCAAGTTCTCAATTTCTGGAAAAAATAAGTTTTTTTTCTCCTTCCCCGTTTGTCTCGTCAAGCTTCTCTGGGAGAATCTCTACGGGCGCTCGTACTCTCCCTCAGACGCTCAATTTCTCTCTCAAAATACCCCTTGCCCGCGATGACTCTCGAGTGTTCTTCCTCGGCTCGACGCGAGGCGAGCTCGAGCTCACAGAGGTGGCCTGGACGGCGGAGGCGGCGGCGTCAACACGACGGAGGTCGTCCTGAGCGGCGACGGCGTCCTGCTTGAGCAGAACGTGGGCGGCGGCGAGGCGCTGGTTGTCGTGGAGGAGGGCGAGGCGCTGGTTGTCGCTGGGCGTCGATGATGTCCTCGAGCAGGTGGATTTGACGGGCTGGGGTATCGTGAGCTCATCTCAACGAATAGTGATGTGATTCCGATTTTATTCAATTTGGTTTTCAATGCATAAGGAATTTAGGGTTGGTGAGAGATTGGGGATTTTGGAATGTATTTTGTGTAATGAATCGGGTTAATGAATTCTACTCTCACCTTTACAATTTTTTTAATTTTTTCTTTAATTAATTATGTGTAAATACTGTAAATCACATAATGTTTTTTATCTTTGTTTGTTTGGTCTGCAAATTTCAAAGAGCTCAAGATCGAAGAAGATGATGATTTGTATTTTTTATTAAATCTTTTTTTAATTTTTTTTATTTAATATTGTGTAAATACTGAAATAACCCTCACATCTATTATTAATTTTACTCTCAATCGCTCAGCTGGAGCGTGAATCTCAAATTCCCGGAATATTCTTTCGAATATTCCGATCCGGCAGCCGGCAGGTTGCAAATTGTAATATTACTTATCCTGTGGTACTGATCGGCAAAAGTTTTCCGACGAGGTTGCAAAGTGTAAAAACCCCATATCCTGGGGTGGCAAAGTGTATTTAGCCCTAAATTAAAAGGCAAGCTTTGAAAAGAACAATCGATGCAGTTGTCAAGGAAAAGATTCAGGTCCTTGAGGATGTAGAGGGTCGAAAAGTGGTCCAGATATATGATGTTGGTGCAGGTCCAAATATGTCCAGAGCCAAGTAATAATACTAATTTAATATATTTACTTATTATTTTTGTTATTTATTTATTTATATTATTATTTGCTAATATGATTGTATGTTTAATAGTTCACTAGATATTTTTATCTATTCATATATATATAAATCTGTGATTTATTTATTAGAGGTTTTTTCAAGAATAATATGAAAAATCATAAATTAAATAATAATATATGGTACGGTAATACTATAATTAAATATTTTTCAAGAATAATATTAAAATTCATACATTAAAAAGATTTTAATATTTAAATAATATATTATGAATTTATTAAACAAATACAAATAAAACTTTCCCATCTAATACATTGTAACTATTTAATACATTGTATTTATGGTAATTTTAATTGAAATTAAACACCATTTCTAGACTTCGTTTTAATTTCAATATTTATATTAATAACATTAATATATTATTCGTTTTCTCATATCAATAGGCATGTATTTATAGTAGTTTTTTTTAATTCAGAATTCTTCAATATATTTATTTTTTTCGATTTATTTCAAGATAATGAATAAACTTCATTCACCATTTTTTTAATTTATTTAAAACAAATATAAATATCTCAAAATTTGGACAAAAATAACTTTAATACGTTCTCTTGATAGATTTTTACAAAAAAAAAAATTAACATAAATTTTATTAACATAAACTTTATCACATGCCAAAAATAAAAATATCAATTAAGTTCTTTCACATTACTAATAGTTACTATCAATATTTTTATCAATTCAAATATAATTTATTTGACACAAATTGAAAGATAAAATTTATAATTTTAGTATGCTTAATATTAATTACTCCTATATTTTCTTAAACTCAATTTTCATTTGACCTCTTGACATATTTATTAGGAATTCTTTCCAAAAAAAAAGTTTATAAATAAACTAATGAAATTTCGTGTATTTTAATAAATATTAAGTGATATAGAATATTCATTATAAAGATATCGATTGTTTAACATATTTTAAATTATATTTTAATAAGTATTAAGTAATACTGAAAAAGAAATAAGATGATAATTTCAAGCATATTTTTTTAACCAAATAAATTACATTAATTATTTCGGTGCATCGCACCGGGAGTTATTACTTAGTTCAATATAATTACGGAGTACATTAAATTAGGAAATAATTAGGAAAGCTGTAGATACCGATCCCGTCGTCACAACTCCTCCGTTCTAAACAATCAAAAACACAGAGTATTTTCTAAAAAAAAATATGTGGATTTTACCGGACGATGTAATAGAGAGGATTCTACTCGAACTACCTGCGTTTGACCTCGTCCGATGCAAGGGCGTTTGCAAGGGATGGCGGTCCTTAATCTCGTCGGCCGATTTCGTGGCGGAGCACCTCCATTGGGCGAAATCCGATCCGTCGAGGCACCACCTCATTGCTCGTAACCGTTTGTTCGATCTCCGTGGACCAGTATCAGGTACAACCTCTGATTTTTTAATCTGCTTCTCATCTGAGGATCGTATGTTCGATATCCCTCGACCAGTATTAGCAGCAGCAGAAGAAGAAAATTTCTTCGGATTTAGGGATCTGCTAATCGTCGTCGGCTCAGCCAACGGCTTGATCTGTATTGCCGGGAAGGCAGATATTACACCGACACCGACACCGTCACCGGACGACATCTGGATATTGAACCCTGTCACCCGCCTTTCCAGAAAACTTCCTTACTCTGGTATTCCCTTTGGCTCTCATCAAAATATTAAATTCGCCTTTTGGTGCGACGATGGTGTTTACAAGCTGGCCAAATTTTTGTCTAATCCCAATGGTCTAACTACACTAGAGCTTTGGGTTTCAACATCCCCTGATTCTTGGGCTGTGATTTCCACTTTTCGATTCTATTTCCATGGCCTCCTTCGCCGCTACCATGCCGCTGATGTGATCATCGAAGGGCATGCTGCTTATTGGGTCTGTGATCACGACATCAGTTATGAAAATCCGGATCATTGTACAACCAATAATGAAATTATCGTATTATCCCTCGATCTCAAAACACTAGCGCTGAACAAGTTCATTCCACCATGGTATTTGGGGGAAAACGGTTATGCTTGGAGGTGTCACATCGGGTATGTTGCTAATCCCAACGTGTTTGGTGGAAACTTGAATGGAGAATTTGTTTTGGTAGCATATAGATTCACTGGTGATTGCTCGTATTACGACGTATGGACTCCGGTGATGGATAACACTGGAGCTGCGATTAATTGGATCAAGAAACACACTATTTCCTTCAAGTATTTTTCATTTGACCATTGCTTAGGGATTGTGAATGATAAAATAGTATTCACACTTTGGGACGAAATGTTAATAGTTTTGTGTGACCCGTCCACCGGAATATGGCAAGTAATAGAAACAACAGATTCTATACTCCATTCCATTCAAAAGTTTTTCCTTCATGGCTTTGTGGGGAGCTTGGTTTCGATTGGTGAGTTCGGGTTTGAATCGAATGATGAGTAGATGAGTTCGCTTTTGAATAGGGTTGAAGGGGTACGATCAATTCCCTTAAAAAGTATTTCGTTCATGAACTCGTGTTTGAATTGGGTTTGAGGAGTTGGTTTTCAACAGGCTCGATGCAGGTTCCACGAAGGTAAGCTATTCTTCGAAAGTGTGGTATTTTGGTTTTCGATTGGTTGCTGAATATATAGAGATGATGCACCTGGTATATGATGGAGTTTTTGGTGGGGAAACGTGTGTAGGGGAGTTTTGTTATATTTTCGGTTTTGGTTTTGCAATTTCACCTGTCAAATCACTATATTTTCTGTAGAGAGAGAATGTATAAGAAATGTTGATGAATTCCACTTCAGCATAAATTATTAGACTGCGTCGAGACTATCATTACAGCATGTATTAGTTTGTGATTAAAAATTAGTTGCCATTCCTCCTTGTTTTGTTTGTATACAAAAGTGGTCACTTGACCACAAGGGCAATAATGTGGGATTAAGTCTTCTGGCTGGAACCTATGTTATTGCAACGGTAATTCTTGTTATTCAAGGTTAATAAACTCGTCTAAGGATCCTCTTCTAGATATAGTTTACCTATGAAACTAACACCGATTGCTCGGCTAGGTTTCTGTGGCAGTCTGGGTAGGTATACTGAAATTTTGGTACGGTATGGATCATGACTTTTATTCTTGTATACATCAAATTTCATGTTCATTATGTCACAAATTGCCTTTTCAATTTTCTTTTTTGTATATATACTTAGGGTTGTTTGACCGGGACAATAGTTCTTTTGATAAGCAAGGGAAAGAGTTCACACATACTTAGATTCGACGAGGAGATCTTCTTCATCTATCTCCTGCCGCCTATCATTTTCAATGCAGGGTGAGAACTTATACTGAAATTTTGGTTTTGGAATTACAACTTACAACTGTAGATAGCTTCTACTTTAATTTCCCTCGGGCCCACAGTTTTCAGGTAAAAAAGAAACAATTCTTCCATAACTTCTTCACAATAATGTTGTTTGGAGTGGTCGGAGTTTTTATATCATCATCCATCATCACAACAGGCAGCTGGTTGTTGTTTCCTAAGTTGGGTTTTATCGATTTGTCCGCTCGTGATTATCTTGGTATCGGAACAATATTTTCATCAACAGACACCGTCTGCACTCTTCAGGTACGTATTAGTGAACAACACTAACCGGAACTTTCTAGAAAACGACTTAATTATTATTTGAGTCTTCAACCTATATATATAGGTGTTGCAACAAGAAGAAACTCCTCTTCTATACAGCCTAGTTTTCGGAGAAGGAGTAGTGAATGACGCCACGTCGGTTCTTCTGTTCAATGCCGTTCAACGGCTAGATGTCAGCAGAATCGATGGATGGACAGCTGTCAGTGTGCTCGTTCATTTTCTCTACTTGTTTTCCACAAGCACTGCTTTAGGAGTTGCTGTGAGTTCATATTTCGTTGAACATAATTTTAGTTTTTCCTTGGGTTAGTCGTCGGTGTTAATTTCCCTTTATGCGTTCGATCAGGCCGGACTTTTGACTGCCTTGGTGTTGAAGGGCTTCTACTTCGGCAGGTAGAATTTGTATACTTTTACTTGCTCATAAATGAGGTTTTTAGAAGGATTAAACGAGTTGGGTAAAAAACATGATTTTATATGAACTCAAAGGTATTTATTTGTGTCGGCAGACATTCCAGTGTTCGTGAAATAGCTCTTATGATTCTCATGGCGTACCTTTGCTACATGCTGGCCGAGGTAATATGCTGGTCAAGATGAATACTTCTCGTTCGGGAAATTATAATCTCCTTTAAAAACCTTGTGTGTTTTTGCAGCTTTTTGAACTAAGTGGGATCCTGACCGTCTTTTTCGCTGGGAATGGATGCTCTGGATATCAAGAAATGGAAAATGAACAAGTTGAGGTAGGTACTACGTTTTTTCACAAGCACTCTAAATCGAAAAATATTTTTTTTATATAGCCGATTCATCGCCCTTAATTTTGTACTTAAAAAAAAATATTTATTACAGTGTTTGGGACTCGATCGGTGTATACAGTAGTATCATGTTCCTGATAATGATTAGACGAGCTGCATTTGTGTTTCCCCTCTCCGCTTTATCAAACTACATGAGCCGATCTTTAACAAGGTCATCATCATCAACGATAACATTCAATCACCAGGTCAGCACAAAAAAAGGTTTTTATCTTATTACACAAATTTACATGTCGAGACTTTCTTATGTTTTAACTAGGTTGTAATATGGTGGGCCGGGCTTATGAGAGGGGCGGTTTCCATTGCATTGGCATTCGAAGATGTAATGTACTTAGTTGTGCATATAGGGAAAATCTTCGTTTCGCTAATTTTTGTTCTCGGATTCAGTTTACTCATTTTGGCGTGCCGTGGGATTCAGTCAACGCAACAACGGTTATCATAGTGCTCTTTAGGCTCTAGCACATTAGTGAGTCGAGAAGTTCCTGATTTAATTGCGCATAACCTTAATTACGATGTTTTTGTTTTTCCGTCTAACCTTTTGCATGTATCTTATCTCCTAATCGCAGGTCTTTGGCTTCTTAACAAAACCGCTGATAAACTATTTACTTCCTCACAGTGGTAACAATAATGCCAACATGTTAGAGCGCGAGCCGACTATTTCCAAGGAAGATATGATGCTTCCTCTGCTTTCGTTCGAGGAATCAGCATCAATGAACCTTGACCGGGCAAAAGAGAGTCTGTCGAGTCTAATAGAGAGGCCTGTGTACACTATACATTCCTTCTGGTGGAGATTCGACGATGCCTACATGAGACCAGCATTCGGGGGTCCGCAAAGTAATCAAGCTTGTTAATTTTATTTTATTTTGCTGCTTTTTTATCAAGCTTGTTAATTTTATTTTAAAGTCGTGATTTTATAAAAATCCATTTTTCGGTTTCATGATTCACAAGCAGATGTAGGATTCTATCAGTGAGTTTGAGATATCAGTAGACAGCAGAACCAAAACACTGCATGTGGTAGAATGAATACCAATTGAAAATATATAACATAGCCGAGTAATTTTGGTTGATGACTCAAATGTTAGACTTGAAGATCCCTCAATACAATACCAACACAATACACTCAAGAAGAAAATCACTATTGTCTTCTTTGTTTTTTACCTGACTTCATTCTCCAAACCTCCTCCTTCCTGCAAACTTTAAAAAATTATAAGCAAATCACCCTACACTACTA
The DNA here is from genome assembly GCA_954870475.1 of Euphrasia confusa. Classification (NCBI taxonomy): domain Eukaryota; kingdom Viridiplantae; phylum Streptophyta; class Magnoliopsida; order Lamiales; family Orobanchaceae; genus Euphrasia; species Euphrasia confusa. The sequence goes on from OX940952.1 coordinate 38,308,372, forward strand.
TATTCTATACACACGTATAATTATTATAGTAGTACATAATAATAAATTAAATTTACCTGGCGGAAGAATATAAAGAATATGGCCATCTGATGTTCAAATATTTACGAAGGAGGTCATTAATTAGACTCATTACATTCAAACCCTCTGCTAAATGCTACCAACACAAATTCTCCATTCAATTTTCCACCAAACAATTAAGCCGTTATTAGGAAATCCTCTGCTAGCCGGCCCAAGACAACCCTTGCGCGTACGCAATTGTCCTTTGGGAAAAGGCATGATCTTGCTCAGCGCTAGTGTTTTCAAATTGAGCGATAATACGTTAATATGATCAGGACTTTCATATTCTTTATCATAATCACTATCATAATCACTATCATAACTACCATCATAACTACGACGGACAACGATCAAATAAGCAGCAAGCCCTTCAATATGGTACCCATGATTGTCGCAATCATAATCGAAATCGAAAGTAGAAATCACGGTCCAAGTATCGGGGGATGTCGAAACCAAAGCTCGAACACAATTTTACCTTTACAATCAGTCAAAATTTTGGCCAGCTTGTAAAAACCTTCGTCGTCAACCCAAAAGGCAAATTTAATATTTGTATCAGGGAGCACGCAAAATAATTATACATCTTTACACCCAAACAAAAATAATTATTTTAAAAAAAATCACTTTACATAAAATTATACTTTCTCTATTATTTTTTAATTGTCACACTTTTTTTGTGTAAATTACAACCCAAATGTGACATTTTAAAACGAACCAAGCAAATCAAATTCAAGCTCGAGCATCTCTTTATTATAAATGAGCCGAACATGAGATCGACTCGTGAGTTGCTCGATAAATTATTATATATTTTTATTAATTGACTTAATGTAAAAAAATAAGAATATAATTAAGTGACTGTAGTATTTATAATTAAATTTGTTGAAAAATTAATTAATTATTAAATTCATTTTTTTCAATTTTTAGTTTCAGGCATTACAAATATTGCGTCCATTTAATTTCTTTGTTTTGTACGTGATTTCATTCTCCAACTCTCCTCCTTCCTTGTTTTATTTTTCACATGAGTTCGTTCTTCAACCCAATTCCTCCTAGTATTTTTAGTTTACTTACATCTAAGCGTATTTTTAGTTTACTTAATTACATCTAAGCGTGCAAACGATTCAAGCGGCTCGCGAGATGCTCGAGTCGAGTTTTAAGCCGATACCCGTCAAATTGGAGCTCAAGCATCTCGTTATCATGAACGAATCGAACACGAGCATAATTTTCAGCTCGTCGAATAAGCTAACGCACATGTCGCGAAACGCTCGGGACATTATTATATATTTATATTTTGATTTTGATTTAAATTATTATTTTTATTTTTATTTTTTTTTAAGCATGCACAATGCTCTCAGTTCGTTTTGTCAAATATTGTTCAAAGTGAATATAATTAATTGACTAATGCTTTCTTAGTTCGTGTTCAAGGAGTGATTTAGGTACGTAAGACTTAAATGGAGGAAAATTAATACACATTTAATTAATTTGTCACGTCCGAGTGTATTCCAAAATTGAGATTGTTCTTTTATACTCCAATAGTTAGTTTCATGAAATTGAGATTGTTCCAATAGTTAGTTTCATGAAATTGATCGAACTTTTCTTGCTTGTGCTTCTTGTATGGCGTTTAACCTTTGAGGAGTGATCTCGAGCACCATCTGGGAATCTTAAAGGTGGAGAGGGTTGATTCAATTGCTCTGATTGATATAGGTACCTCAGATAGTGATATAGTCATGTTTAGAGAGTTTTTGTGACGTCATCTTATTTTTTAATGATTTTTTATGATTATTTGTTTCGTAAAATTTTGTCATTATTTGTATCTTTCTAAATCTATACATATATAATTTCAGGATCCACTAATACCACGTGTACCAATAGAAAAACAATAATAATGTTGTGTTCACACTATAAATTATAAATAAAAATAATATAAATTATAAATAGTAATATTATTAAGCATATTTAAATTATTATATATAAATTTTAAATAGTAATTTGAAATTATATATTTTTGGTAATAATAATTAATCATTATCTTAAATATATAAATTTTTATTTTTTTTCTCAAAATTCTTTTTTATTCTATTAATATTAATTTAATTTCAATTAATCGTATCTTATTTTCTCAAAATTCTTTTTTATTCCATTAATATTAATTTAATTTCAATTAATCGTATCTTATTTTCTCTTGCTATAATTTAGGTTCATAGGTTCTTTTTTATTTTTTTGAACATTGAATCGATTTACATGTATACGTCCTTCTATTCCTTCGTTTTTTTTCCTCGATTATTTTTTTAATTTTATGTATTAATTATGATTTTTTCGCAGATTCCAAAATCAAATTGTTGAGTTATTAATTATGTTCGACTAGATTTTTTTTTAATTTTTAGTTTATCCCTAATTCAGTGAGTTATTAATTATGTTGGACTAGATTTTTTTTAATTTTTAGTTTATCCTAATTCAGTTATGTTAAATTTTACAAGTTAACATACGTTATATTAATATAATTGCATTTCTCCCATCTCATCTCTTTCATGTTCACCAAGTAAATTCAAAAAAAGGGATAATTACAGTTTACTACCTGATCTTTAGGCACTTTTCTACTTTCATACCTGACCTTTAAAATGTCGCCGATCAATACCTGAGCTTTGGGGAAATTACATTTCACTACCTGAGATGGGCGGTTTCCGGCGCACGCGCAGTACACGCGCTTTTTGAAGGGTAAATTTGGGCAGATTACAGTTTTGCCCTCAAATTAATTATATACCTAATATTTATATATTGAAAATACGTTTATATATTGAAATACGTTTCTAATTTCTGATTCCAAATTCTGAAACCCTAATTTCATTCCCAAAAAAAAACCGCTGCTTCTCTCTACGATTCTCTCTGCGATTATGGAAGATCTTTGTCGATGTGGGAGCTCTTTGGTTAGGCGGACGTCTTGGTCAGATTTAAATCCTGGAAGAAGGTTCACGAAATGTGAGAAAACACGGGTAAGAAATTCTGCCCTAATCCCCTTTTTCTCATTTGAGATATTTTAGTTACTGGATCTTCATATGAACTGTATTCGATGCAAGAAAAATGTTTCTTTCATCAGTTTGTGAGTTGCAATCATTTTTTGATTTGTGATTTTTTGTTTGGTTCATTGAAGCAAGGGGGTTGTGGACAATTTACATGGATTGACCCACCTGCTTGTGAGAGGTGCGTTCAAATCATACCTGGGCTTCTACGGAATATCAATTCCAAAGTTGCAGACTTTGAAGAGGTGAACAAAAAGAATGGAGAGTTGAAGAGGAAGAATGTGAAACTGTGGGTATCTTTGGTTGCATGTTTGGCAGTGATTATGGTTTTGCTTATGAAGATTTAGTGTAGTTGTTTCTGTGTATTGCATGGTTTGTAATGTGATGACTTTTGTAATGACTTTTGTTTTGCAATGTAATGACTTTTTTCATGGATTTTTATTGTCATTTCATTGTGTTAATATCAATTTTTTCCTTATTTCAACATGAGATACAAACTCTGAGATCAACAATGATGCACAGTAACTAACTAACAAAATGATCAAATGTATGATCAAATGGCAAACCAGATAGAAATGAATGATAAAATGTACAAAAGATTCAAAATATGACAATTTCATAATAAAGATTCAAAAGAACCTGCCAACTTCATAATCCATTGAGTTACAGACATTGGGATCAACCCTAAGTTCAAAAACACCCAAATTCAACAGCAACTTAAAAGTAGACAAATTCAACCATAATTCAGAAACACCAAAATGTTACAGAAATTGGGATAAAGCTTAAGTTCAGAAACACCAAATTGTCATCAACTCAAGTTCAAAATAGCTTGAAATTCAGCACTATGGATTCTCTCCTCCATACTTCTTCATGGGCAGTAGGCTGAACATTGGCTGAGAAGAAAATGACAAGTTCCTGTGCACACTGAATTTCTGCATGACAGAGTCAAAACCTTTCTGAAACTCAGAGGGCTGAGATGAAAAAACTTTATGTGCAGGCTTCTGAGATGTGAAAATTGGATCAGAGCCCTTTGCAGCAGGTTGAGATGAGGAGACATTGCTCTTCACTGCTATATTCTTCTGTTTTTTTCTTTGTTCATTGTCTGAATTTTGAGCTGGGCCCTTGCCTTTGTTTCTAGGACTTTTCCTAGGTGGTGGAGGTGGAGCTGGCACTACATGACCCTTACCCTTAGTCCTAGGACTTCTTCTAAGAGCTGGAGGTATAGTTCTTGTTGCTGCAGATGCAGATGCACTTGTTGATGCCTCAGTGGGTAGAGATTTTTTGCTTGCAGCAGGCTGTCAAACATAGCAGAGTTAACCCCAAACAAAACATAAAAATGTGCATGGACCAAAAAAAAGCGCATTTTTACAAAAAATGCGCATTTTAAAAAAAAAAGCGCATTTTTACTAAAAATGGACTGGAAAGCAGAGTTAACCCCAAACAAAACATAAAAATGTGCATTGACAATAAAAATGCGCATTTTTTTAAAAAATGCGCATTTTTACTAAAATGCGCATTTTTTTAAAAAATGCGCATTTTTACTTAAAATAGACTGGAAAGCAGAGTTAATCCCAAAAAATCAATAAAAAAGCAGAGTTGATACCTTTCTAGCCCTTGGTGCATTTACAGCAGGTGGAACTTCAAGGCCTTCAGGTTGGGATTCCTTGTTCTTATTCAATGGACATCCTCTTGAGTTGTGTCCACTGGCCTTGCAGATCCTGCAATTCATGACAATACCTCTCCTTGTCAATTCAGAGATTTGACAGTGACAGTGTCATCCTTGGGAACCCTTGACCCATATATCTTCCATGGACAACCTTCCTGTTGACATCTAGCCTGCAACTTCATTGAAGAGTTAATTGGAAAAACCAAAGTTCTACCTTTTTCAATAGCATACTGTCTCAGTGCAGCCCTGAATGTTGGGATATCCTTAAAAGACAAGCCAACAAAAAACTGAACATTAACCATGTCCACCTTAGGGTTGAAAACCTTGAATGGTTTATGCTTGGACACCACAGCTTCTTCAGTTGTGACTGGCTTCTTCACAGTATCACTTCTTGTTACTGGCCTCTTTCCTTTGATGTCCCTTTTCCTTCCCCACTCATCATCTGAATCTACAAATTTATTGAAATCTAAATTGTCTTGCTCATACTCATCCTCACTGTCCACTAGGTAGTCAGATAACTCAGAATCTTCACCCATAGAAACCTCCCCATCACTATCACTTTCTGCTACTTGACCATCAAATAAATGAGCCATATACTCACTGTTCTGTGCTTCTTTTTCTAGGACCTCATCAGTGTATTGATCAGCATCATCCACATGATTAACATCAGCATCATCCACATGATTAACATCAGCATCATCCACATGATCAGCATCATTAGCTTCAACACCATTAGCTTGAAATTGACTAGCTTGAACACCATTGGCTTCAACACCATTCACACCAACATCAGTACCAGAACCCTCCATACGTTTCTCAGCTGACTGAAATTCTTGACTAGACTTATAGCTAATATCTTCCACCCTCAGCCCTTCATGATCAATATAAAAAGCTACAAACTTGGATTTAAAAACATACAGCCACATTTCCTTAGCAAGCGTATCATCAGTTATAGGCAATAACCATTCACAATCCTCATCTTTACCATTCATAGAACCATAAAATTCTAGAATCCCACTTAGCCCAACAACATTAGCCATTACAACTAATTCACTTTTCCTCAAATCATCAGGTAGCACATAGTCTAAGTAATCGACCTTCCCATCCACATAAGATTTCTTACCTTCTTCTATCAAAAATTTTCCAGAGTGATGAAGGATGATTGTGAAGAAATCGCTCTTGCAATCGTACTCAGGCACCCGCTTTCCTGCTGGAATCACCTCAGTTGGCCTCCTCAATTCCCACTGCGAGTCTGTCATTGAGCTGAAATCGAGCTGACAAATTAGGGTTTCAAATCGAAAGGAAGAATTGGGTTTATCATGAGATTATTACAGCTTCAATTCGATGAGTTGAGATTGGGAATTTAGGGTTTACGGTGAATTTCAATTTTCAATTTTGTGTAAGTAAAAAAAAAAGCTGAAAGGGAGGTAAATATCCCGCTCCTTCTGCTGTAAAAAGGATTTTACTAATATACCCTTCAAAAAGCGCGTGTATTGCGCGTGCGCCGGAAAATGGTCAACTCATGTTGTAAAATGAAATTTCCCCAAAGGTCAGGTATTGATCGGCGACAATTTAAAGGTCAGGTATGAAAATAGAAAAGTGATCAAAGCTCAGGTAGTAAACTGTAATTATCCCTTTTTTATATTTCTATTTATTTTTCAACTTTATAATTTTTATTTTCCATTTATTTGAATTTTCTGCCAGTGGTTTTATGTATTTGTTGGATGCGTTTGTCACTAGAGAAATGCAGAGACGAGAAACTCATATTCCACCAGATCAGAGGCTCCTCGAACGGGTAGAACGAGACGAGAAACTCCTCTTCCACCAGATCAGAGGCTCTTCGATCGGGTAGGATGTAAATCGAGGGATGCGCCCGAGTAGCAGACACATGTGGGAGAGAGATCGGGTAGGATGAGACGAGAAACTTCTTTTTCACCAGATCAGAGGCTCCTCGATCGGGTAGGATGTAAATCAAGAGATGCGCCCGAGTAGCAGACACATGTGGGAGAGAGATCGGGTAGGATGAGACGAGAAACTCTTCTTCCATCAGATCAGAGGCTCATCGATCGGGTAGGATGTAAATCGAAGGATGCGCCCGAGTAACAGACACATGTGAGAGATAGTCAATAGATCTCATTCAAGGACTAAATTCATAATATTTCAATGAAAATTTGTCATATCCGAGATTCGAACTCTGCGTGGGGAATTATACCAACATCACCACAGACCTTACCACTCGGTTATGCCCCCAAAAAACTTACATACTATATATTACATCAAACATGCGTAGTTTTTGAAAATAATAAAATTTTAATACGAATTTACAAATTTTAGTAAGAGATCGATTATTAAATAAAATAATTTGTTAGTTCATTAATAATTTTTTGGCCGAAATACGTTGGAGATTAAATAAAATTTTAGATTATTTCAAACAAATAAATCACGTGCATCGCACGGGCGGTGGTACTAGTTTGTATAATTTGTAACACATAACACAATTTTATTCTATTAATTGCTAACAATTGCTAAATTGTTAGTTTTATAATGAAGATTATATTTTCTAAATTGCTAAAAATGTATCACAATATAAATACACAATTGATTATGCAACAATATTTCATTACAGTTTACCTGATAATACAATTAAGTTGGACACTCTGTTCTAAGATTAGGTCAAATTAAATTTGTTTATACATTCGTCACTATTGTCTTCTTTGTTTTTTAGATGACTTCGTTCTCCGACCCTCCTCCTTGGAGGAAGGATATGAAGAATACGGCGGCAATTTGATGTTCATACTTTGACGGAGGAGCTCATGGGATTCAAACCTGAACCCATTCATCGAAACCAAGCTCCCCACAAAGCCACAAGCAGAACCCATGTAAAACTTTTCAGAAAGTGTTTCTACTCCTTCCAACATTCCGGTGAAGGGGTCACACAATGCTACAACCGTTTCCTCGTAATTTGTGAGTACTAGTTTATCATTCACAATCCCTATGCATTTGTCGAAAAGGGGAAAAGAATCCAAGCAAATTATGAACTTCTTGATCCAACCTTGAGCTCCGGTGTCATCATCATCCTTCACCAGAGTCCATATGTCGTAATATGTGCCATCAGCAGAGGATCTAAGTGCAACCAAGACAAATTCTCCATTCAAGTTTCCACCAAACAAGAGGTAATTAGGATCTCCATCGTGAGCCATCCAACAATAATCGTCCCGCGTCGTATACCATTGTGGAATGAACATGTTCAGTACTAGAGTTTTGAGATCGAGTGATATTACAACAGTATCATGATTTATTCCATCCGGACTTTCATAATCAAAGTCACTACCACATATCCAATAAGCAGCAACTCCTTTGATCAGGACATCACAAGCATGGTGATTGTAACGGCCGAAATAAAAATTGAATTGAAGGGTAGAAATCACAGACCACGTATCAGGAGACGTCGAAACCCAAAGCTCGAGCAAAGTTTTACCCTTCCAATTAGACGATATCTTGGCGACCTTGTAAGCACCATCGTCTTCGTCGTCGTCGCACCAAAAGGCAAATTTAACCTTGTAATCACAGTCACATAAATCACTCGAGGAGTAAGGCAGTTTCATGGAAAGGCCGGTGACGGGGTTGATTATCCAGACGTCACCAGGCGTCAGAGGCTGATACGGAGCGTATCCCTTCCCGGCAACACAGATCAAGCCGTTGACTGAGCCGACGAATAACAGATCCCTCGATGAGAAGAAGCCAAAAGATGAGAAGTGTTCTGTTACTGGTCCACGGGCCGAGGGGTCACGAACAAGGAGGAGCTGGGGATCGGATTTCGCCCGTTGGAGGTGCGCAGCCACGAAATCGGACGGAGAGATTAAGGACCGCCAAACCTTGCAAACAGCCTTGCATCGGACGAGGTCGACGGCAGGGAGTCGGAGTAGGATCGTCTCTACTAAATCCTCCGGTAAGCACAACATTGTCACTACCAAGTAATTAGGGTTTTATTTGGGGAAGACGAACGAAGATGAGGGTTAATTATTATTTTACTAATGATTAATTGCACTTTATAACTCTGTTTTTACTCTTTTTACTAACTTTTTTTAATTTTATTTATTGGAAAAGAAACATATATAGTACATGTTTTACTACTAACTTTTTTAATTTTATTTATTGGAAAAGAAACATACTGCACTAGTAAAAAATATTTTTAAGTTAAAAAATAAAAAATACAAAAAATGAAAAAAGAAAAATAATTGAAAATAAAATAATTATTTATTTTTTAATGTTTTGCATATTAAGTTTGAAAGCTTGTACAAATTTTTAAAATAGAAGTATTAATACATAAAACCTTTATAAATTAATATTTTATTAATTAAAAGAGAAAATTTTCAAATTTAATAAATTTAAATATATTTGTTTAAAATAATTGGATTAAGATTCATGTATCAATTTTATTGCACCTAATTAATATATTCATCTATATAATGTTAACTATTATATTCATAAAAATAAACTAATTTATAATACCAAATTATATTTTCTCATTACAAAATTATCAATAAATAATCATATGCATTAGAAAATATTATTTGAATATAAAAGAAACCATCATACACTAAGGCCTTGTTTGGTGTCCAAGATAACTCCATAATAGTGGAGATAACTTAGTTATCTAATGTTTGGTTTAGTCTTTTAAGGGGAAAATTCCATGCTACCCATACATGTTGTGCTAACATATAGAATTGTGTGGTGTGTATTTTTTGTTGTTGTGTTTTTATAATTAAAACAAAAACAAAAATACAACACAAAAAAACACACTCCACATGTTTGAGATGTGGGCAATGCCTTTACTTGTAGCATGTAATTAACCCTTTTAAGGCCCAAGTTAAAAAATAGGCCCGCTACTAATTACTATTCCACTTCAATGGAGTTAACACCCCAAATCGGTATGTTGGGCTATCTGACATGAACAGTAACTCAAAATTTACAGATTTTCAAGAGAAAAAAAATGTGTTCTTCACTTCTTCCTGCTCTGTTATTGCATTTAAATTTTTACTCCCAATAACCATTGACAAACCAAAACTGAAAGAAGATTTTAAAATTCAAATAAATAAATGATTTTTTCATTCATAAATTCAGCACTTAAGAAGACTATTAAAAAAATGATTTAGGTTTAAAACTTGAAAAAGAATCAAAATCGTAGATTATCAAATTTGTTGTTGGCCGCTCGATAGCTGTGGCGATGGTTGTGGCTCGCCGTTGAGGAGCTAAATAGCGGTGACGATGATTGTGGCCCGCCATTAAGGGGCTCGACAGCGATGGCGATGGTGGTGCCCCGCCTTTGAGGAGCTCGATAGCGACGATGGTGGTGGCTCGCAGTTGAGGAGATCTGAACATAGCATCCCAATTCCCAAATGGATTTATATCGAATTTCATTTTTTTTTCTGGATCTCAATATGTGCGCATACAATTATTGCAGAGGGAAGGAGGAAAGAGAGAAAAAAATTGAGTGAATCTCACCCACAATCGTGTTTCCTTTTTTATTTATCTAAACTAACCAAACACAAGATTAAAATATCACGTTGGGTTAACTTGTGAAGTTAACTTAACTATTTTATCAGCCCAATAAGAATATGAGCTACCAAACTCGGCCTAACAATATTATAAAAATCAATTATAAAAAATATTGTTTGAATATTAGTAAGATAAATTATCAAACACTCTAAATAGATCACCCAACTTTCCAACGAGTATTGATAATAATTAATATTTATATATAAGATGATAAATATTAATCAAATAAAAAAATTGATAAGATAAATTATACTCTATATGATTAATTTAAGGTATGGTACGGAGTAGTTTAGGAAAAGGTATGACTCGACAAATACTTTTATGGGTGATTTTGGATAAGGGATAATTTTTTATGTTTGTTTAAGATTAAATGACTCATTTTTTCTTAATTATTAATCAGGGAATAAAATGTAATTAAAAAAAAAAAAAAAAAAAACATGCGGTGGAAAACAAATAAGAAGGCGGTTAACAAATGCAGTTAATACCTTTGATTATAATTATAACTTTAGCAATACTCTAATTAATAAAAAATACAAAATTTACAAACGCTAAATTTTAAAAAATATTTTACGAGGTATTACATGTAATTTAATAAATTGTAATACCCCTTTTCCAAAATAGTTCTACTTTTAATGGCTTTAAATACCGATCCCGTCGTCCCAACTCCTCCGTTCTAAAAAATCAACAAAATGTGGATGTTACCGGACGAAGTAATAGAGAGGATTCTAATCGGACTACCTGCGTTTGACCTCGTCCGATGCAAGGGCGTTTGCAAGGGATGGCGGTCCTTAATCTCGTCGGCCGATTTCGTGGCGGAGCACCTCCATTGGGCGAAATCTGATCCGTCGAGGCACCACCTCATTGCTCGTAACCGTTTGTTCGATCTCCGTGGACCAGTATCAGGTACGACCTCTGATTCTTTAATCTGCTTCTCATCTGAGGATCGTATGTTCGATCTCCCTCTACCAGTATTAGCAGCAGCAGCACAAACAAACTTCTTCGGATTTGGGGATCTGCTAATCGTCGTCGGCTCAGCCAACGGCTTGATCTGTATTGCTGGGAAGGGAGAGATTACACCGACACCGATACCGTCACCGGACGACATCTGGATATTGAACCCTGTGACCCGCCTTTCCAGAAAACTTCCTTACTCTGGTATTCGCTTTGGCTCTGATCAGAATATTAAATTCGCCTTTTGGTGCGACGATGGTGTTTACAAGCTGGCCAAATTTTTGTCTAATCCCAATGCTCTAACTACGCTAGAGCTTTGGGTTTCAACATCCCCTGATTCTTGGGCTGTGATCTCCACTTTTCAATTCCATTTTCATGACCTCCTTCACCGCTACCATGCCGCTGATGTGATCATCGAAGGGCTTGCTGCTTATTGGGTATGTGATCACGACAGCTGTTATGAAAATCCGGATCATTTTCAAACCAATGATGGAATTATCGTATTATCCCTCAATCTCAAAACACTAGCGCTGAACAAGTTCATTCCACCATGGTATTTGGAGAACAACGGTTATATCTGGAAACCTCGTAATGGGTATGTTGCTAATTCCATCGCGTTTGGTGGAAAATTGAATGGAGAATTTGTTTTGGTAGCATATAAATTCACTGGTGATGGCCATTATTACGACGTATGGACTCCGGTGATGGATAACACTGGAGCTGTGATTAATTGGATCAAGAAACACACTATTTCCTTGAAGTATTTTCCATTTGACCATTGCTTAGGGATTGTGAATGATAAAATAGTACTCACAATTCGGAGCAAAATGTTAATAGTTTTGTGTGACTCGTCGACCGGAATATGGCAAGTACTAGAAACAACAAATTCTATACTCAGTTCCATTAAAAAGTATTTTGTTCATGGATTTGTGGGGAGCTTGGTTTCGATCGGGTTTGAATCTGGTTTGAATAGAATGATGAGTAGATGAGTTTGCTTTTGAATAGGGTTGAAGGGGTATGATCAATTCCATTAAAAAGTATTTCGTTCATGAGCTCGTGTTTGAACTGGGTTTGAGGAGTTTGTTTTCAACAGCCTCGATGCAGGTTCCACGAAGGTAAGCTATTCTTCGAAAGTGTGGTATTTTGGTTTTCGATTGGTTGCTAAATATATAGAAATGATGAACCTGGTATATGATGGGGTTTTTGGTGGGGAAACGTGTGTAGGGGAGTTTTGTTATATTATTCGGTTTCTGTTTTGCAACTTTACCTGTCAAATCACTATATTTCTGTAGATAGAGAATGGATAAGAAACGTTGATGAATTCAACTTCAGCATACTCGTTTACTGCCCTTGCCTAGGTAATGATAAGAGACGTCAAACTATATTATTAGACTGTGTCGAGACTATCATTACAGCATGATTAGTTTGTGATTAAAAATTAGTTGCCATTCCTCCTTGTTTTGTTTGTATACAACAGTGGTCACTTGACTACGGGGGCAATAATGTGGGATTAAGTCTTCTAGCTGAGCCTGGAACCTATGTTATTGCAACTGTACTTCTTGTTAAGCAAGGTTAATAAACTCGTCTAACGATCCTCTTCTAGATATAGTTTACCTATGAAACTAACACTGATTGCTCCGCTAGATTTCTGTGGCAGTCTGGGTAGGTAACTACTATGTTAAAGTGGATGACAACGGTAATGGGTGACAGTGTGTGGAGAAAAACTTCCGTATTCATACCAGAAAAATAGATGAGAAGAGAGTCCTCAATAAGTTTTATTGTTTGTTATGTTTCAGAAACATTTTTAGTTATCTCAAGATAATTATGGTTTTTTCTTTCCCTTATTCCACCTGATTTAATGAGTGAGCAACACAACATTTGCATTAAGCAAACTCATACATGTTTTACTCAGGTGATAGATAATTGATCAGTATCCCATTTATATTTGTAGGATCTGGTATCACACGGGATGGATTGGTGCTCCTGGGAGAACGATACAGTAATTTTTAGTTACATATATCACTTCTCCTTCTAGTTTTTGCTTGTATAAAACTTGTAAACATTTGGTGTCTTTATGTTCTTATAATGTTGAAAATAAGCAAAAAGAACTAACTTATCCTATCTTGCTTATGTACATGTTTTCTGTTGAATGAAAAACCGTGTTAACTGAGATTTTATTGAATCTATTTTAAACCTAATCAGTTATTTGAAATCTGATTAAGCATTGAATAATTATTGAGTACCATTGAACTATTGAAGACTGGAAGCTATGTATTTTTAGGGAGAATTTTTTATTTGGTCCCATAAAGTTGGGCTGTTTTTGATTTAGTCCCATGTAGTTACATATTTTCAATTTAGTCCCATATAACTTAAAATTGTGTCCGATTTAGTCCTTTTTGGCTGGAATCTTCAATTTTGGCCCGTCAACTGATGACGTGGCAACCCGAAAGTCGATCGATGATTTGCTTTAACACGTGTCCTCTCCTGATTGGCTGCTGTAAACAATTTTAAAAAAGAAAAAAGAAAAAAGCCACGTAAGCAAGCAGAACCTAATTAATAAATCCAAAAAGAAAATCAAAAATCATTTTTCAAAACTCTTTACGGGTTGAACCGGTGGAGAGAAAGAATGGAAGAATGAAAATTCACTTCTCTTAATTTCTATCCCCAAGAACCTAATTCTCTAATCTCCCCTGCAGAGTCCTTCCCCTGGACACGTACAGAGTCGGCATCCCCATCCGCTCAGGGTAAATCAAGTACGAGTTCTTCCCCTCACAGTCGACTATGAACCCAGCTCTGCAAATTCTCCTCAGGTGAGGAAAAGTCGCCATCGGAAGCCTCGGCAGGTTCTCCTCGTTCATCCACCTGTGCATCGACTCGCTTACGAGGGATTGTTTTGTTTTTGCCGAGTATAGCCATTGATACAGGATTCAAATTGGGGAGATTTAGAGAATTAGGGTTCGATAGAAATTGGGGAGAAGTGAATTTTTATTCTTTCATTCTTTCTCTCCAGCGGTTCAACCCGTAAAGAATTTTAAAAAATGATTTTTGATTTTCTTTTTAGATTTATTAATTAGGTTTTGCTTACTTGGCTTTTTTAAAAAAAAATGTTTACAGCAGCCAATTAGGAAAAGACACATGTCAAAGCAAATCGTCGATCGACTTCTGAGCTGCCACGTCATCAGTTGACCGGTCAAAATTGATGATTCCGGCCAAAAAGGATTAAATCAGACACAATTTTGAGCTATATGAGACTAAATTGAAAATGTGTAACTATATGGGACTAAATCGAAAACGGCTCAACTTTATAGGACCAAATAAAAAATTCTCCCTGTATTTTTATATCATATTTTCAATTTGTCAATTGTCTAGTACTCTAGTTTCTACTTAAAAATGTACTTTCAACTAACTGCAATCCTGGTGCATAATTTGTGCAACAATTGGAATTTTGTTTGAGATATGATTGTCGGCCGATCTCGATTCCTTTTGGGATGATTCAGAATATAATGAGTATACTGTATAAATGCATTTGGTTTGAGAAGGTAGCTTAAAAAGGGCAGAGAAGACTTTAGGCTAATCTAACTTTGTAACTGCTCCTCAATTGTGTCATCAATGACACCTTTTAGCCATAGAATTCTGCAGGAAAGGCATAAAATGGCACTAATAGATGCATCACATGCACTTCATTCATTAGCATCTTAATTTTCTATTGACTATTGAATATTAATGCCACTCAAATCGTTATATTTTTCCCACTTCAAAAGAGCCAAGAGATTTAAATAAAAATTGAAAAGTTGTATGTCAGACTCTTGGATATATTTTCTCTTTCCTATAAAATCTGTGTCAAATCATGTCATTTAATGAGCATAGATCTGGAATTAAAATATCATATTGGGAAATACGTTAGTTTACCTTTGAACGACATCCTGACATTCTATAAAAGGATTTGGAGCATTCTCTTGAACGGTATCCGTTAGAAATACTAAGATTTCTGGCTATATCCGTTTTGATTTCTGGAAATACGAGTACCAACTTGTTTAGAATTACCAATTTGGAATATTGGGTCTGCCATTCAGTTAAAGTGTTGTGGTTTACAAAGATTTGGTACTTGTCACTTCACCAATCAGCATGTGCTGAATCCTATGTTTATAACTGAATGGCAGACCCAATATTCCAAATTGGTAATTCTAAACAAGTTGGTACTCGTCCATGTGTTGTATACTACTTGAACAAATTTCTTGAAAGTAATCTAATCTCAGTGGCGGATTTTATTTTTTATTTTTGGTTTGATTGTTGATAAATTATACTAATCTAAATTGTGCTCAAAGCAGTTCTGAGATTTGCTAGTGTTATAACTTATACGTTCATCACAATGGTTTTTAGATCTATGTGTTCCGTTTCTAGGACCAGGAGAACTCTGAACAATGTTTTATTACACTGTTGATGACAATTATGCTAAGGCCCTAGGAGTCTGGTTGAAGCATGCCATTTAAATGGGGTAATGAAGTTGGATTACTCTAAAACTATGCATTTCTTAGAACATTCATTAATCTTCTTCTTTTTTGCACTCTGAGTTTTGTTTATTTTGTTACTAGCAACATCAAAAATTGAACATTTGGCCTTGATGGATACTAGTACTGAACACCTAGACTTTCATGGAGAAGCTCTGTGCTCAATTTCTACATCTCGTTGTTGGAGATTGTGACAAAAGCACGGGGAAAGGCAAATGGATACAGAAAGATTTTGAAGGTACTGAGATCATTGAGCTGTTTTAGACACTGTGATACATGTTATTTGATTTTTTACTAATGAATCTGTTATTGTGGGTAACTGACTCATTATTCTTATCCCGAACTGTAAGTGCTTGTTTATTGGGATCAATGATGATAGTCGATAGACAAGATGTAGGCACTACGGGTAATCTCCTCCATGGTTCATTAACATTAGCAGTTGGATTAACATTCCTATTGTTTCCGTTAAGTAGTATCACCTTTCATATAATTATTATCAGAAAGGAGAATGAAAATGGGACAATATTTAGGAATTTTGCGTAAGAAATTTTGTTTGTTGCCCCTAGAGAAGTACCGAGATCAAGACTCTCAACATGCTACACTATTTTATGAACCACAACTTATTCTTTTTCCAGGTTTATGATTATGAATACAAGATAACCATAGGCTTTGTTTGTATCGATGGATTTGAAGCTAAGAAAGTCAAATACATACAACAAATCCCTTGGGCTTATTTGGATGAGACACATTCAATGGATTTGGAATACATATCTAGTCAGTTGTTTTCGAGTGATTGTAGTGGATTTCGAATCCTTATCATGAAGTTACTTGAAAAAACTTTAGTATAAATCATTTTAACAAATCCTTTCCTCAAATCCATCCTTCAATCTGAATACAACCTTACCTTTTGGTGGATACAACTATAAAGTCTTAATTCTGCCTACTTCATTGATGTTTCCAATATGGGTGTTTTAAGTGTTTTTCTACTAAGATTATATCGCTGTAAATATTCCTCTTCACTAAGGGTGCCATAGCTAAATGAAAGATTATGATGTAAAATTGAAAGATTATGAAAATAAAGTAACAAGACACAAGGTTCTCCTTGAGAAATATCACTCCCAGCTTATAGCCGCTAAATAATCATTTACTTAAGATAGCCATAACTTGTGACATACTCTTCTGAAATTGAAAATATAACTCTAAACAACCATATGACCCTGAAGTCCAGTACATAACTAATTGAAACCCTATGCATTCATTGGACTAATTGAAATATTCATGAATTGCAATTGTTATGTGCTCCCTTTTGGCAATTTTATAGTTACATTAGATCTGAATCTTTTCTTGATGAGACTTGGTAGATTATATGTTGATGGTCCTTGTACTTATTGTTCTTATATGCTTTTCTTCTATTAGGATTGGGTCTTGTGCTTACTTTTATTGAGAGCAAGGTCATGCGCTTTTGGACTGAAAATATATTTCCTTGTAATGAACTTTCTTATCTCTCAAGTACATATTGTAAGCTTTCATAAATTTTTGTGGTGTCTTCGAATAAAATTTTGTGTGATTTTGAACTCAGTCATTAGTCTTTACAAACAAAGTCGTCTTCCTTTCCCACATAGGACCAACTATATGGACTCACCTTTACATCCTCATTGTTGATGCTCCATTGCTTACTTATTATAAGAAGCATATAATTTTATTTCAAAATAGGGACGGGAAATCCATAGACCTGATTAGAAAGTTAGATTGCATAGCATAGTACTTGAAGGGATTGGTGGTATTGCGGAATTTCAAAGGCACTCCTGACTTAAGTAAACTTACGTACAAATTAGAATATTAATTAAATTTGTGTTAATCACTCAATTTAGGTATAATATTCAAAGTAAGATTTTCATGATGACTAGATATAAATGCATTTGCTCTGGATGCTCTCATGCTTAAATTGAATTTAAATCACCTTTGATTAAAAAATAATTTCTCCTCAAATCCACATTCAAATAACTGTTTTCTTCTCCATCACTAAATCTTATATCTAGAAGTGCATTTACTGTGTGGACATTTTTCTGGATCTGATATTTGCATGACAAAGCAGTAGCAAAAAAGATTAGATGCAATAGTTCTTAGCTTCTAAATCTTGGCACCAACTGTTGTTTTTAGAATATGCTTTTACAGAGTTCCGTATAGATAAATGTATGTCTTGCTAATTTCTTTTTAAGGCTCTGTAGTAGTAGTGAATATGAGAATTGGTTTCTTGTCATTGCTCTCCTTCTGTTTTCTCCTTTCTTGTGCTATGTTCTATTACATGAATCCTTGTCTGAAGGAAGGAGTACTATTATTATACTTCTATTTTGCCTTACTACATTTTAGTGCTCGTCTGCCCGATACCTTTTTATTCACATTAGAATAATATATTTACCTTTTTATTCACATTAGGTTAATATATTGAAAGTGGAAAAAAGATGTGCATAAAGCAGAACTTTCATAATTATTTGCATCTCGACTCCCCACGAAAGAGGAAGCTATGCAATGAGTATTATGATAGCATGCCATATTTAGAAGGGTGTGTATCTAGTATATTTCCTATGAAAATGTTTGGACAAAAGCTTCTGAGCTAAGTACACATCAGAAAGCGGCAAGCTTACTATCTGAAAGGAATCTATCAAAGTCGAATATGTGGTAGTTCTGTTGCAAATTACAGTTTAACTATGGATAGAAAGACCAAGAATGATCCATCTCCTTCCAGTGCTTACTCTAGGGTGCATGCGCTGTATACGTTTGGTAAAGATGAGGATCACATATTTTCAGCTCTGGAGAATTCATTGCCTACATTTGAATGATGTTTAAATGAATTACATGTCAAGAGTGAGTGGCTAATTTTCCTAAATGTAATGATGTTGTTCATCTTGATAATCAATATTAGGAATCAAAAGATGATTTATTAATTTCATTATGGAGATGTGTTGTCTTTTGCATAATAGGATTTACAAGAATGCTGCACATCAACCGTAGCATGGCGCCAGCACAAACGCAGTTTTGTATCTTCGGATAATAAAAGTTGTATGGAGTATAAGGTGATTGACATAAAATTAGGCCATCTATAAAATCAGCAAGTCAAAAGCCATAAGAGCAGTAAAAAAGGGTAATCATTATATTCATACACAATTGATTATGCAATAAGACAATCTCTTTACAGTTCACTCGCCTGATAAATACGAGGTGGACACTATGTTTTTATAATTAGGGAAATGGGTTTTTAAGATACTAAGGAGTAATACATTAATGCCCCTGGATCAAAGTTACTATTGTCTTCGTTTTTTACATGAATTCTTTCTCCAACCGTCCTCCTGGGAGGAAGGATATAAAGAAGAATAGGGCTTCGGCAATTTGATGTCCATACTTTGACAGAGGAGGTCATGGTATTCAAACCTGAACCCATTGATCGAAACCAAGCTCCCCCACAAAGCCACAAGCAGAACCCATGTAAAACTTTTGAGAAAGTGTTTCTACTCCTTCCAACATTCCGGTGAAGGGGTCAAACAAGGCTACAACAGTTTCCTCGTCATTTGCGAGTACTAGTTTATCATTCACAATCCCTATGCATTTGTCGAAAAGGGGAAAAGAATCCAAGCCAATTATGAACTTCTTGATCCAACCTTGAGCTCCGGTGTCATCATCATCCTTCACCAGAGCCCATATGTCGTAATATGTGCCATCAGCAGACGATCTAAGTGCTACCAAGACAAATTCCCCATTCAAGTTTCCACCAAACAAGAGGGAATTGGGTTTTTCATTGTGAGCCATCCAATGATAAGTGTTTGTATACCATTGTGGAATGAACATGTTCAGTGCTAGTGTTTTGAGATCGAGGGATACCACAACACTATTGTAATCCATTCCATTATTCTCCATACTTTCATAATCAAAGTCACAACCACATATCCAATAAGCAGCAACTCCTTCGATAAGGACATCACAAGAATGGCGAAAGTAACTGCTGGAATGAAAATTGAATTGAAGGGTAGAAATCACAGACCACGTATCAGGGGACGTCGAAACCCAAAGCTCGAACAGAGTTTCACCGTAACTATTAGACGATAATTTGGCAAGCTTGTAAACACCATCATCTTCGTCGTGGCACCAAAAGGCAAATTTGACATTATATTCCAAGACATAGAAATCACTCGAGGAGTAAGGAAGTTTCATGGAAAGGCCGGTGACGGGGTTGATTATCCAGACGTCATCCGGCGTCAGAGGCTGATACGGCACGTATCCCTTCCCGGCAACACAGATCAAGCCGTTGACTGAGCCGACGAATAACAGATCCTTAGATGAGAAGAAGCCAAAAGATGAGAAGTGATATGTTACTGGTCCACGGGCCGAGGGGTCACGAACAAGGAGGAGCTGGGGATCGGATTTTGCCCGTTCGAGGTGCGCAGCCACGAAAACGGCCGACGAGATTAAGGACAGCCAAAACTTGGAAACAGCCTTGCATCGGACGAGGTCGAACGCAGGTAATCTGAGTAAGATCTCCTCTAAGAGATGAGTTGGGATCGACATTATTTTTATAAATAAATTAGGTTTCAGGATGTAGGACGGAAGATGAAGATCAGGTCTTATTTTTCTAGCATTTATTTTATAACCTAGTGGTTACGGGTCGGACCATAATAATGGGCTGACTTCCTCAATTACTACTTTACTTGCACACCCCCTTTGAAATTTATTCTATTTGTAAATTTTTTGGTAACCACTTCCTAATACCGATATTACTCTTTACATTAAAAAAAAATTAGGGGTATATGAGGGCAATAATAATTTTTATATTATATTTTCATCACTTTGTTTAGCATAATAGTATTTTAGGGCACTATACCCAAAATACTCTTTTCAATTACAAAAATAATAATAATTGTGTAAATATATTAAATCACATTATAAATTTCATGTATTTTATAATAATTGTGTAAATATATTTTATCACATTATCAACTCAAATTATATTTAAAATTTTGTTTGAATAAATTTTTATATAGTTTTTAATAATTGCGTAAATATATTAAATCACATTATAAATTTTATGTATTTTATAATATGTTTCAATTTTGATAATTTTTTTTTTTAAATTAATAAAATGAGAAAAAATTAAAAATTGATAATTTAATTAAAGTGAAGAAATTAGAATTCGGAAGGAGACCGTGCAAGAATATGTTTAGATATAATATTTGTCTTTTGTTTAATAAATGAACGCAACAATATGTTTCTGATATATTTTTTTAATTAATAAATGAAGCTTAAGTATGTTTCAGTTACTGGTTTTTTTTAATTAATAAAATGAGAAGCAAGTTAAATTGAGGAATACAACCTTAGATTTTTTGTGGATACATACAACTATGAAGTCTTGATTCCGCCTACTTTGCTGATGTTTCCAGTATGTGTGTTTAAGTGTTTTTCTACTAAGATTATATCGCTTATAACGTTTGGCCTCTTGAGGCTGTTTTCTTTGTAATTCAACTACTAATTTTCCAGTTGCAGTTGCAGTCTCTGACATATTTTCAACCTACCAATTTGAAGGAAGAACCTGGAGTCCTGCAGGTTCGTTTTGTAATGAAAATCTGACATTTGGCAAATCTAAAATGTGTCATCTTACATTTAAAACACAAATCATAAAGAAATTTACTGCTATCAGTGTATTCTTTGTTTTTTACATGACTTCATTCTCCAGTTCCAATCTCCCTTCCCAGGGGATGGATATAAGGAATATGGCCATCTGATATCAATATTTTGATGGAGGAGGTCATTCCATTCAAATCCGAACCCTTCCATCGAAACCAAGCTCCCCAGAAAGCCACGAGCAGAATTCACATGAATTCTGTTAGAAAGTGTTTCTACTCCTTCCAACATTCCAGTGAAGGGATCACACAAGCCTACAACCGCATCTGCAGTCAGCGGGTCATACAAGGCTTTAGCCGTTTGCGGAAAACTTGTGAGTACGAGTTTATCATTAGCAATCCCTAAGCCTTTGAAATCGCGAAAAGAATCCAAGCAAATTATATATTTCTTGATCCAACCTTGAGCTCCGGTATCATCATCATCCTTCACCAGAGCCCATACGTCGTAATAGCTGACATCAGCAGACGGTCTAATTGCCACCAAGACAAATTCTCCGTTCAAGTTTCCACCAAACAAGACGGAATTAGGATGCCCATCGTGAGCCTTCCAACAATAAGTGTTGGATTTATACCATTGTGGAATGAACATGCCCAGTGCTAGTGTTTTGAGATCGAGCGATACTACGACACTATCGAAATCCCTTTCATAATCATCCTTAAATTCACAACCACATATCCAGTAAGCAGCAACCCCTTCGATAAGGACATCACAAGCATGGAGCGGGAAAGAGCCAAAACCAAAATCGTAGGTAATCGTGGGCATCACAGTCCAAGTATCAGGAGAAGTTGAAACCCAAAGCTCGAGCACAGATTCGCCGCCTTTGGACAGTAATTTGGCGACCTTGTAAACACCATCTTCGTCGCACCAAAAGGCGAATTTGACAAAGCGATCGTCGAGGAAAAGACGAGAGGAGTAAGGAAGTTTCTGGGAGAGGCCGGTGACGGGGTTGAATATCCAGATGTCATGGGGAGTCAGATTCTGATACGGTATGTATTCCTTCCCGGAAACACATATCAAGCCGTTGACTGAGCCGACGAATAACAGATCCTTAGATGTGAAGAAGCCAAAAGATGAGAAGGGGTCTGTTACTTGTCCACTGAGATGGTCTCGAACGAGGAGGAGGTGGTGGCTCGACAGATCGGATTTCGCCCGCTCGAGATGCGCGCCGACGAAATCGGCCGACGAGATTAAGGACCGCCAAACCTTGCAAACAGACTTGCATCGGACGAGGTCGACGGCAGGTAATCTGAGTAGGATCGTCCCTATTAAATCGTCCGGTAAGCTCCACATTATCACTACCAAATAATTAGGGTTTTTTTAGGAAGACGAGTTGGATGAAGATCAGATGCTCCTTATAATTAATTAATGCAAATTTAATTAATTTAAGGAAAAGTATATTGATAAGTTAATACTGTATTTCATTAATGATAAATTGCCCTCTAGAACACAATTTTAGAGTTTTTTACTCTTTCTAACCTTGTCAAATTTTTATTACGGTTTAGTACTTCAAGTTTATAGTAATTATACAATTATATTTCTCAAAATAAAATTGAAAAATAGAAAGGAAAAACATACAATTATATATTTTTTTTTCTTTGTGATGTTGAACTATGTTTTAATTGTAACCAAGTAGTATATATGTATTTAGATCTTTCAAAAAATCAATTCTCCACTCAAAAATAATTGAATTATTTAGTGCGGGCTCAACTCATGCAACTGACAAATGTAGAAGCATAGACGGATTAAATTCGACCAGAAATTTTTTAAACATGATTCACATGGAAATGATGCAATTGCCTCAAACCCAAACTTCTTTGAAATTGGAACACAAAGTACATATAACTCGAAATCAACGGAGATTTCGGAGACTACGTACGGACCTGTTCTTTTGAACTTAATTTCAGTCAAGTTCAGTTCAGTTCAGATCATTTCAGTTCATTTCAGTTCAGTTCAGTTCAGTTCAGATCGCTTCAGTTCAGTTCAGTTCATTTCAAAATAAATTAAAATAAAATAAACGAAAAATAATTTGAATCTATAATTTTAAATATAAAATCTAATTACCGTCGTAGTATTATTAATATTTTAAAAAAAATATTTAATAATTTATACAAATTATTATTATTTTTATAAAAAACCAGTTCAGTTCAGATCGCTTAAGTTCAGTTCAGTTCAGTTCAGATCGCTTCAGTTCAGTTCAGTTCAGCCGGTTTCAGTCCAAAAGATTAGGTCCTACTTGGAAATTAAATCACAAGGTTGTCGTGTTGATGGGCTTTTAGAATTTTCAGATCGATATTCAAAAATTGACGAAATTTGTAAATTTTTTATTTAAGTTTTTAATGAAAAATATTGAATATAGGCTATTTGAGAATTTTGTGTTTAAAATTTTTTGGGAGAGATTGAATATATGAATCCAAATTGAATGTAATGGATAGAGAGCGTAAATTATAAGAATGAATTTAAGTTTTTTTTTTAAATTTAATTTAAAAAGTAAATGATGTGTAAATGATAAGAATGAATTTGATTAATTTTTTAATATAATTTAAAAAATAAATATTGTGTAATTACAACAATATTATTCTAGTTCTAATATTTTTCAATAAATATTATGATTCGACGAAAAGCAAGTTGTAAAGTGTAATTACTTTAAACTTGAAGTATTAAACGGTAACAAAAATTCGGTAAAGTCAAAAAGTATAAAAAATACTAAACATTAAGTTGTAAAAATGTAATTAACCATTTTATTGATTAAAAAATATAGTATAAATTTATCAAATACAGTACATGTGCTGAAAATAAATGAATTACTATACATTTCATTGATTATATTCATGTGCATTATATATTTTTTTTAATTAATTTAATATATTCATGTATAATATTATATACAATCCATCATATTTTAATAAATTATTATAATATTTATAATTGTATATTTATAAATTATTAATTTCAAATTAACATATTTAATATTAATAAAGAGATTTTTCAAAATAAACAAATTATATTATTATTGTATGGAATTTGATTTAAAAAAATAAAAAAAATTCAAAACTCCGAACATGAAATTTTGTTATTTAAAAAAAATATTTATCAAATAATATTTTATATAGATTTTGCTATATCATTTTAAACTTAATTTCTTTGTTTTTTCAAAATATTTAGTACTATTTAGTTGTAAAGAAAGTTTCATTTTCTTAGCTCCCACATCATTCGTACTCAGTAACACAATTTTATTCTAAAAATTGCTAACAAGTAATTTTGTCTCCTTTTTGTAAGACTTATAAATTCTTTAAAAAAGTTTTGTATAAATTTAAATTTTATTAAAAAGATGAGAGTTAGAAACTTAAAACACAATATTTAGGTACTCTCATAGTTACTAAGTACTATTGTTTAACTATGCAAATAACTGCTATAATGTACTTAGTAAGTACATTTAAATATTAGATTATTCAAAATGTCATAAACTAACTATTTTATGTAGAACATTTAAATTATAATGAGTTATATCATTTAATTAGATTATACAACTATGGTTTTTTTTAAATATATATTCAAGAATTCCAAAAAAATGGAAGTTGCAATCTAAGAAAAAAACTAATATTACTAATTAGTAGAGTAGTGATACTATTAAAAATAATTGGAAGAAATGTAAATTTAAAAAAAGTTGAAGATAGTGAGAAAAAAAAGCAGAGAATATAAGATGAAAAAAATATTTATATTAATTAAAAATAGAAAAATTCCCGGAAGAAAATAAAAAAATAAAATACAAAAGAAAATATAGAAAAGAAGCCCCAACCCCCTTCTTCCCCCACCTCCATAGGGTCTCTCTGTGTTGCATAAAAAACATATACACGCGCATATACATACACACTTCAATTAATAAAACCATAATTTCACATCGGAATTTCGCCTTGATCGTCACTCAAAGCTGCGGAAAAAAACTGATCATTTGAAATTTCGTTCAATCAAATTTTGTTTTCCGGTCGAATTTATTCGATACGCGTCTGTTCTGTGTATGGTGATCAACTTGGAGTTTGGATTAGGTTTTGTGATTTTGAAGAATCGGAGGGGGATTTGGGGGTCGGCAGTTGTGTTTTAACACGAAGTTTGAATTGTATTTTTTTCTGTGTTTTTGTTCTTCAATTTGGTCTTGGGGTTGGGTACTATGTTAGATTTTAGGATACGAGGCTGTGTTTGGGTTTGAGGACTTTTAGTGTTAGGTTTTTTTTTCTTTATTTATTTGTTATCAGGGGGTTTTGGCAGTGGTGGGAGGATGATTCAAGAACTTGAAGAAGGAGAGACTTGCTATTACAAAGATGATTCAAGTGTTGACCCTGATGTAGCCCTCTCTTACATTGTACGAGTTTTCTTCATTTTTTTTCTTGACATTGAATTGCTGTCAATACCAGAAAAAAAATGTGGTCTTTTTCTCATCGTGTTTTTTCTGAAGTGAACTAAAATAAAGGGTGTTCTATATGCTTGTGATTTTACTTTTGGAGTAACTAAGACACGGGCCTGAAGATATAGATGATTATAACAAACTATTATGCTGATCACCCAAATGTGCATTATTATTTCGGTAGGAGAGAAATGTATGGTGGGATATTTTCAAGTTTCAGAATGTGGGGTATCAAAAGTCAAAACACCTCATCTGTCTTTCGGTCTGGTTGGTACTGTAAAATCTCGATTGTATTTTCTGAAGTGTTGAAACTTCATGTTGCTATTGAGTTTATGCTTTTACACGATGCCCTGGAACAATGCAGATAGTGAATAAACATTGTAGGCTTTTGAATATTATTTACCTGTGTTTTTATTCTTCGTCCTGTTACTTGTGCAATCAATGCTTCCCTTGTGATCTAAGTGCATTATCTTACCCATTTGTTTTTACCCATATTAATTCTAATCCATGTTCGTATCTTGTTTCTAAAAGGGAGAAAGAGTTCAAAGTTTATTGGGACATTTCCAGAAAGATTTCGAAGGGGGCTTCTCCGTAGAAAATTTGGGTAAGTGCACACAATCAAACTTCTATCTTTCTTTTTTGTTTTTTCCCTATTAGGTAAAATTGTAAAAATATAGCTGCATCTCTTCAAAGCGTCGTTTTTTCATGTATGTGCAGGGCCAAAATTCGGTGGTTATGGCTCTTTTTTACCCTCACAACAGAGGTCTCCTTCCATTTTGACACAGCCAAAACCTCCACAAAGAGTTCATAATTCCCACTTGTCGAGATCTCCTAATGCCTGTCCTGAGGTATACACGGGCAACATTCGTCTATTTCATCTTCACATTCGCATTTGACAAATTTTCATTTATAAGGCTATATGGGTACTTGTGATATCGCACAGGGTCCCGCACCTAATCTACTTTCTACTCAGAGGGTTGATTCGTGTGCGTCCTTGAAAACCTCATTTCATGATGCCCCAATTAAACAAAAACCCATTGTGGTTTCTGATAAAGTTGCCGAGGTTATTCCTCCCTCAAGTAAGCCTGTCAATCCACCCGACCAGAGGACACTGAAGGTACGCATAAAAGTAGGCCCTGAAAGGGCACTATATAATGCTGAAATATGCAACCTGGGGCTTACTTCCTCATCTTCCTCGGAGGGAAATAGTGATGACGAAAGTGATGGATTGCTTAATGAATCTCGCGAGACACCTAATGAATCTCTGTCCACCATTCTTAAGGTTTGATTCCTATTGAAGTTGCTTAGTAGTACTGCATTATAATAATAGCTGTCATTCATTTCGGTCTAGGAGGGTAATGTTTGATAGACGTGCATTGGTACCCGTACAATCATCCCTATGCTTGCTCGATGGGAATCATTAGTTTTTTCAGTTTCCTATATTTTACCTTATCATTTATTGTTACAAATACTGAGTATTACTTTTGGTTGTGTGTGGGAGAGGAAAAATTGTTTATCAAATTGGTTAGAATTTGAATGTTTCATAAGAACAAATGTCTAGAATATTCACTATAATCTGATTCCAACAAAGTATATTTGCAATCTTCGCCTTGACATTATTTTATTTTGACTTCTTTCCTTTATGTATACTTTATTCCTTGGCACAGATAATGACTTCTTTCCCATTGTCTGGGGACTTGCTGCTTTCACCACTTTCTGAAGATCTTCTAAACTTAGCCATAGAAATTGAAAAACCGGTTGAAAGTAACGCCCACAAGAATCCCGCAATGTCTGTTAGGCTGTTGAACAATAATGTTATTGTGGGGAAGAAAACAAATTATGTTGATAAAAGTGGAAACACAAAGAAACCAGATATTGAAGTTAATCAAGTTATTGCCAATCTTAGTGATTGCAAGCAGAAAATTCCGGGTGGTGAAAACGTAGGGACAAGCTTGCAGCCATCCCATAAATCGGAAGATGTTGTCCAGGTAACAGACAAGGATGCCAAATTTAAAAAGAGGAAGGAAAGTAAGATTAGGGTGAAAGAAAAAAAAGTTCCAGGTGATTTGGTTAAGGACACTTTTCCGGGACATGCGTCTGAACAAAGTCTTGGCAAGGATTTTCAATCAGAAACCAGGTGCAGTTCTGTGGAAAATATTGGGGAACACAGAGCAATAATTTCACAAAAGGGTGCCTTGGTTGATCAGGGGCAGGGGAGCAAGAACCGAAGTAAAGTAAACCATGCTTCGTTCCGAGCTCATTCTGATAATTCTGATGGTGAAGAGGTTAGAAAAGCGATGGATAACTCGAGCTTGAAATCTGGCCTGAATGCTACCTCTACCGAACATAATGTATCAGAAATTCCTCTTGCCGTAAATAGGCTATCACTTGAAGGTGATAAAAGGTCACAGGGAACTCTAAATAGTGGAAAGTTAGCATCGAAAGATGAACATAGTGAAAAGAAGGGTATTCGTAAACTTCGTCTCAGTAAGAAAGAGCATGTGGAGAATCCAAAGCGTTTGTTGGATGCGCCTTCAGGGGAGAAGCCAAGGAATTTAAATCTCGATACTGTTGTTAAGCCGAAATCCGCCAGTACTGATAAATTGAAGGGAAGGCCGAGTAGTAAAAAGTTCTCTGAAAGGGTGTCTTACGAGGCATTATTGGCAGAGCCTCCTCCTGCTGCATCGTTACATTCTAAGGAAGGAATAATAGACAACGGGCTAAAGCAGGCAGTAGTGGTGGCTCCCCAAGTGATAGAGGATAATTGGGTTTGCTGTGATCGTTGTGGAAAGTGGCGCCTTTTGCCGTATGGCACAAAGTCGGAGAACCTTCCTGAAAAGTGGGAGTGCAGCTTGCTTGACTGGCTGTAAGTTTCTTCTTGAATCGAAATTGAAGTTGCAGTATACTATTTATTTGAAAATGTTTAAAAGTTGAGCTTGAATTGTGAAAAAGTTGCAGTAAAACATTGTATTTTTTGGCAACTAACTCAGAATTCAATACAGAAAACAATGCTTCATCGTGATTTAATTCGACTGGATTTGTTGTAAATAAAACACAATCTGATCAATGTTTGTATGTGAAGTGCCTTCTATTCTACCACATTAATGTTGTCGACTGCTATGAAGCATGAGCTTGATCAAAGTTTTATTAATTTTCAGTCCAGGAATGAATTATTGTCACTTTAGTGAAGACGAGACTACAAAGGCGCTTCAGGCTTTATATGTTGTTCCTCTCCCCGAAAGTCAACAAAATTTCCAAATGCATGCTGATGGAACCAATGCTGGAGTAATTCCATCCAGCTCCCATCAGTTCAATCCGATCCGCGAAAACCGTTCTTCCGATTCAATGAAGAAACACACACTGAAAGAAAAACGAAATACAGTGAGCATGAGGGATTCAGTTCCATCCAATGGTAAACTGCAATTGAAACGGCTGCCAGAAAGAAATGAGAGCTCTTCAAAGGTGGTGAAGCAATTTAATCCGGGGTTAAATGCGACAAATAACCCTGATATGCAACATCAGAATAGAGCACCAGTTGCGTCAGAAAAAATAAATAAACGGAAAGGGGAGCATGTGATTGAAGGTGTGTGACATTTGTTGTAATTATCATTTCCTTTTGATGCAGTGTCTTGATTTGAATTTTTTATAATGGATATATATATACATTTGCAGATGAGGTAGACATGAGGAAGAAAATCAAGAGAGAGCCTGCTCAGCATGTTAATGTGATGTTGAGAAAGATGAAAACTAACGACGTGGACGACTTTCAGACTTTGGATGGGAAGAAAAAAAGTGTACAAAAAAATACAGTCTCTGGGGATGATTCCCAAATTAGCGTGAAGCAACATGCATATCAAATGCAGGATTTACCAGATAATAGGCCCTCGGGTATAAAGAAGATAAAACTTAAGAAATACGAATGCAGCTCACGTCAAGTCAAAGAAGATGGAAAAGGTGGTGATTTCCATAGAGACAAAAATTCCCAAGCGTCTCAGATTGAAGAGGAAAGAAAAAGCGCCGAAGCAAGATTTCAGTCATCAGTAAGTAATGAAAACCCTGTTACGAGGGGCATCGAGAAAGAACAGCAGCAGGTAAGGAAACCCAAAGGGAAGTTGAAACTCACCAGTCAAGATATAGATAAAATTAAACAGGATTTGGGGTATGAAGTGCCTTCAACTGCTGCTACCTCAAGCTCCTCTAAGGTCTCTGGCTCCCATAAAAATAGAGTTAGTTACGTAAAGGTGAAACGCTCACCTGAGGAGTCGGTCTCTTCGTCTCCGGTGAGGATTATGCAGGAGGAGAAACTCGATTCTAGGTTCAATAATAATGTTCATGCAATCGGCTATGTGAGGGAAATCCGGGACATGAATGGGAATTATGAGTTGGCTGTAGCCAGGAAGGGGATATCGGGTGTCACCAATGATAAAGGCTTGGAGATATTTGACTCGAGGAATAACTTGAAAGAAGAGACAGATTTTGACGCGAGACTTCCTTTAACTGATAACTCTTCCAGCCTCAAATCTCTTAAGAAAGGTACAAGTGTTGGTGGCAAGAAGGGTGATGCCAAATCTGATGCCGCGCAGCAGAAGTCGGGCGAGATGGAGCCATGGAATGGGAAATTTCACATTGACCTGAGTAAGGGAGATAAACAAGGTGGGTTGGGTCGTAAGAAACAGGCATCCGGATTATCTAGGTCTACGAAAAGAAGTAAGGATTCAAGACCTGATGATGCTTCCGTAGCTGACAATAATCCAAAGGCTGTAAAAGAAAGTGCTATTGCCTGCCCATTGAATGTGACTGACACAATTAATAATGAATCAGACGAGCAATCTGTGGCATTGGAAGCAAGCATTGGAAGTAAGAATGTCTCTACTGCTTTGAAAGAAGCTGGAGTTGCTTTGAGAGAAGCTGAAGAACTTAGAAGCCATGCTGATTTAATTAAGGTCTTTGTCGTTTGCTGTTAAATTGTGTGCTCATTCTCTACCATTATCCTTTTTGTTTTGTTCATCTTTGATTGTGTTATTGAATTCTGGATAATGCTTGTTAACTTTATAACTTATTAAAATAAAATTCTGGCAGAACTCTGGTTTTAGTTCGGAGAGTAATTATGAGTACTTCAAAGCCGCCTTAAAGTTTCTTCACGGTGCTGCACTTTTAGAGACTTGCAACGGGGAAAGTAGTCAACATGTGGAAATGAATTCGATGCAAATGTATGGTGCTGCTGGCCAACTTTGCAAGTAAGTAGATACTTATAATCAGGGTTTATGTTGCCTCAATTTCTGAATAAACAAATATTTCCACGATTGGATAACTTGTTAAGAATAATGCCTGTGGAGAACATGTTTCCGAAAAGTTTCTGTTATATGTTTGGCATGCATTATAATGGAGGGTGATTTGATACTCCGAGTTTAATTGTGTAAGTATGACTTCTTTTGAAATTTGTGTCAAGTGGGGATATGAGATGTCTGGAGAGTTGTTTGACCTGATCTTTTATTTTGTTTCTTTCATTCGTACGAAGTACATTTTTAATATTTATACGAGTTCACAATCTTCACACTACTTCAGATTGTCACTTGGAAATGCAAATTTATGTCTTGTATATTGATTGCTTATATTTAGTACTATATATTTTTCTCTTGTCGATTCACTTGGGACTTCACATAATCTGCAGAACGTGTGCCTCTGAATATGAAAAAAGCCATGAAATGGCAGCTGCTTCTTTGGTATATAAATGCATGGAGCTGGCTTACCTAAGGGTGGTTTATTGCAAAAGTTCAAATATATCCAGAGTCTGGCATGATTTGCAATCGAGTCTGCAAATGGTCCCACTAGGTAACGTTTCTTTTCCTCATTCCAAATATATATAATTAAACATTTTGCATCTCATGATTGTTTAATTTTTAAACAATAATGCTGTTGATGTTATATATTTGTTATCTGTTTCAGGTGAGTCTCCATCATCCTCTGCCTCTGATGTTGATAACTTAAACAATTTAGTGATGGCGGACAAGGCCCCTTTGTCTAAAGGCATCTGTGGTGTTTCTCATGCTGGAACTCATGTTATAGGATCCCGCAACCGCCTAAATATATTTCGACTGCTTGATTATGTAAGTTGAAGAGCATACATTGCAAACTAATTATTCACTAAGTATTGAGGAATTATAGTTTGCTTTGCATTATTAATTGAACTGCACATGATATTTATTCCTGTTAAAGGCTAGTTCAACTAGTTCGACAAAGCAAATTGCCCTCAGTTATGTTGAGGCACTTATGCTACTCTCGTGTGTCTGACAACGAGAGAGGCATAGGTATCCCAATTTGTCATTTTTAGTGTCACGTCTAAAATTTCTCCAAATTATGTTTTTTCACTTTATCAATCTTGAGTATTTACCCAGTCTTTTGGAAACGTACATTTGAAACTGCATTTTAATTATCATTATTATGCTTTCCTCTGAATCAATCTTGGGGTTTATTCAGTATTTCGGAGATAACCATTTCAAACTGTTCTATTTATTTATTATTATCGTTAATATTATTTTCCCAGACAAAAGATGCAACTGCTGCAATGGAAGCTGCCAAGAAATCACAAGAAACGTTTGCAGCTGCGCGCGTAGAATTAGAACAGTCTAGGAATAAAGAGGCCATTGTTTGCGTTAAGAGGGTTATTGACACCAGTTTTCAAGACGTAGAGGAACTCGTGTGCTTGGTATCATATGCGTTTAACATCGTCAGCCACCAAGGTCTCAGTGGTAGTAGGGAGTAGTTAATGACTGTATATACGCTCGATTTCTGCTATTCTTATTCCCTCTCGAGGACGGGGGGAGCTTTACGAGGGAAAAAGCATATCCGGTATATGGTGAAGAAAAAGAAGAGAAAATAACAACAGCTAATTATATATCTCTCTGTGTACATGTGTACAAAAATGGGAATTGATTTCGCCATTCTTGTAAAGACTTTTTGTTTTTTTTTTTGAAAGTGCTACTAAAAGATCTCTCTTGATAACAAAAAAATTCTGGGATGGATGAATACAAGATTACGAATTTTGGTGCCGCATTGTAGTGTGAGAATCGGGGGTGAGTGCGAGTGGCCACTGCAGTTTTGATCTTTAGGTTATAGATTTTATTTTGTAGGTAGAGAAGAACAAATATTTGTTATTCTGATAAGGGCTGATTGTTCTTGGAAGGGTTTCTTTCTGCCCTGCAATTGTAAATTAAACCGTTTGCCCGTCCACATTTTGAAAACTGGAAAATTGCGAACACGTGACAGCTATATTATTGGGATATATTTTTGACCTGCCTTCTGTGATTCTTCTTGTTTGCATATATTCTTTGAATGTGGTTCTTTGTTTTCTGATTTTCAAAAATTTTTGTTGAAAAATGAAATTGTGATGTAGTATAATAGGTCATTTAATGGTCAAGTCTTAATGATCTTCTGAATGATTCTATTTATAATTAATCATATTTAAAGTAGGTATTAAAGTCCACACCATGTAGAACTAACTAGTGAACTTACAAGACTTTCTTTCACAATAATGATTTCAAAGAATTATAGTAGTATTCTTTTTACCTAACCTAATTCACAATTAATTACTACTAATATCTTAAAGTTGGAATTTACTGGACACCAATGACTGGTATATTCTTCGATTGATATAGTGTAGCTTTACCGAGACGATTTCTCTTTCTCTTTCGTTAATGTCGTGTTGTGAGTGAACTATTCGGTAATGGAGACACACATACAATTATGTACTTATTGAGTTTGGCCCCCTACCATCATCATCGTCATCACCACTCCTTCCAAATTAACTCACACAACACGTATATACTTAAATCGTAACTATTGCAAAACACACGGTCAAGATAAATCCGGTTCGAAAGCGTCAAAGTCAACGAAGCTTTCGGTTACAACATAGTTCAATGGTTTTCGAGTCTTCTGCCTATCTTTGATTGAGAATTGAAAATATTCATAAAGTGCACCAAACTTTTGGACCCCCTTCAAAGACTGGTGTTTGCATCTATAAATAGAGGCACACCATCATAAGTGAAAAACACCAACCAAGAAGTATCAAGATCACTTTTTTATTACATAAAAAAAAACAAAATACTAAATAAGATGGCTCCAATTCCAGCCCCAGTTATCCGAGTTGGCAACATTGACGATGTCCAAGAACTCGGAAAAACGAAGCCCTCGCAGGTACCAGAAAGATTTATCCGGGACACCGATGAGAGGCCGTCTCTGCACGATCCCAACGACGTTTCCCCATGCGACAACAATGTTCCTGTCGTCGATTTCTCGAAACTCGTGGGCGGAAACAGAGACGGCCTCGATTTCTGTAACGAGATCATGAAGCTGAGATCTTCTTGCCAGGAGTGGGGCTTTTTCCAGGTGATTCACACTCACTACCAGCCACCTCCTTATCTTTTGGTTAATTACAGAAACCACCCCGAGGTTCAGCTTATTTATAAAACAACCCCCAGTTATCTTTCAAAAATTGCAAATACATACCCCCTTTGAGATAGTTAATCCCTTTTTGTCTTTCAAGAAAACCACTTACATCTCAATAAATTAAACTGTGGGCATTTTCGTAATTATGAGTTAGTTGGAGCTTATTTTTGGTTAATTACATAAACCACCCCGAGGTTCAGCTTATTTGTAAAACAGCCCCCATTTATCTTTCAAAAATTGCAAATACATACCCCTTAAATCCCTTTTTGTCTTTCAAGAAAACCACTTGCTTCTTAATTAAATTAAAGTTTGGGCATTTTTTCAATTATGAGAGTTAGTTGGGGCTGTTTTGTAATTATTTATTTTTCTTGATGGCAGCTGGTGAACCATGGAGTTGATTTGGAGCTGCTGGAAAGAGCTGAAAAGGTGGCTATGGAATTCTTCCACATGCCTTTGGAGGAGAAGAAAAAGTATCAAATGATCCCGGGGACAGTTCAGGGATACGGCCAGGCTTTCGTCTTTTCCGAAGACCAAAAGCTGGACTGGTGCAACATGTTTGCACTGGGCCTCGAACCCCACTCCGCCCGAAACCCAAAACTCTGGCCCACCAAACCGACCGATTTCAGGTGCAAATATACAAATTTCCAAAACTTTTGGGGTCATTTTGTAATTAAGCATAAGATGCGGGGTCTTTTCGTAATTAACCATTTTTTCAACAGCGAGACGGTGGAGGCTTACTCGAGGGAAATAAGGAAAATGTGCGAGAATGTGCTCAAGTACATAGCCGTCACCCTCGGGTTAGACGACGATGTTTTCGAGGAGATGTTCGGTTTTGCTGTCCAAGCAGTGAGGATGAACTACTACCCGGCCTGCCCCAGGCCCGATCTTGTTTTGGGCCTGAGCCCGCATTCGGATGGGAGTGCCATCACTGTCTTGCAGCAGGGGACGGGTAATTCGGTCGGGCTTCAAATACTGAAAGACGGGGCTTGGATACCGGTTCAGCCCGTTCCAAATGCTCTAGTTATCAATATTGGCGATACGGTTGAGGTACTTTTTTGTAATTAGCCAAAACCTGAGGGGCACTTTTGCAATTTACTGATTGTTAGGATTTTGAACAGGTTCTGACGAATGGGAGATACAAGAGTGTGGAGCATAGAGCAGTGACTCACAAGGAAAATGATCGACTGTCGATTGTGACATTTTATGCTCCGAGTTATGAAGTCGAAGTGGGGCCCATGCGGCAACTGGTAGATAATGACGAAAATCTGGCCAAGTACAAGAGATACAATCATGGGGAGTACAGCAAACACTACGTGACGAGCAAATTGCAGGGGAAGAGAACTCTTGAGTTCGCCAAAATAAATTAACTGATGATCATGATTCATGTGTTTCTCCTAAATAAACTTTTAAGTTCGTTTTAAATTTCCCTGTGTCATATTATATAGTTGGCAACTTGTGTCTTGGAACCTAATGTTTTTTGTAACATTTTGATATTTACCGAACAACTTCGTATTGGGATCGAATATAACTAAGTACTTCACACGAACAAAAGGAACGATAAATGCACGACACCCTTGTAATTTACCTGTTTTCTTCTTCTACGAACTACTTCTTATTACTTTGAAGAATATATGTTGTGAAGCAGATCAATGAAATGAAGGGCTCACATGTAAGATTCCAACAGCAAAATGATCACTTTAATTCACTGCTACAAGATTCCATAATAGGAAAGTAGCATGTAATAATGAGGAGACATCACTACCCCTGTGTTTGGAGAAGTGGACAACAAAGTATACCATTGAATTGAATTGAACTACTTGGAGAGCTTTTCCTCAGGGGCCCCACAATCATTGCTTGTATACTTCAAATTGGTAGCTAGCTCTATACCAAGGCAAATTGCATTCATGCCTTTGGGTTCAATGATCTAACACCTTTTTTTTTAACTAATAAATTCGTTGAAATCGTTAAATTTGATTCAAATCCCGTGACTTTTCTAAGAGAAGAGTCGTTTTAATCACATACCTCCATCGTTGGTCACTGTGACACGTGTGTAATGAGTTCAACGGTGGTGATAAAGTCTTGAGATTACTACTAATTGATTTGTCGAGGGAAATCATGGTCTTGGACGCAAATGTAGGAAGAACCATCAATCTCAAAAGACAAAATCATGGTCTTAATGTAAGAAGAGACATCAATCACCATCACACCCAAGCCAAGAATCAACGGGGCAAAACAATTTCAAAATAACAAGCTTGTCTTTTTTGGGGTCAATATCTCAAAGATTCTATATTTTCTACCACACAGGTAAACATTATTTAATCCACGAATCTGTTTAATGTAGGTTATTTTTTAGAAATAATTAGATTTATGAAGTATAATTTAATACTCAGTAAGTGTTAAAGTACACTTATTTCAGAAGTTAGGTTGAAAGATTTTTATTTGTTATTTTAGCCTTTTAGGTTGTAAATGAAAGTAGTTGAATACTACAATAAACACCAAAAAACAAAAAGCATATTGCCTAGTTTAAAATTTCTCTTGATAAAACCTTTCCCCAACACTAACCAATTTGTAGGACAGAATTCCCTAAATGTACAAGAAAATCTCATCAGGGAATACTTGCAGAATATACAAGCAAGAAAATCTTCACTGCATTGCAGCAGCAGCAGCATCAAAACATATTCGTCGGGCGTTAGCGAGACTCAAGCCAAGTACTTGAACATGTTGGGATTGTCCTTGTCTCTTTCCAGATAGTCGCGAGTGATCAAGTCTTCAATCCTCTTCTTGATTGCTTTAACATCCGGCTACAGAACGCAGAGATAGTTGTGTACATTAGAACACAAATAAAAAATATCAAAATGTTGAGAAGAGAATTTAAGAAGAATTAGAATGCATGTCTCAAAGGTTAGACGTACCTTGAACATTTTGCTCAATTGCTCCACACACTCGGAAACCAACTGCTGGTAGCCCAAGACTTTCCTACTCTTCATGATGCGCACAAGAGAGGCATCAATGGCATAACGTCTATCCTTGTCAACATCTTCAATCACCTTCTTTTTCTCATCCACAGGAGGCAAGGGGATCTGTGTTCCAGAATAATAAATGTTACAGGTTTATATTTAAGGTACGAGTAGGACAGCGTGGTTAAAGAATACACATTCCACACACAAAAAAGAGCTGAACAGAGTAAGACAAAAAAGAGCTGAACAGAGTAAGACAAAGAATACCTTGATCCTTCTCATTTTGTCGGTGAACTTTGCATTGTACTCGAAAGTGTCAGTTGGAGAAATTGTTTTGGTGTTTGGCTCCTTGATCAGAATCTTATACTTAGCACATGCGAGTGAATGAAGCAGTCTGATAACATCATCATCGGGTAAGTTCAACTGAGTGACAATTTCCTTAAAGCTCAATTTATCTGAGGTGTTGAACAGCAGCAGGAGAGCAGCCTGATAAAAAATAAAAATAAAATTAAGCTATAATCCACTAAAATACCAATTAACAGGATAATGATATCTTCTTTCCTGCCAAATTACCTGATAGGTGGTCAGACTCAACTCTATTGTTTTTGCATCAAATTTTGCACTGATGTTACAAGTTCCCAGAGAATATATAAAAGTAAGCTTTCTGTGCTTTGTTTTTGTCTGGTAGAACTCGCGAAACACATGGACACACTTGACCTGAAATAGAATTTAAAAAAGAAACAAAAAATATGAAGGCTAGTGATATTAATAAGATGGTTTCTAAAACATAATCATTCTAGAATAAACATGATATTTACCCAACTTTTAGTGTACATACCATCTCGGCTGGAAGGTTAAGATCAAAGGTCTTGTAAGTTGGCCAGAAACCCGTAGTGAGGACAGTCACTGTCAAGTCAACCCCTGGTTTAACATTTGAATTATTGCTGAGATATTCCTCAAAGCTGGTTTGGTTTTCCCTAGCTAGGGTCAAGTCTGTGAGCTGAAAAATAGTTGAAGAGGGTAAAGATTTAAGAATACATCACAAGACACATCGCTTATCCAGAATAAGTAGGCAATGCTAAAAGGACCAACCATGCCCTCCATTTTCGATGTAAATTGGCCACCACATTGCTGCTTCAGCTTTGTAAGAATGCTCCTTTCATGTTCATCATTAGCACTTTTATCAAATAACAGACGCCGCGAAAGTTTTTTCCTGAAACAGTGTTGAAATAAAGTTAAAAGGATAAAGTCTACAGTGACGCTTAAACATGACCCAACAAATCACGAAGATGAGAACTCACCTATAGAACTCTGCAAATAAATCCTTGTCGCTGATGTAAGCAAGCAGCTTTACTACCTAAAGTAGATTTAGAACAATCAATCACAGCTTTCAACATGCTAAGTCATATATAAATGCAAACTGAAAAAATCACAAGATACCTTCTCCAGAGTGTCTTCAATAGCTTCATCACTCAATTTTTCACTTCCACCCTTTTTAAGAATGTTATCACAAAATGTTGCAAGGAGTTCAGCACTCGAACTTCCAGAAACACCCTTGTTGCAGAAGGTTTCAAAGGCCTCTTTAAGAGCCTATACATATAAGAAAATTGAAACTTGTTGGTCACTTACTGCTAGAGGAAGGAAGTCAGGTAAAATAAATGTAACATTGTCATAATCTGAACCTTGTGGAAGAGCGTGTGATTTTGGAAACAGTCATTTACGTATGCCATGTATTTGTCGTGGAGGTCAAGGACTTTCCTCACAAATACCTGGATTATGAGCACATATTTTAGTCCAAAATGTGAAACCGCATGCAAATAAAAGAAATGGAAAATCAGAATACATTACCTGTTCCTGCAATCCAACAATGTCCCTCTTTTCTACCTGTAAAAGACACCTTCATATTAGAAAGATGCAGAGAGAACCTAATACTTGCAGTTAACACTTAACAGACAGTATTCCAAGGCTAAATTATCAACAAACAATTTCAGAATGTGAAGGAGTAATTTAATGTCTGCCTTTTTCAGGCTTAGACCATAAGCATGTGATTAAGAAACATGGAATGCAAGAAGTTACACTGTAGGGGACTAACTACTATGAATAACCTTTTAAAATACAAGAATTGTATTCAAGACATAACAGGTGGATAACTACGACATATTGTTCAAAATAAAAGGCCGATGTACTACTTTATATAAATGAAGTAAACAAAAATTAAAACTACTACGAATAATCAAACCTTCTTGTTGCTCGCAGAATCTTCTGCCTGTTTAACCAAGGCAGTACCTCCAGCTGTAACATGCTGTGGGTGGGAAATCATTTTATGTTAGAAATTAAATATACATATCAAAGATGGAAGAGTATAAGCAGCATTTAATTTTTGAAATGGAACGCAGTTACAAGGAATAATCAAAACAATCACTCACCTGCTTAAAACAATTAGAGACAGGGTCTAAACCTCGGGGTATCTTAGAGAAGAGCCTATACATCCTCGACAAATCCTCAACCTAATGCACAAAAAATGCTGGGATTTAATATCAAGGAGCAATTCAATTAAGCATCAAAATCCATACATGATGACTGGTCTCAAAGTTCTATGTACCTTGTCATCCCTTAGTAAAGCATGACAGCCTGAGTGCTCTTTCTCTAACAGTTGGGTGGCATACACAGACAACAGCTCGTGTTGTACTCTCTATCAGAATTGAAAGAAAAAAAATCAAACAAACCCACACAAGATAAAACTAGACTGAATAAAAAAAGTACATGATCATGAACGAGCCGTTATTAAAGGTAGAAATATTTGAATACTTAGTCTAGATCTGATCATATGAACAAAAGAACTGACCTCAAGCAACTTTGTCTCACTGCTTGAATGAAGATAATGAGCAACCCTGTCCTTTTCTCGCTTCAAACACTCTTCAGCCTGGAATTTCCAGAAACATAATTAGAAAGCAAGCATAAAAGTCTCCACATAATTAGAAAGCAAGCATAAAAGTATCCAGGACAGTCACTTCAGCCATTCTCTTCCTCAATATGTTTCCCCAACATATTTGTGTTTCTTAGAAATTTGGGGTTATGAACTGATAATAAATCTTACCTTCAGCAAATAGTCCGGACAAGAATCTTCTAAGATCCAGTTAGAAGCCTTCCGTGAATAGTAAGCTGCTGAGTCGTTCAACATTGGTTCTTCAAAGTCATTTTCGTAATAATTCATCTGCCCCCCTCCAATTTCAACAAAAATATCTATGATATTCTTCAATAAAGCTCGGTCTATTTGTTCTCCTTCTCTCTCTTGATCAATCTAGTCACAGGATAAAAAAAAGTACATTAAAATCTTAGTAAAAATAAAAAATAATGATACAAAGGAATCAATAATATAAACGTACCAAAGTTATAACAGCACCCCTTACTTTCTCATTCAACTCTTGATACACCTGAAATCAAAATCAAAATTCAATAAGGGTGAAGAACAAGGAGCATACTGAATTAATTCAATTAAACATAAAAGGCATGTGAGTAGAGAAAGCCAGATATTCAGATACCAGTTCTCGGAAACATGTCAGGCCAACGTCCTTAAGTGCTGGAAGTGACCTTCTAGAAATGAAGTACCGATCAAGATAATGAAAGAATCTTGAAAGCCATCGCACCATGATTTTGTGATTGATCCACCTTTGCACAAGCTCCCTCAACATGAATTCATCATGCTTCTCCCTTGAAGAAGGCAGAACCTTCATGAAGAACAGAAAAGTCAAGATAGAGGAAAAAATAAACAGCATAAACCAATATCTGGAAATAAACGGATGAATAACTTAGAATGCAAAACTTAAAAGTGCTTCCAAAATCCCGAGAGGATAGTAAGATCCCAATATTGTGTAAGAACAGATCAAAACTTCAGACTTCTTTCAACAACCCAAAAATGATAAAATCAAGAATTCAGCACCTCAAAAAGTTCCCCAATAAGTGCCAACATACTCTTTCAATGAACAGTATATAATAAATTATCTAACATGTCCTTACCGTTTCCAGGATGTATTCTTCGAAAGCCTCCTTATACTTTTCATACAACTGCTGCGAGTAATCATTCGGAGGCTTTTGAGTACACATGTTGTATATAGTCCTGTAAATAAGATTGTTAATGTTTAAAATTGATAGAAAGAAAAAAAGCATTTCAGACTATAACACAACGTATTGTTAATGTATAGTACTAAAATATTACGTGTAGAGCGTCATATACTCCTCTGAACTGAACTGTGTCTCAGGCCGTCCTTCTAGAATATTTTTCAGTTTGGTAACACCTGTTCTCATTATGTTCCATCCTACATCTAAACTAATGGGTTCACCCTGCATCGAGGACATCTTGACTACCAACCAAAATCAACACAACACGCCACTTATGCGTGTTAATAACCTGTCACTGAAACAAACACCAAACAAAGTACATAAGAAACAAGCAAAAAATCGAGTAATATTCAAATTTAAATTATATGTACACTACATTTGAGTGCAG
Organism: Euphrasia confusa; assembly: GCA_954870475.1. Lineage (NCBI taxonomy): Eukaryota > Viridiplantae > Streptophyta > Magnoliopsida > Lamiales > Orobanchaceae > Euphrasia > Euphrasia confusa. The sequence continues at coordinate 38,350,102 of OX940952.1, forward strand.
GAACAATAAGGATTCGATACTAGCACATACAATGACTATTTGCTAATACTAAAACACGATGCCGGGCAAATAAAGCAATATTCAGTAAAATCTATCCACAATACCTCAACATGAACACTACATTGTGTACTGCCAGTATAAAACTTGATGAGAAAATCAATGTCCCTAATACATTAATCCCAATAAAAACACTAAAACCCCATTCAAACTTCCACCACGATAATCACTAATCAAACCCGCCGAGCCCTTGATTAGGATACTAAATCTAATACAAACAACGAGCCAACAAACTACACAGCATACTAATCAATAACTCCAACAACAAAACAATGTTCAGTACCTACAACAAATCAGGAGAAATATATAAACGTTGGGTATGTAAGTGCGTCTGTATTTCAACAATCCAACACTATTTTTTCCTGAAAACCTCCCAAAATCGAAGAAAAAAAAGGAGAAAAAAAACATGAAACAGTCTATGTTAAACCCTAGAAACGTAAACAGAAATCGCAGGAAGAAAACGAGAATCTACAAAACCCTAACAAAAACCCTAACACGAAGTTCGAGTCGGAACTGAAAACAGTGAAGAAAAGAAGAAACACGAAGAAAGCGAATAACAGAGACGATCGCCGGAGAGGATCATACCTCTCGCACGGTCGCACCGAAAAGAATAAGAAGCACGATACGCAGTGTCGAGGGTTTCACAATGTGTATTTATAGGGAGAGGGGAGCCAGAAATCCTGATGGAGGTGGAGACCTTGTTGGGATATGAGAATCCCTGCGCTCGGATTTTTTTTCCTTTCCCTAATTTTCTCTTATTATTATTATTATTATTATTATTATTATATAATATTTCGTCTTATTCCAATTGTAAGTAAGTCGGCATGTATTTAATTAAATATGTACATAATTTGAAATTTTTAAATACTGTATGTATAATTATAGATGTGCAATATGTTCACATAAATAAAATATCATATGATCATTTATTTTTTACTTAATATGTGCAATTGTTAGTCGGCATGTATTTAATTAAATACGTAAATAATTTGAAATTTTAAATTACTGTATATGTATAAATTATAGATGTACAATATGTTCACATAAATAAAATATCATATGATCATTTATTTTTTACTTAATTAATTATTGTAACATTTGGACTTTTTGCGTATCAAAGTTCAACTATTGACGACTTCAATATCAATAGTTGCTATCGAATCAACTTGATTATCACTAATTAATCGGGTGTATTTTTAAAATTTCTATAAGTGAATAACTAAAAACTAAAAAAAATAAACTTGTTGGTATTATTAATTTATTTAATCAATGAATATTTTAAATTAATAAATTAATCTTTCAATTCCAAACATATGTGCATTTGATTAAGAAAACTACTCACTCCACATAGAAATAAAATCTTTTTTATATATATTTTACAAAGAAAGTTGTCATATTTGTACGAAATGAAAAATATTATTTTTTAATTTTTTTGACCAAAATTTAGTAAGTTCAAATAGATTTTCAATAAAAATAAAAATAAAGTACTTGTGTGTCTAAAGTTTAAAAAGTTAACCAATGAAATTTAAAAATTTTAAATACTTGGGATATTCCATGTACTATATATATGTTATTTATCAATGTATCCTGTATTCATATATTTAGATTGTAATTAGGCAAGTATCTTGAAATTGAAAATATACATTGCAAGTGATGGCAATTGTTGAGTTTTTTTTTTTTTTTCATTTCATACTCTTAAAATCAAATCTAAGCAATCCATTAAAGGTAGAAAACAAAATTAAAAAGTTGTTACATATAAACATCACGAGGAAGAACATGTAATTATCAATCATGTTCAGGTGGAAAATGGGATGCCTCAAGGCTCCGGGCTTTTGCCGGTTGGATGCAAGTCGGGTGACGATGATCTTGGAAACGTGCGATCGGTCATTTCCAAAGTTTCGATTTCTCGTTTTGCGAAAACTTTTTTCAGGACCATGTTGTTCTTATGTACTGTGCAATGGGGCGCGAAGCATTAATCTTTCAAGGTTTTCGACTACAAATTAACCGACGAGTGTCTCTACAACTTGTGCAGGTGGACGTTAGAGAAAGACGGTATATATTTTAGAAACAAAGAAATGTACGTATGAAAAAAAGAAGTATAATTGCCTTAATTAATTGCTGAGAATTACAAGTAATGTGATATGATTATTAGGGATCGAATCAAACCAAACCAAATTGAATAAATAAATAAATTTTAGTTCATTTTTATTTATTGTGTTTTGTTCGTTGCTCCCACTACAAAGTATATCCATTTTCACTATAAATAAATATATCCGAACAGAACAATGTATGTAAGCAAGTTTTTGATAGGCATTGTTATAAGAGAATATTATATTCGACCTACTAATATAAATATTAAGTTGTCCAGTTAATCTAATCGTTCGAGTTTATACTAGTGAGTTTAATATATTCTTCAGTACATAATATATTCGACTCACGTACAAATGTAAATGTAAAATTGTCAAACTTCTTTAACCATTCAAGCTGTTAGGTGAGGTGACTTCTAACAATTGTAAAAAATCAAAGTTAATTAGTGATAATGATAATTAGGCTGTTTGAGAGACCATGTTTATATATAAGAATTTTAATTTTTTTAGTAATTAAGATAATTTGAATATGGTCAAACAATTGACTTATTGTGTTTTGTAAGCTTTGACTGGATTGTTAAATTTGATTATTTTAAGAATGTAGAACCAAATGTGTATGGAATGAAATTGAAAAAAATCTCAACAATTGACATAACTTGCAATGCAATAAAAGCAATCATCTTAATCCCTCTAAATCAATTTTAAAAATAAAATTCATGATGTGTTGGCCCACTATAAATGTAATTAAAATACATTTGTATTATAACTGAATCACGTTAATTTGGTCTTTTTTTTTTATTCAAAACGCAATCACAAAAAAATGCCACAAGTTATTTATTCGAAAACACCACTCCCTCGTTCGAGTACTTACAATATAACACATCACAAACCTAAAGCCAACCATACTTCTTTTCATACAATCAAGAGAGCAGATGAGTTTTGTGTGTATGGAATCCTTATACATTTATTGTTTTACTCCTCTAGAAGTTGCACCTTTTAGCTTCAGTAGGAATTTCTATTTTAGATTCCCTGAATATCAATATCACGCCTATCCAACACGCCCCTGGATTAATTAGTTAGGCTTCCTTCATCAACTCTATAAAAGTACGTGGATCGTCTTAGACGAGAAAGGTAAGTGATATATGTTCTTCATGTAGAAATCCTTTTCCCATGATGATCTCTTACTATTTAACAGGCTACTGCTTACCCGTTGATTGGTTGCAAAACTGATGCAAGCTTTACTAAAAAACTAATTATATCTCGCCTCAAAGTTTTTAGTTTGCCATTTTTGTATTTTGATAAAGTTAATTTGTCGATAGTTAGAACTGAAGATGGAGCCTATTTTCGCTTCTTCGTCTTTTGCAGCAGAACTCGTGAAAACACACTGAGCCAGCTGAAAGTTTGATGTGCAGTATTGTGAAATGCTAAAAATTGCATTTTTTGGTGTAGAGTGAAATGATTAAAATTTAATGTGAAAAAGAAAAGAAAAAAGATGTAGAACAAATATTATACTAATAACCAAATTACTACTAAGTCTTTCAATAAAAAAGGGAAAAAAAAAGTACATAGAGATTAAAAATATGTGTAATTAAGAACCCGATGAAAGATCCATAAGAAAAGGCATGCATAAAATTAACCCAATAAGTACTCTCGGGAAGTTCCGCAATCTTCTTATATGATTTATCAATGAGATTATACTCAATAACACATTTCCCCCAAAAAATAAACACCAAATCACCATTGGTTGGACGAACAAACGTCCCCCCGATTTTCACATTTTCAACCAAATTCTTCGACCTTTTAAACTTTTTATCGTGAACCAAAAACCAATTACAATCATCATCTTCGTTATAATTATTCAACCTCCAAACTTTCAAATGGATCATTTCTGTTGTATCCATTAGGAGAACTTGTATCAACCTAAGTTCGTCCACTCCACCACTTACATGTAAAACTCCGGCTTCAAATGCAAAAAGTTTATCGCCAGATGGAATGTCGATGGCCCCACACTTTTCTTTCGACAAATCCAAATAAACAAGTTTCCCTATCTTCGAAGAGCTTCCCACCCAATTAAAACAAAACCTCGTTCCACCTAATTATAGTTGAGCAGTAACCGTCGCTCCAAAACGTATCGAGCGGACAAGGAAATTAATTATTTAATCTCCCACATTCTTGATTCAGAGTCGTACACTGACATGACTACCATGCAACGATCCGGTTCTAGCGGAAGGACACGATAACGAGGAGAAAGGACTTCCACGACTTTGAATTGACTTTTGGTTGGTATAGTTACTATTGAGTGCACATTCCCTACATTCCCATAACCGCCCTCCATAGCCGGGAGCTGAAAATTTTGTTTGGTTATCAGATTGCAGATATAGAGATCATCACTGTAACTTTTGCCAGTGGAAACGTACTACCATGGGTGAAGGCAAGAAGTCCAAATAACACTTTTAAATTTGTTGGCATTATTTATTTAATTAATTAATTAACACTATTAAATTAATAAAGTATTCTTTCAATCCCAAATATATGTGCATTGGATTTGGATTAAGAAAAGTACTCTCTCAACAAAGAAATAAAATCCTTTTTTCTTTTTTTACAAAAAAAGTTGTACTCACCCACATAGAGATAATTAAAATCTCTTTTTTTTTTTTTTTGTATTTTACAAAAAAAAAATTTGTCATATTTATAAGAGATAAAGAGTATATTTTTTTGACCAAAATGTAGCTAGTAGGTGAGAATATATAATTTAAATTTAAAAAATAAAGTAATTGTGTACCAAATAAATAATGCACACATTTTTTTTAATGTCTATACTTAATATGCTCACTTTTAAAAATATTTTTTTTAATTTTATTTTACACTTTATTAAAATACAATTGTAGTATTAGTTAACTTTTTACCTAAATATTAAAAATCATATTAAGTTGAATTATACTAAGTGAATTGAAAATCTGCTATGTGTATATAAATGAACTTTTCTCCGAATCATTTTTCAAATTAAAATTCAAGAAAATTAAATCAAGCACGGTACAATTTACCAGAATAAATTTATCCGGATCACCACCACCACATGGTCGCGAACAGTGACAGAACCAAGAATTACGTCCAGGGGGCACAATAGTATGACAATTTTCTCTAAATAGTATGATTAATTCCAAAGTTTATCGAAAAACCAAATATTTTTTTCGAGTTAATATTATGACATTTTTCCCCCAAATTTTATGATAATTTCATTAATTTTAATGAAAAATTAGAGGATAGACTTTCATTTGTTGTTTTATACTGTTGGAGTTGTGTACTTAATGTCTAGATTTAAGTAACGGTAAACTCCCGATCATAGCATTTAATCTATTTAATTAATAAATAATTATTTGCATTTAATTATATGCAAATCATGGTTCTGGATTTTATACGTTGTAGTTAGTATGGTGCTGCATGGGCGCACAGAAGATCATACTATCGGTTACTCGTATTTAATCGAACAGTTGCTCACGACCTAGATAGACACGAACTAATCCATCGGTATAGTCGTTGTGTGAGGGAGAAAATAATTTATCTTAATTATTTTATCACACTTGTACACTTGGTGTATTGGGCGGATCGATCGAGACTCATCAATTAGGATTGCTCGGCGATAATTGATTTGAGGCTCGGAGTATTTTATTCTTAATCCCTGAAATAATTGCGGGTGTGTATATTTAATATAAGTGACTTTGATTTACCAAAGGAATTAACCGGTTTTGATAATTGGGTTAATTACCGGTTAAGTTGGGTCACTATATTTTGTATATGGCATGCCGTGAATTCTTGAAGGGGCAGTGTATCCCGGAAGGGTTGATAATATCCCCGAGATGAGTTCATAAGGAATTATTGTGTAAACCTCATGAGTGGATTCGTTCCGCACAATAATTAAGGTTGAATGGTACTAGTCTCGGATTCAAGAGATGAATATAATTTATTGGGCAATAAATAAATTTATTCATGGATATTTAAATCTTAAATACACGGAATAAATAATACTAAGATGGAGAAATATTATTTGATATAATATGGAATAATATTGGGAGTGCAATTTTATTTATATAGTGGAAAATAAATAAAATTAATATTGATAAGAATTAATAGATTTGGGTTGGACCCAATTTAATTTTCAATATTGAAGCCCAATATTTATTCTCCTTATGATCCCCTTCGTAGCCTATATAAGCACTACATGGTCTTCACTTTTCATTAACCTAAGTTACGCCAATCATAAAGTTCTGAGAGTGAGGAAGATCCATAGGAGTCCGATAGATCGTCGCCCACACGACGTTCGGACGAGGTGCTAGGAATACGCGGGAAGATCACAAGGTCGTCAACCGAATTCGTTTCTCCGTACAACGATTCGAGGTAATAATCGAGAATCCCCCTCTTTGATTATTTGTGTTGTTTAATCGTAATATGTACATGAACAAGACGATCCGGGAACGTCGAGACCGGGATACGGGGATCTTGTGATCCCCGTCGGGATCGAGAGGGGCGGCCGAACCCTAGGGTTCGACCGCCGGTACCGCGCGCCGAAAGGGGAGCCCCGGCTGGACGCCGGGGCACGCGATCGACTCCGGTCGATCGCTGGGGTGCCACGGGCTGGTGCCGTGGCGGACCCCAGCCGCCCCTTCGACGGCGGCGTGCGCAGCGGGAGGCAGCCGCGGCTGGATGCCGCGGCTGGAGCGATCGAGCCCTAGCTCGATCGCGGGGCTGTCGAGGGCTGGTGCCTCGACTGGGCGCCCCTCCTCCCGTCGGATGGCGGCGGTGAGTCGCCGGACTCACCGCCAGGGGGCTGTTCCGAACAGCCCCACGGGGATGCCGCGCATCCCCGGCGATCGCCATGCACGGCGATCGCGAACCCCGCGGATGGGGTTCGGCTAGGGTTTAGCCGCGGGTTCATCCCGCGGCGACGCTCTTGTCGAGCCCGGTTCTTCGCGTTCGTAGATCCGACTCGTGGGAGAAAATCGGCTGGGGGCGGGCTGCGTGTCTTCGGATACGTAGTCTCCAAAGGTCGGACTCCTGCGGATGAGTCGGTGTTCGTGCGATCTCCGGCGAGGGGTTTTCGGTCGGGTTATCGGTTCCGCAATTAGATAGCCCGGGACATCGAATCCCATCAAATGGTATCAGAGCGTTCGGTTTCGTGTTCATGTATATGTTCGATTATTGTTCTACCTTGCAGGATTTCCGGCTATCATGGTTGGATTTAATTAATTGTTTTTTAATTAATTATCATGATTATTAAACTCTCGGACATGTCGAGATTCGTTTTGTGTGGTTGAATGGTTGTAATAGTAAAAATTCGGGGGTTGACCGAATTTAGGATTTATTATTACGCACTTTATTTTCCGGAAAATGTATAGGGTCGATTTCATGTATAGAATCGATACCGGAATTGTAATTTAAATTTTGTAATTTTAATTACGTTGGTTCGATGATGAGACGATCACCGGAAGACGAAGAAGTGACGAGAAGACAAGGGCTTGGGATCGATCACATGGTGGTGATCGACCCACGGCCTAGCCGGCGGTGGCTAGGCGGCGGCGGCGCTCCTCCCGAATGGCCGGCCGATCCTTCTTCGTGGGGATGGCGTGGGATCTCCTAATCCCGTGCTATTCCTACAAAATCTACTTTCCCAATTAATTCGGATTTTTCCTTTTTGAGTACTTTCCTTTTTGGAAACTCTCATGGATTAGGAAAAGAATTAATTTAAATTAATTTTATTTTCTATTGATTTATTTCCTTCATGGATTTATTTAAATTAATTTTATTTTCTATTGATTTATTTCCTTCATGGAATTATTCATAGATTAGAAATTTAATTAATTTAGTACTAAATTTATTTTTCCTATTTGATTATTCCTACTCATGGGAATATTCATGGATTAGGAATAAAAATAAATTTAAAAAGTAGTAGTCCTAATTTATTTTATTTCCTTGTTCTATTATAGATATCTTCTAGAATATTCCAAATTTTATTTGGATAGACTATTCTAGAGATTTAATAGAACTAGATAGGAAAATAAATAAATAAAAATATTAATAATATTTAATTTTATTTTTGATATATTCGATTGACTTAATTTTCGAATTAAGTAACTTTTGGATTAATTGAAAATAAATAGATTTAAATATTAGAGATTAATATTCTCGTCACATGGAGCATTCAAGAAACGAAGACTGAAGACTAGAAGATGCATATGAAGATAAAGCCATGATAGTCGGGGAAAAATAATTTCTCTAGCATTATTTTTGACTATGTGCTATGTGCTTTATTGCTTTCATGCATGCTTATGTGTTTAATTATGCATTAGATAGCGTATCCCTTTATTATAAAAAGCTAAGTGGGAGAGGGGATGGAAACATTCCCATGGTCTCCATTACTGTTCTCTTGGTGACTCTTATGGACTTTTGAAGTTCGTATAGATGTGTCATTGGAGGAGAATTCTTGTAATTCCTCTTACAAGAAACATTGATCAAGTTTATCAAACAATGCCTAATTTGTCTTTCTGAAACTGACTTCAAGTCGACTCATTCTCACCCCGGGGAGTGGAATGGAGCCAGAGCCACTTGGTCATGTAGAGGACACAAATTAGAGACTTCCGTGCCATTCTTTGATAGGTGGGTCGCTCGTCTGCTCGGCTCCCTCATTCGTGAGAGATAGGGTCGTTCGCATGGTGAATCACTGGTTAGAAACTTCGAGTTTCACTTATGATTCTCCACGTATTGATTTACAAGATTAAATGGATCTGGTAATTGGGAGTCAATTATAAAAGTCTCTTAGTGAAGTAAACGTCCACACCACGTGGCTTGCTGCACTGACGGATTTTGGATTAATTGATGTAGACAGTTGTAAGGAATTGTGAAGAGTTGTGAAGTTATCGTAAACGTCCACACCACGTGGCTTGCGGTAATGTAGCAATTCCTAACGATTCACTTTGGTGCTGAGTAATGGTTTACACTTAGATACGCCTTGTAGTATTCCTCCCCACGAGGTTCCGCTATAAGCGATGTATGACCAAAGAAAATCTAATTGCTAAATCATTTGGGTGGGTAAACGTCCACACCACGTGGCTTGCCTTACCTGATGGGATTTTAGATGTGATTAGTAATTTAATGATATTATTTAAGGGAGATAATATCGGATATTAAATTAATTGTTTGTTTAAATGTGCTTATAGGTTTAGAGAATAGCTATGAACCCACTTCTATGATACTCAAGGAGCATAAGCTCACTGGCACCAACTATATTGATTGGAAGAGAAATTTAGACATTGTCCTAACTTCGGAAGAGTACAAGTATGTACTCCATGAAGTGTGCCCTGCCGAGCCCACGGCTGCCTCAACTGATGAGGAAAAACTGGCATATCGGAAGTGGAAAAAGGCTGATGAAATGGCTAGGTGTTATATTTTGGCTTCCATGTCGAATGTACTCCAAACCCAACATGAGCCAATGGACACTGCCTATGATATGATGTTTAACCTCAAGGAGATGTTTGGGGAGCAAGATCGTGCGGCTAGGCAAGAAGCCATGAGAGTCCTTATGTCGACTACTCAGTCTGAAGGAACGCCCGTTGGGGAGCACGTTCTTAAGATGATGAGTTTGTTGAATGAACTTGAGGTCCTAGGAGCTTCTATTGATGCTGAGACGCAAGTCGACATCATACTCCAGTCTCTGGCCCCTAGTTTTGAGCAGTTTCGTATGAGCTATAATATGGGTAAACTATCTTATACTCTTGCGCAACTCCTGACTGAACTGAAGGCGGCAGAGGGGATCTACAAGAAGGGCAAGTCTCAAGCGCTTGTAGCTACCAAGTCCAAAGGCTTTAAGCCTGGTGGAGGTAGGGGCAAGAAAAGGAAGCAAGCCTGGAAACCCAGTGGTGTCAAGAGAACTGCACCACAAGTGGGGGCTGCAAAGCCAAAGGGTAAGTGCTTCCGATGCAACAAGATGGGACACTGGAAGTCTGAATGTCCTCTCAGAGGTACGAATTTTTCTTTAGTCGTAAAAACATAGTCAGCGGTATTATCTACTAAGAATTCTGGTGTGTAGATATGGAACCACTGACGGTATGTGCATTTTTTGAAATGCAGGGGTTCCAGAAAACCCGGCGACTTAGAGAAGAAGAATTCGAGTCTACATGGGCAAAGCTGTTGGGGTAGCAGCGGTTGCAGTGGAAGACATTTATCTGTTTTAAGTTTTCATTTCACTTATTGCTTATGTACCCCTTTTATTTTGAAAAGGAACTTCGTTCTGTTTTTCTTTATTAATGGATATTTTATTTCTTTAATCATTGGATGGTTTGGATAAGAAATAATGGTGATATTCATTATGGTACATTAGATAGCAATATGTGAATGATGAATCCTTAGTCTACCACGATGCAACAAACCGTTATAACTTGTTTTACTTATTAGATATTTCTTTATCATTATACTTATGAAATCTTATACTTAGTAGTATTTTCAAATAAAATTCGTATGGTCGAAATTGATTTGATCAATTATAGTTGAAGGAATGGACCTTCCGACCTAAGGATTGAATTTGGAGGATAATACGTCTAAGCAAACCTTTCTGGAAAAAGGATAGAATTCAGAAGAGTATTGGAAATGATTAGATATGCAGACATATGTGTATATTAGAGAGGTATGAGTAATTCTTTCAAAGAATACTCAGTGATGGATTAGAATGCTTGATGTGCCATAAAAGCAAAGTGTTTTGACTTGTCAATGGACACAAAGCTATTATGGGGAACCATCAAAGTATATCCATTAGAAGCCTGTGACTCGGTCGCGGAGGCCATCACCTATCTAGATAACACATAGCATAATCAAAGAGACGAGCCGTGCACTTACGTGTAGAGATGGTGCGTTGTAAAGAAATAGAAATCTAATAGTAAGAGAACAAGTTGTTCGGAATTACCTATGTTCTATGGATATTCCTGGAGACAACAACATATTCAATATGGTTGTAGGATATCCTAGATAAACGAAGTATTGTGTGTTCTATAGTACTATGAACCAGAGGGACGTCTCGTCCGGTTCATAGAGGAAAAACTATTAGATGAACTGCAATGCCCTAATTGACAAAATACTTTAAAATGAGGAAAGGGAAAGACTGAGAACCAGCCTGACCGAGTAGTAGTACACCACTAACTGCACCTAATGTTGTTACTGTTACACACCGGGACGCCATTGCAGTGGGAGGTTGTTAAGCAACTAAAGATGCTCATAAGACTGGAGGAGTTTTGAACTCTGGATCCAGTATACATGAAATCGATCCCTAGATCTGCATAGGATTAGCAAAGAAGGTGTGTTAGAGACGTGACGGAAACAAAGGTGGTGTTTCTCGGAGATTTTATGTAGATAACTTTTTATCATTGGCAACAATGTAAAAGTGTTGTCAGACATAAAATAGAGGTTGTCTAAATAAATCGAGATATAAGATTAAGAAGAAGTTAGAGCATGTTCTTAAGATCTTATGATCTAGAGATAAGAACATTGTACTTCTCCTAGACATCTTGTACGATTAAGGTTTGTTTTTAAACATGCATACTTCTGAGAAAGGTTATTGCCTTTCAGAGACAGAACATACATCTATCTAAAGGGTATGTGTTTGAACATATGAAGGAGATAGATGAGAACAGAGCAGTTTCCTATACTTCAAGTATGGAAAGCTCTATAGATGCAATGTTGTAAAACAAGAACCTGATATCAACTATGCGGTTTGCGTAGTGGGAGGATATCAAAGTAATCTGGATAAGGGATGTTCGAATGCTGCAAGAATACTTTCATAGTACTAGCTTGAGCAAGACGAAATCTTCTTAGATTACAGATTCTCAGATCCAAAAATCAGAGAAGGACCAGTGAAAGTCGATATCAGGCTATGTGTTCACTTTTAGAAAGAGGTGGAACCATGAAGTAAAAGAGTGATAAGCGGGACGCTTCTCAGAGACTCTCATAACCGAATAGCAGCCTCAGAGGCAGCGGAAGTTTTGGTTAGGTTCCGGGATAACCTCTTGACTTGGATATGACTCTTAGTTTACCAAAGGCTATTAGATAGCGGTGCACGGTGAACTAGAAGAGGTCATAAGTCAAAAAGTGATGTTAACACATAGAGCAAGTACCACCTGATACGAGTCATCGTCAGGGAGACGACGTAGTAGTCACCAAGATAACTTCAGAGCGGCAACCTAGATTGCTCACTCACATAGTACTTCTCGGAAGTACACTTTAAAGCACGTGATGAGTATGGGAACCGGGAGTTTGGAGGAAATGACTAGACCTTAGTACAAGTGGGAGATTGTTGGAGTTGTGTACTTAATGTCTAGATTTAAGTAACGGTAAACTCCCGATCATAGCATTTAATCTATTTAATTAATAAACAATTATTTGCATTTAATTATATGCAAATCATGGTTCTGGATTTTATACGTTGTAGTTAGTATGGTGCTGCATGGGCGCACAGAAGATCATACTATCGGTTACTCGTATTTAATCGAACAGTTGCTCACGACCTAGATGGACACGAACTAATCCATCGGTATAGTCGTTGTGTGAGGGAGAAAATAATTTATCTTAATTATTTTATCACACTTGTACACTTGGTGTATTGGGCGGATCGATCGAGACTCATCAATTAGGATTGCTCGGCGATAATTGATTTGAGGCTCGGAGTATTTTATTCTTAATCCCTGAAATAATTGCGGGTGTGTATATTTAATATAAGTGACTTTGATTTACCAAAGGAATTAACCGGTTTTGATAATTGGGTTAATTACCGGTTAAGTTGGGTCACTATATTTTGTATATGGCATGCCGTGAATTCTTGAAGGGGCAGTGTATCCCGTGTTGGAATTCGATATCCCGGGTTATCTAAATTTGCGGAAACCGACAACCCGACCGAAATCCTCTCGCCGGAGATGAAACCGCGAACCACCGCACGAGCCGGAGCTCGACCGAGCACCACACGGGACGAACCCGCGCGCCCAGCCGAGCCCCCGCACGGGGCTCGCGATCGCTAACCCTAGCGATCGCCGGGGATGCACGCGCATCCCCGTGGGGCTGTTCCGAACAGCCCCCGGCGGTGAGTCCGGCGACTCACCGCCGCCGCCGAGGAGGGCGGTGCGCCCAGCGCACCCGCCGCGGCCCAGCCGCGGCTCGCCCGGCGATCGACCCCGCGGTCGATCGCGTGCCCCGGCGTCCAGCCGGGGCGTCCTCGTGTGGGCCCCGCGATCGATGCCCTAGGGCTCGATCGCACCCCTCGGCTCCCAGCCGAGGGTCCTTCGAACCTTCGCCGGGGATCTCGAATCCCCGTCCCCGAAGTTCGTCGTTTACCCGGATCGTCCGTTCATGTATGTATCACAAATAATCCACATAAATTCACACAAAGGAGTTTATGATTTTACCTTTTAATTCGTTGTGCGGAGAAACGAATCTAAGTTGATGACCTTACGATCTTCCCACGTATTCCTTGCACTAGCTTGAACGTCGGGTGGGCGACGATCCTCCAAGCTTATGGATCCTCTTCAACTCTCTAGAACTATCAACTATTGATATTCTTGTCTTGTCTAAAAAAGTGAAGACCATGTAGTGCTTTTATAGGCTACGTAGGGGATCTAAAGGAGGTGGAATATTGGGCTTCCAATATTAATGATTAAATTGAGCCCAAGCCCAAATCTATTAATCTCCCATTAATATTAATTAATTTATTTTCCACTATATAAATTAATTGCACTCCCAATATTAAACCATATTATATCAAATAATATTTCTCCGGTAGTATTATTTATTCCGTGTATTTAAGATTTAAATATCCATGAATAAAATTAATTTATTGCTAATTAATTTATATTCATCTCTTGAATCCGAGACTAGTACCATTCAACCTTAATTATTGTGCGGAACGAATCCACTCATGAGGTTTACACAATAATTCCTTTTGAACTCATCTCGGGGATATTATCAACCCTTCCGGGATACACTGTCCTGTCAATCATTCACGGCATGCCATATATAAAATATAGTGACCCAACTTAACCGGTAATTAACCCAATAATTAAATCGGTTAATTCCTTTGGTAAATCAAAGTCACTTATATTAAATATACACACCCGCAACAATATCAAGGATTAAGAATATAATACACTGAGACTCGAATCGATTATCGCCGGCAATCCTAATCGATGAATCTCAACGATCCGCTCAATACACCAAGTGTACAAGTGTGATAAAATAATTAAGACAAATTATTTTCTCTCTCACACAACGACTATACCGATGGATTGGTCCGGGTCCATCTAGGTCGTGAGCCACTGTTTGATTAAATACGAGTAACCGATAGTATGATCTTCTGTGTGGGGCCCGACACACCATACTAACTACAACGTATAAAATCCAGGACTATGATTTGCACATATTTAATTAATAATAATTAAAAGCAAACAATTGTTTATTTAATAGATTAAATGCTATGATCGGGAGTTTATCGTCACTTAAATCTAGACATTAAGTACACAACTCCAACAATCTCCCACTTGTACTAAGGTCTAGTCATTTCCTCCAAACTCCCGGTTCCCATACTCATCACGTGCTTTAAAGTGTACTTCCAAGAAGTACTATGTGAGTGAGCAATCTAGGTTGCCGCTCTGAAGTTATCTTGGTGACTACTACGTCGTCTCTCCTGACGATGACTCGTATCAGGTGGTACTTGCTCTATGTGTTAACATCACTTTTGACTTATGACCTCTTTTGGTTTACCGTGCACCGCTATCCAATAGCCTTAGGTAAACTAAGAGTCATATCCAAGTCAAGAGGTTATTCCGGAACCTAACCAAAAACTTCCGCTGCCTCTGAGGCTGCTATTCGGTTATGAGAGAGTCTGAAAAGCGTCCTGCTTATCACTCTTTCATTTCATGGTTCCACCTCTTTCTAAAAGTGAACACATAGCCTGATATCGACTTTCACTGGTCCTTCTCTGATTTTTGGATCTGAGAATCTGTAATCTAAGAAGATTTCGTCTTGCTCAAGCCAGTACTATGAAAGTACTCTTGCAGCATTCGAACATCCCTTATCCAGATTACTTTGATATCCTCCCACTACGCAAACCGCATAGTTGATATCAGGTTCTTGTTTTACAACATTGCATCTATAAAGCTTTCCATACTTGAAGTATAGGAAACTGCTTTGTCCTCATCTATCTCCTTCATGTGTTCGAACACATACCCTTTAGATAGATGTATATTCTGTCTCTGAAAGGCAATAACCTTTCTCAGAAGTATGCATGTTAAAAACAAATCTTAATCGTACAAGATATCTAGGAGAAATACAATGTTCTTATTTCTAGATCATAAGACCTTAAGAACATGATCTAACTTCTTCTCAATCTTATATCTCGATTTACTTAGACAACCATTATTTTATGTCTGACAGCATTTTTACATTGTTGCCAATGATGAAATGTTATCTACATAAAATCTCCGAGAAACACCACCTTGTTTCCATTACGTTTTCAATACACCTTTCGTCTTTGCCTTTTGATGAATCCATTAAATGGACTATCCCATCAATTCGCAAGTTCCACGATTCATAGCTTTATTTCAATCCATAAATGGATTTACTAAGCTTGTACTCTAAATGATCTAGCCTCTTAACAATAATCCTTATTGTTCCAAGCAGGCACATTTAGGTCTAGCACTGCCCTTATGCAGATCTAGGGGTCGATTTCATCTTTACTAGATCCAGAGTCCGAACTCCTCTAGTCTTATGAATATCCCTGGTTGTCCAACAACCTCCCACTGCAATGGCGTCCCGGTGTATAACAGTAATAACAATAGGTGCAGTATGTGGTGTACTTCTACTCGGTTTGGCTGGTTCCTAGTCTTTTGTCCTTCTTCTCATTTCAAGGTATTACGTCAATTTTAGGCTTTGTGGTTCATCTAATAGTCTTTCTCTATGAACCGGACAGGACGTCCCTCTGGTTCATAGTACTATAGAACACACAATACTTCGTTCATCTAGGATATCCTACAACCATATTCAATATGCCGTTGTATCTAGGAATATCCATAGAACATAGGTAGTTCCGTACAACTTGTTCTTTTACTATTAGATTTTCCATTTCTTGTTTACAGTGCACCATCTCTACACTTTAAGTGTATGGCGCGACCCTTTGGGATTGAATCCCAATTTTTGATTATGCTATGTGTTATTCAGATAGGTGATGGCCTCCGCGACCGAGTCGCAGGCTTCTAATGGATATACTTTGATGGTTCCCCATAATTGCTTTGTGTCCATTGACTAGTCAAAACACTTTGCTTTTATGGCACATCAAGCATTCTAATCCATTACTTGAGTATTCTTGAAAGAATTACTCGTACCTTTCTAATATACACATATGTCTGCATATCTAATCATTTCCAATACTTGTCTGAATTCTATCCTTTATCCAGAAAGGTTTGCTTAGATGTATTATCCTCCAAATTCAATCCTTAGGTCGGAAGGTCCATTCCTTCAACTTTAATTGATCAAATCAATTTCGACCATTTGAATCTTATTTGAAAATACTACTAAGTATAAGAATTCTCAAGTATAATGATTAATAAAGAAATATCTAACAAGTAAAACAAGTTATAGAATGGTTTGTTGCATTTGTGGTAGACTTAGGATCTATCATTCATATATTGCTATCTAATGTACCAGAATAGATAATGCCATTATTTCTTATCAAAATCATCCAATGATTAAAGAAATAAAATATCCATTCATAAATAATAGAAATCCAGAACTAAACGTTCTTTCTAAAATAAAGGGGTACATAAAGCAATAACTTTGAAATGAAATCCTATTTAACTACTAAAGCAGATAAATGTCTTCCACCGCAACCGCTGCCTCCTTTACAGCTTTGCCCGTGTAGACTCGAACTCTTCCTCTCTAAGTCGCCGGGTTTTCTGGAACCCCTGCATTCAAAATGCACATACCGTCAGTGGTTCCATATCTACACACCAGAATTCTGGTAGATAATACCGCTGACTATGTTTTTACGACTAAAGAAAAATTCATACCTTTGAGAGGACATTCAGACTTCCAGTGTCCCATCTTGTTGCATCGGAAGCACTTACCCTTTGGCTTTGCAGCCCCCACTCGTGGTACAGTCCTCTTGACACCACTGGGTTTCCAGGTTTGCTTCCTTCTTTTGCCCCTACCTCCACGAGGCTTAAAGCCTTTGGACTTGGTAGCTACAAGCGCTTGAGACTTGCCCTTCTTGTAGATCCCCTCTGCCGCCTTTAGTTCAGTCAGGAGTTGCGCAAGAGAATAAGATAGTTTACCCATATTATAACTCATGCGAAACTGCTCAAAACTAGGGGTCAGAGACTGGAGTACGATGTCGACTTGCGTCTCAGCATCAATTTGAGCTCCTAGGATCTCAAGCTCATTCAACAGACCCATCATCTTAAGAACGTGCTCCCCTACGGGCGTCCCTTCAGACTGAGTAGTTGTCATGAGGACTCTCATGGCTTCTTGCCTTGCCGCACGATCTTGCTCCCCAAACATCTCCTTGAGGTTAAACATCATATCATAGGCAGTGTCCATTGACTCATGTTGGGTTTGGAGTACATTTGACATGGAAGCCAAAATATAACACCTAGCCATTTCATCAGCCTTTTTCCACTTCCGATATGTCAGTTTTTCCTCATCAGTTGAGGCAGCCGTGGGCTCAGCAGGGCACACTTCATGGAGTACAAACTTGTACTCCTCCGAAGTTAGGACAATGTCTAAATTTCTCTTCCAATCAATATAGTTGGGGCCAGTGAGCTTATGCTCCTTGAGTATCATAGAAAGTGGGTTCATAGCTATTCTCTAAACCTATAAGCACATTTAAACAAACAATTAATTTAATATCCGATATTATCTCCCTCAAATAATATCATTAAATCACTAATCACATCTAAAATCCCATCAGATAAGGCAAGCCACGATAGTGTGGACGTTTACCCATCCAAATGATTTAGCAATTAGATTTGCTTTGGTCGTACATCACTATAGCGTTACTTCGATGGGAAGGATACTACAGAGCGTACCTAAGTGTAAACCATTACTCAGTATCTAAGAAGATTGTTTGGGACTCGTATATTACCGCAAGCCACGATAGTGTGGACGTTTACGCTAATACATGAACCTTCACTTTCTTCTATAACTGTCTACATCAATCGATCCAAAATCCCATTCAATGCAGCAAGCCACGATAGTGTGGACGTTTACTACACCAAAAGATTTTTACAATTGAAATCCAATCACTTGAGACATTCGATTTCATAAATCAAGACGCGGAGAGTCATAAGTGAAACTCGAAGTTTCTAACCAGTGACTCACCATGCGAACAACCCTATCTCTCATTAGATGAGGGAGCCGAGCAGACAATCGATCCATCTATCAAAGAATGGTACGACTGTCTCTAATTTGTGTCATCCACATGACCAAGTGGCTTTGGCTCCATTCCACTCCCCGAGGTGAGAATGAGTCGACTTGAAGTCAGTTTCAGAAAGACAAATTAGGCATTGTTTGATAAACTTAATCAATGTTTCTTGCAAGAGGAATTACAAGAATTCTCCTCCAATGACACATCTATATGAACTTCAAAAGTCCATAAGAGTCACCAAGAGAACAGTAATGGAGACCATGGGAATGTTTCCATCCCCGCTCCCACTTAGCTTTTTATAACAAAGGGATACGCTATCTAATGCATAATTAAACACATAAGCATGCATACAAGTAATAAAGCACATATCACATAGTCAAAATAAGCTAGAAAATTATTTTCCCGACTATCATGGCTTTATTCCATCTCCGTATGCGTCTTCTAGTCTTCAGTCTTCGTTCTTGAATGCTCCATGTGACGAGAATATTAATCCCAATATTTAAATCTATTTATTTTTAATAAATCCAAAAGATACTCAATTCGAAAAATTAAGTCAATCGAATAAATCAAAAATAAAATTAAATATTATTAATATTTTTATTTATTTTATTTTCCTATCTAATTCCATTAAATCTCTAGAATAATCTATCCAAGTCAAACTTGGAATATTCTAGAAGACTTCTATAATAGAATAAGGAAATAAAATAAATTAGGACTTTTCTACTTTCCAAGATTAATTAATTTCCATGTCCATGAAAATTCCCATAAGATAGGAATAATCAAATAGAAATAAATTAATTATTTTTCTATCTAATTCTATTAAATCTCTAGATTCCTATTCCAAGTAGAACTTGAAATATTCTAGAAGACTTCTATAATAGAATAAGGAAATAAATAATATTAATTCTTTTCCTATCTAATTCTATTAAATCTCTAGATTCCTATTCCAAGTAGAACTTGAAATATTCTAGAAGACTTCTATAATAGAATAAGGAAATAAATAATATTAATTCTTTTACTATCTAATTCTATTAAATCTCTAGATTCCTATTCCAAGTAGAACTTGAAATATTCTAGAAGACTTCCATAATAGAATAAGGAAATAAATAATATTAATTAATTCTTTTCCTATCTCCATGAGAGTTCCCACACTTAGGAATACTCAAAATAAGAAAACTTGAATTAATTAGGTAAGTAGTATCTTGGTAGGATTAGGAGTAGTACGGGTTGGGGATCCCCGCACCACCACCACCACCGACCGCCGCCACCACCGGAGAGGGCACCGCCACCGCCGCCCCAGCCGGCCGGCCACCACCTTGCCGGCGGCAGCCCCAGCCGAGGGGCGATCGACCCCTCCCCATGGCTTCGGTCATGGGGTTGATCGACCCCCCGGTTCTTCGTCCTCTTCGTCTTCTTCGTCTCATGAGTTCTCCGGTGGTCGTCTCGGCATCGATCCAACGTAAATAAATTACAAGAAATAAATTTACAATTCCGGTATCGATTCTATACATGAAATCGACCCTATACACTTTCCGGAAAACATAGAACGTAATAATAAATCCTAAATTCGGTCAACCCCCGAATTTTTTACTATTACAAGCATTCATCCACACAAAACGAATCTCGACATGTCCGAGAGTTTAATAAACGAACAATCATGGTAAATTAAATAGCAATTAATTAAACGAATAATTAATAATTAATTAAACCATGATAGTCGGAATCCCTGCAAGGTAGAACACATTTGAACACATACATGAACACGAAACCAAACGCTCTGATACCAGTTGTTGGAATTCGATATCCCGGGTTATCTAAATTTGCGGAAACCGACAACCCGACCGAAATCCTCTCGCCGGAGATGAAACCGCGAACCACCGCACGAGCCGGAGCTCGACCGAGCACCACACGGGACGAACCCGCGCGCCCAGCCGAGCCCCCGCACGGGGCTCGCGATCGCTAACCCTAGCGATCGCCGGGGATGCACGCGCATCCCCGTGGGGCTGTTCCGAACAGCCCCCGGCGGTGAGTCCGGCGACTCACCGCCGCCGCCGAGGAGGGCGGTGCGCCCAGCGCACCCGCCGCGGCCCAGCCGCGGCTCGCCCGGCGATCGACCCCGCGGTCGATCGCGTGCCCCGGCGTCCAGCCGGGGCGTCCTCGTGTGGGCCCCGCGATCGATGCCCTAGGGCTCGATCGCACCCCTCGGCTCCCAGCCGAGGGTCCTTCGAACCTTCGCCGGGGATCTCGAATCCCCGTCCCCGAAGTTCGTCGTTTACCCGGATCGTCCGTTCATGTATGTATCACAAATAATCCACATAAATTCACACAAAGGAGTTTATGATTTTACCTTTTAATTCGTTGTGCGGAGAAACGAATCTAAGTTGATGACCTTACGATCTTCCCACGTATTCCTTGCACTAGCTTGAACGTCGGGTGGGCGACGATCCTCCAAGCTTATGGATCCTCTTCAACTCTCTAGAACTATCAACTATTGATATTCTTGTCTTGTCTAAAAAAGTGAAGACCATGTAGTGCTTTTATAGGCTACGTAGGGGATCTAAAGGAGGTGGAATATTGGGCTTCCAATATTAATGATTAAATTGAGCCCAAGCCCAAATCTATTAATCTCCCATTAATATTAATTAATTTATTTTCCACTATATAAATTAATTGCACTCCCAATATTAAACCATATTATATCAAATAATATTTCTCCGGTAGTATTATTTATTCCGTGTATTTAAGATTTAAATATCCATGAATAAAATTAATTTATTGCTAATTAATTTATATTCATCTCTTGAATCCGAGACTAGTACCATTCAACCTTAATTATTGTGCGGAACGAATCCACTCATGAGGTTTACACAATAATTCCTTTTGAACTCATCTCGGGGATATTATCAACCCTTCCGGGATACACTGTCCTGTCAATCATTCACGGCATGCCATATATAAAATATAGTGACCCAACTTAACCGGTAATTAACCCAATAATTAAATCGGTTAATTCCTTTGGTAAATCAAAGTCACTTATATTAAATATACACACCCGCAACAATATCAAGGATTAAGAATATAATACACTGAGACTCGAATCGATTATCGCCGGCAATCCTAATCGATGAATCTCAACGATCCGCTCAATACACCAAGTGTACAAGTGTGATAAAATAATTAAGACAAATTATTTTCTCTCTCACACAACGACTATACCGATGGATTGGTCCGGGTCCATCTAGGTCGTGAGCCACTGTTTGATTAAATACGAGTAACCGATAGTATGATCTTCTGTGTGGGGCCCGACACACCATACTAACTACAACGTATAAAATCCAGGACTATGATTTGCACATATTTAATTAATAATAATTAAAAGCAAACAATTGTTTATTTAATAGATTAAATGCTATGATCGGGAGTTTATCGTCACTTAAATCTAGACATTAAGTACACAACTCCAACATCCCGGAAGGGTTGATAATATCCCCGAGATGAGTTCATAAGGAATTATTGTGTAAACCTCATGAGTGGATTCGTTCCGCACAATAATTAAGGTTGAATGGTACTAGTCTCGGATTCAAGAGATGAATATAATTTATTGGGCAATAAATAAATTTATTCATGGATATTTAAATCTTAAATACACGGAATAAATAATACTAAGATGGAGAAATATTATTTGATATAATATGGAATAATATTGGGAGTGCAATTTTATTTATATAGTGGAAAATAAATAAAATTAATATTGATAAGAATTAATAGATTTGGGTTGGACCCAATTTAATTTTCAATATTGAAGCCCAATATTTATTCTCCTTATGATCCCCTTTGTAGCCTATATAAGCACTACATGGTCTTCACTTTTCATTAACCTAAGTTACGCCAATCATAAAGTTCTGAGAGTGAGGAAGATCCATAGGAGTCCGATAGATCGTCGCCCACACGACGTTCGGACGAGGTGCTAGGAATACGCGGGAAGATCACAAGGTCGTCAACCGAATTCGTTTCTCCGTACAACGATTCGAGGTAATAATCGAGAATCCCCCTCTTTGATTATTTGTGTTGTTTAATCGTAATATGTACATGAACAAGACGATCCGGGAACGTCGAGACCGGGATACGGGGATCTTGTGATCCCCGTCGGGATCGAGAGGGGCGGCCGAACCCTAGGGTTCGACCGCCGGTACCGCGCGCCGAAAGGGGAGCCCCGGCTGGACGCCGGGGCACGCGATCGACTCCGGTCGATCGCTGGGGTGCCACGGGCTGGTGCCGTGGCGGACCCCAGCCGCCCCTTCGACGGCGGCGTGCGCAGCGGGAGGCAGCCGCGGCTGGATGCCGCGGCTGGAGCGATCGAGCCCTAGCTCGATCGCGGGGCTGTCGAGGGCTGGTGCCTCGACTGGGCGCCCCTCCTCCCGTCGGATGGCGGCGGTGAGTCGCCGGACTCACCGCCAGGGGGCTGTTCCGAACAGCCCCACGGGGATGCCGCGCATCCCCGGCGATCGCCATGCACGGCGATCGCGAACCCCGCGGATGGGGTTCGGCTAGGGTTTAGCCGCGGGTTCATCCCGCGGCGACGCTCTTGTCGAGCCCGGTTCTTCGCGTGGTGTTCGCGTTCGTAGATCCGACTCGTGGGAGAAAATCGGCTGGGGGCGGGCTGCGTGTCTTCGGATACGTAGTCTCCAAAGGTCGGACTCCTGCGGATGAGTCGGTGTTCGTGCGATCTCCGGCGAGGGGTTTTCGGTCGGGTTATCGGTTCCGCAATTAGATAGCCCGGGACATCGAATCCCATCATATACTGCACTCCTGTTGAAAAAAGCAGTCACAGTTCTTTTTTACATTTGCCATAATATTTTGAAGATTTTGAGCTAATTATTTACTTAATCAAATTAAATATTATATCACTCACAATCATAAACTTGATTGGAACAATCACATTTACTTACTTTTTTCTTTTATATTTTTCCATTTTATATTAAATAGTATATATATATATAATTCTTATTTATATATTTCAAATAAAAATAATTGTTTTATTTTGAACTATTTTTTATGATGTAAATTAAATAAAATAAAATTTAAGATATTGTATTTAACAGTTTTATTAAAATGTATATTTTTAATTAAAATTTTAAAATGATCTTAGAATCGAGTGTTTATTTTTGTGAAAATTTTATAAATATAATTTTTTATTGGTAGAGATATAAATTATAAATAAAATTAAATTATTAGCTATACTATAAGATATCATATGCAAAAAGTTATTTTAATTAAAGAAAAAAAATTAATAAAAAGAAAATTTTTATGATGTAAATTAAATAAAATAAAATTTAAGATATTTTATTTAAAAGTTTTATTAAAAAATATATTTTTTTAATTAAATTTTTTAAAATAATCTTAGAATCGAGTATTTATTTTTGTGAAAATTTTATAAATATAATTTTTTATTGGTAGAGATATAAATTATAAATAAAATTAAGTTATTAGCTATACTATAAGATATCGTGTGCAAAAAGTTATTTTAATTAATGAAAAAAAAATTAATAAAAAGAAAAACTAATACCAGTACTAAAGTAACTATTAAATGATTCTTGAAACTTCACTTATGGTAGCATTGGCCGATAAGCCAGTGACAACACTGCAAAGTTAGAAAAAGAATGCTCATTCATTGCAATTTGCAAAAGTGATAAATTTTAATTGAGTGTTTAAATTTATATTTCACGTGTCTTATGAAACTAATCATGTTTACTTTTTAAAATAAAAATATTTTATAATAAAATGAACGTGATTCATTAAATTATAATAAAATCCACTTAAATTGTACGTTATTTATTAAATTATAATAAAATACATATTAAATTATAATAAAATATACATAATTGCACGTTATTTATTAAATTATAATAAAATACACGTAAATCGCACGTGATTCATTATATTAAGAAAATAACCTAATTTGTTATTTTAATAAAAAAAATTGTCGATACGTACAACAAAAATGCACGTAAATGACACGTGATTAATTATGTTTAAAAACAAAAATGCACGTAAATGACACGTGATTAATTATGTTTAGAAAAGAACGTAATTTAATATTTTAATAAAAAAAATTGTCGATACATACAACAAATTGCATTTGAAATCAAAATATTTGGTAAGTCTTAATTAATTAGCATAAGTTATGTTTTTTTTTTTCAGAATTATTTTATTTTGTAACATAAAAATAAAATTTTATTTTACCTTTTGATAAAAAAATTATAAAGTAATATATTTGTTTAATTTTTTGATATAAAAATATCAAAAAGTGATACTACTATTGTTTTTTTAATTTTAGTGTCAAACCGCTAGTACTAATTTGAAAAACTTTGAATATTATATTTTTTTTTTTATATCAAATTTGCTCCCAAATTCAAAATTTGAGTACATTACTGACTAGCTCGTCAGACCACATAGACATTAAAACGTTTTCATATAAATATAAATAGAAGAGAGCCGTTTCAATTCACAAACTAAACATTCCTTTCCGAGGTCGGTAGAGACAGAATCTTGAACTTCTCCTTCCCCATATCAAACAAAACCAAGACCTCTCTCCCTTCGACCTTTGCGACCCAATACGGGTTTCCGTTCACGTCGTTTTTTTATCTTGGAAACCGAGAAATCAAACGCCACATCGACCGTTCGCCACGATCTCGTGGTGGCCGAGAACAACTCAATAAAAGGTTAACTAAATATACAATTGTATTTAATAAAGTGTAAAATAAAATTAAAAAAGTATTTTAAAAAGTTAGCGATATTATAGACATTAAAAAATGTGTGCATATATATAGTTGGTACTAAGTCAAATTTAATTTTATTCAAATAAGTATACACACACATATATATATATATATATATATATATATATATATATATATATATAATATATAAATTGAGTTTAGTTTAAAATGAAATTATTATAAAAAATATTAAATTTTATACTATGTTGATACAATAATCAAAGCATAGTACTATGCGGAGCATAGATCTCCTATAACATTTCGTACGTCATGTACAATTCACAACCAACTCATGATCAATCCTCATTTTCAAAATAATTTTGACAACCCAAAAAAATAATATAGAATGAAAATATATGTTAATTTTATTTATTTGAGATATAAAAAATGTCAAATATTTGGTATATTCCCTGTATTTATCAATGTATTATATTCATCATGTACATAGATTGTAAGGTAAGTATATTGAAATTGAAAATATACATTGCGAAAACATTTTCAAGACCTCGTTGTTCTTCTATACTGTGCAATGAGGAGCGAAGCATCAATCTAAGTTTTCGACTACTAATTGACCGACGGGTGTCTTTATAACTTTTGCAGGTAGACGTTAGAGAAAGACTGTACTCCCTCTGTCCCAGAGCTATAGGCAAAACTGGTCAACGTTGACTTTTTTTGTCCGTCCAATACATATGATAAACAATATGCAAAAATTATGAAAAAATAACTACAATATAATTTAACTATTAAATTTTATTTTAATTATTTTTTCATAATTTTTGTATAATGTTTATCATATGTATTGGACGGAATAAAAAAGTCAACGTTGACCACCTGTGTCTATAGCCCTGGGACAAAGGGAGTATATTTTAGAAACAATGGAAGGTATGAAAAAAAGTATGATTGGCTTAATTAATTAGGTTTTTGTGATGTTATATTTAAACTTTGACTTGGATTGTTAAATTTGATTTGAAGGATGTAGAACCAAATGTGTATTGAATGGAAAAAAAAAATCTCAACAACTGACATCACTTGCAATGGAATAGAAACATAATCTTAATCGCTCTAAGGAAATTTTAAAAAATAAAATGCATGATATTTTGGCCAACTATAAATGTAATTAAACTGCTTATAATTTAATTTCACAAGCAATTTCCTAACTAGAATCGCATTAATTTGGTCATTTTTTTTATTTAAAACGCAATCACAAAAAAATTGCCACAAATTATTTTATTCCCTTAGCAAAACACCACTCGCTCTTTTTGATCCGAAGGAGTACTAGCAATATAATGTAATATGTTTTGTTCTACTAACAACTACTCATATTCTACATTTCTACACAAAATATGTGGTTCGAGTTGAAGACGAACTCCCTCGGGTGCAATATTTTTTTATAGAGAGACCCGGAGACCTAAGCCGGGTGAAAAATCTTGGAAATCACATAGATAATCTCTGGTCTTTAAATCAAAGCTTAGAACCCACCAAGTGCTAGACTCCAATTTGATTGTATACATGTTTCTTCCAATTACGTTCATTCCTAATAGCTAGGCAGATTATGCCTAGCGATTAGGTGCGTTTTTCAGAACAAATTATATAAGTGCCAGCCTTCAAATACTATACAACAACAATAAAAAAAAACAGTGATAAAATGATCATAGGGTCAGGGGCGGAGCTAATGGTAATTTAACACGCTGGCTAAGCCCCTGAATTCGATGCATAGATAACAAATTTAGTAGTATTTAACTCAGTCCCTCAATGCTCACCAATCAATGCCCAATTTTCTAGAGATGAAGAGCTGCTCAATGTATTTAATTACTGGGGTCGCTGCCGTTACGTAGTTCTGCATCTGAATTTTGGCTGATGTTTCTGAAAGAAGGAAATAATAACAGAGAAAACAAAAATCAAAGAGTGTCTAATCACATAAGATGCCTAGTCTATCTTTCAATATAATAACCATCTACCTCATATTTGGTCCTACTAAAAAACTCGAAATCAAATGCACTATGCCTTTGTTGTTTGAGGTAAATAAGGACTCACCATCTTCATTCAGTTTATTCAATAGTTGTGCCTTTGTTGGGAGTGCATACATTCCAGCACCAACAGCCTTTCGGATGGCCCACCCATGGTACGGAGCAAAAACTTTTGCATAGGCTTTAGAAGCCGGATCCTTCAGAGAATTCCCCCTGAAGAAAGATAAAAAACAGAAGCATTGAAAGTCTTACACTCGTTAATACTTTGTCGAGTTCAATTCTCTTCTTTTAAAACTGAAAATAAGTCTTAAACCAAGTATTCGGAAAGTAACAAGATGCATGGATTATATACAATGGAGGAAGTCAGCATCAAGAATCGTCATAAAATAGTGGGATAATTGCATAACTTACCCTAACTTTTAATGTATTTACCAAAATAAAATAAAAAATCGAGGTTTAGTTTTGTTTACATTTCGGCACAACAGTTAGTTGACCTTACGGAATTCGCCAATTTTTCCAAACACTACAAATTAGGCTGAATTTATGTATATTTCTATAGTGTAATATTTACGAAAAATGAGGGGCGTGAATGTGAAATGGTAAAAATGAAAAAGTTTGGGTTATTTGTAATAGTCAGAACAAAAAAGCGAGGTTTACAATTACAAAAATATCTGCTGCTGCCGCCATCAATATATGTTAGCTTCAGTAGAGGCGTGCAAATTAACGAGGGTGTAACCTCAAGGCAAGGGTGATTTTGTAGTTTCCCTAAAGTATTTACAAACATTTGAGATTATTGAATCATTTAATGACTGCATATTTTAGCATTAATCATGTGCAAGTACATTTCAAGCATATGACTAGAAAAGTTCTCAAGTATAGTTACCTGGTGTTGCTTTCAAAGAAAAAGATACTTGTATATGTAAGTCATGCTTGCAGGCAATAACGAACTCGATAACGAAAGGAGGATTGTGGGCAAACAAGAACAATACCAGCTACTTCAAGATGCAATTATCCAAGGTAAAAATGAAAAGAAAAGATAAAGGACATACTCTAAGGAAATAATATGCTCGAACAATACTTTCACCATGTCGATCCCACGGTTAACCCTCAGCAGATTCCTTGTGTGGCTTCCGGCCGTCCTCACGCAGTTCGATGAAATATCCCCGTCCACCATCACAGGCAACACAGAGATTGATTTCGACGCTTCCTCGAGATCATGCACCTAAATATAGAATCGCTCGATTACGAACAACAGCAAGAACATTTGAGCAAAACAATTTCAAGCTCACACACACACAAGCAAACACAACAGATTTTCAAGTAAATGTTGAATATTGGAAAATGTCGAACACATTAGAATATTCCCATTGTAGTAGTATAAATTAATCGAAACAAAAACCCCCAAAATTAACAACAAAAATTGAAAAGAACAAAAAAAAGAAATCACCTTGGCCACATAATCGACCTCTGCGAACTTGAAAGCGATGCCTAGGCATCGGAAGAGGGGGGAGACGAGAGAGCAGGCCCGAGAAAACGGGCCCAATTCGAGGCGAGCTTCTTCTCCGCCGGGACATTGACTTATCGTATTGGCTAATTCTGTGAAAGCGTCCGCCATTTTCTTGAGGGTTTTTTCTTCCGCCATGGATCGATCGAGAAGAAGAGATCGAATAAGTGGGGGCGTTGGACTCACGCTTATTCAAGAGTTTAGCTCTAGCTAAGCATCTTTATAAACCCCGGGTTTATTTATTTATTTATTCTATATTTCATTCTTTTGAAATGTACAGTATTTTGAAACTAAATACTACGTAAATTGAAATTAATTTCAATAGAAAATAATACAGTATGTACTTTGTAGTTTGTACAATTAAATTCGTTGATTCGACTAATTTGGCCTTCGTCTCGTACTCGGGCTTCAAATCCTATGAGCACCTTCTCAAGAATCTCGGCCCTCATACACCACTCCGGGCCGACTCAAAAACGAACATCTCTTCTTCACACTTTCGCCGCCGCAGTCGACCCGTCGGACTCTCTTCTCAGGCTCCTCGAGCTCTCCATTGAAACCCGCTCTCCGAAACTAAGCCTGCAAGCCCACGCTCGAGCCCAGCGGTTGGGCCTCACGCAGAACTCCGTCGTAGCCCAGAAGCTCATCTACTCGTGCTGTCTGTTCAAGCGCCCAATCGACGCGCGACTGGTTTTCGACTCGGTCTCGGATAAAAACTTGCACCTTTGCAATACCCTTCTGATCGGGTATGGAAAGAACCAGCTCTTTCTCCAAAGTTTGGGTCTTTTCAGGGAGATGTGCGACGGGTCCGTTTTGCCCTTCCCGGACGACTTTACTTTTTCGATCATGTTCAAGATTGCAGGGGACGTGGGGGAGATTTCGCACGGGAGAATGCTGCAGGGGAGAGGTGTGAAGATGGGTTTAGTATCAGATTCTGTGGTGGGGAACTCGTTGATGTCCATGTATAGTAGCTGCGGGTGCTTTGATGATCGTTTGAAGGTGTTCGACGAAATGCCTCTAAGAAATGTGTCTTCATGGAATGCATTGATTTCGGGTTCTGTGAAGGTGGGAAATGGGAACAATTCATTGGATAAGTCCAGGTTGTGGAGTGTTGCAAGGAAAATGCAAAATGAAGGGTTCAAATTCGATGCATTCACAATTTCCACCCTCCTTCCGTTGTGCGGCATTCATGGAAAAGAATTGCATTCCTACATAGTTCGTAACGGGTTGGAATTGAGTTTCGAGATGGACAGTGATGTCCATCTGGGGTGCTGTTTGATCGATATGTACTCGAAAAATAGTAGAGTGGATTTAGGAAGAAAGGTGTTTGATAGATTGAAAAGCAAGAACGTATTCGTTTGGACAGCGATGATTAACGGTTACGTGTATTGCGGGGATTTCGACGAAGCCTTGTTCCTTTTCCGCGAGATGCAGCGGGTAGATGGGGTGGGACCCAACAAGGTCTCGCTCGTTTCCATACTTCCGGCTTGTAGTTCGTTTGCCGGCTTGCTTGGCGTAAAGCAAATCCACGGCTTCGCAACAAGATATTACTTAAACCACAAACTATCTTTATGCAACGCATTAATCGACACGTATTCAAAATGCGGGAGTCTGCATTACGCAGCTAAAGTGTTTAAACACGATTGTGTTTATAAGGATGCAATTTCTTGGGGTTCGATCATATACGGATACGGCTTGCATGGGCAGGGTCGGCATGCAGTTAACTTGTTCGATAAAATGCTCGAGAAAGGAATCGAACCGGCCACGAGCGTAATCATCGGGGTTCTCTCTGCGTGCTGTAAAACCGGGCTGATAGATGATGGGATGAGAATATACGAGACTATGGTGACTAGTTACAAGATCAAACCAACGGTGGAGATGTGTGCTTGCATTGTCGATATGCTGGGTCGATTAGGAGAGTTGAACCGTGCGTTGGATTTCATCAAGACCATTCCTTTCAAATTGGGCCCCTCCATTTGGGGGGCGCTTCTATCTGCTTCTGCAGTCCACGGCAACACGGAAATGCAAGAGTTGGCTTACGCTTCACTCGTAAGGTTGGAACCAGAAAACTCTTCGAATTATATCTCGCTTTCCAATCTATACGCGGCCTCCAAGAAATGGGAGGTTGTGGCTCAGGTCAGGAAGGGTATGAGGGAGAAGGGGCTGAGGAAAGTGCCTGGGTGCAGTTGGATAATCGTAAATAGCAGCACTCATAGTTTTGTCGTTGGAGATAAGTTGCATCCGTGTTCCGACTCGATTTATGGGATGCTGGATGGACTGGTTTCGACGATGAAGGTAAACTGTTGTGGTCATGATTTCGCGTTTTTGATGGATGTGTAGGCGATGAATAACGGTGTTATTTCGACTCTGTAACTCTAAATTACTTGTGGTTTGAAAAGGGAAAATAAAAATGCATAGCTTGTGGTTTGATAGAAGAACATGCTCAACCTTTATCATGATCAAGTTAAATTCTTTTAAGATATGTTGCTTTGTTTTCTAGGTGTTTTTGACATCATAACTTGTGTTATAATATTCGGAACATCCGTCGACACGAATACTATATGCGTGAACCAGAATTGACAAAACCCGGAAAACATATCTCAACGACGATAGGATACATGAGCAATGCTCTTTTAACACCATTGAATTTGTTTGTAAACACAGTAAAGAACATCAATTCTCAACTTCTATGCACAAAAATAATGTAAATCACTTTTACTGTTATGTTCTTTTCCTTTTCCTTTGAGACATGATAATGCAGCAACAGCAGGCAGAGTTTATCTTCTGCCACCTTCAGAGATACAACTCTCAGCATCACTGATCATCGACAACCGTCTGTAAAACACCGTACCATGGACCAAACACACAGTTCCACTTCATCAATACTTTACATCCAGCGACATATTCATCTGGTGCAGTTTACCCTTTGCATGCCATGTTCCTCTGCAAAATTTCATCTTTTTTTTTTACCATACAAAGAGAATTCATCTTTGCAAATCAGACTCTCTCTCCCGACGGTAAGAATACATGGAGTCGAACATAACCCTGCCCACTCTTCTATTTCTCCGTGTCCTTTTACTCCTACCCGTCTTCCCCGCCTTCTCATGCAGCGTTGCTGACATGGGCACGTAACCGACCCACCACAAAGGCAACAAGGCCGCGAAAAACTGCACCAAGATCCCCAAAGGCAGGCCCGTATAATCCCCAGATGTTATCCCGAGAATCGAACCCAGCCCGATCCCCAAGAACCCACTCAATATAGACGACAAGCACAATGCCGACGCTAAAAAGGACATCAAGGACCCCTCACAGCCCGGTGGGGCCAAGCCCGCGAAGAGAACATAGAACGGTAGTAGCTTGAATTGGGCTATGGTTTCTGCCAGGCCCGAAAAACACAGCGCAAAAACCTCGTTCGGGATTCCCACTTGTATATTTAACTGCTTAACTAATACCAAATCAAGAAGAAGGGAAGACGCGTATAGTATCTGTGAAAAGATTGCCATTTTTCTCACGGGCACATCTTTCCCGAACCTATCGTAGATCACGGCCAAGGAAAGAAGCATCAGCTGTCCTGTCACCTTCGACATCCCTATGATCCAAGGGTCGAGATTGAGGCAATTCGTCTGGTAGCAAAACAACGAGCCCGACAGCATCGGGACAGCTAAGACCGACGAGACCACCCAGATCAGAGGACGGGAGATGGCCTTGTCCCTAACTGCATCCGTCAGATCGGAGTACTGTCTCTTGATGATCTTCGTGATTGATCTTTTAGCGTGATCTGACGGTCGGGGTAAGCCGAGAGATTCCTCTCGTGTTCTGAGAGCAACCGTGAGGTGGAGAATGAGCATAGCTGCGAAGGCTAGGAACATGGGTTTGGTCCGTAGGGGTTTCAGTAGGAAGAAGCCGCCAAGTAGATTTCCGAGGGCCCCGCCGATGGCTGATGCCATGTAGGCGTAAGATTGGAGGCCACTCGGGAGTTTGTGGTACTGCCCGTACTCTGCGAGAAGAGCGTCTTTTGCGACTTCAGCTATGGAGGCTCCTATGTTGCTGAGAAGAACGCACGCCATGAGAGATGGAAGGGCTTCGCTTGCTAATGGGATCAGAGCCAATGATCCCCAAGATAGAACCTGCAAAAGGACTAGAGAAGAGATTGATATACAATACAACAGTTTTATCCTCTTGACCAATTTCGATTTTTTTGTTGGCCTATATCAAACAATCAATGTGTTCAAGAACCCGAGTAAAGGGTAAACAAGAACCCTGCAAGCTGAAGCTACCATTTCGATTCCAACATACAATCGAAACCACCAAAATCGAAATAAAACGAACCAAAATCATAACAACAGATTCAACACATGAAGATGATAAGGGGTTTTCTTTTTATTTGATTTTATTTACCTCCCATGGAAATGTAAGGTATTCGATGGGCGCCACCGATGTAGAGAGCATCGGACAATATCCCATACAGAGGCTTAGCCACCATGGGAAGATTCGCGGAGTTCTGCACCAGCTGCAGAGTAGCCGGGTGCATGTTCAGGTTGTGGGCCATGTGAAAATTCAATGCCAACCACGGGAAGCCCCTGAAGCCGTTCACATAGTATCCCAGCCCACACAGAACCATCATTTCTTGATTGCCCATTTGCAAAGATTCGATTTTTTTCCTTCCGGGCAAGAGAATCTTTTCGGGCTTGGTTCTGAAGGGATGCTTTTCTTCATCTGGGCTTATCAGCAAATGGGGTTTGCTGCTTTTGTGCTCCTTCACAGTGTCTTTGGGGTTTCTGTGGTGAGAACAGTAAATTCTTGGTTTTTGGAAAACTGGGTTTATTGGGGGAAATGGGGTTTTGCAGCTGGAAATCAAGGTGGGTATCATGGTTATGTTTTTTCAGAAAAATAAAAAGGGGGAAGGGGGTGTGGTGAGGTTTCTGAAAGTAAGAATCTTGATAGGAATATGAATTTATATTGAGGGGAAAAGGAAGAGGGATCTAGAAGGTGATTGTTGAAGTAATTTTCCCAGCCTCATTGATTTTCGTTTTTATTTTACTGGGCTGGGTTGTGTTTGTAATGTACAGGTTTCAAGTGGACTGGACCAAAGATGATGTGGGCTTTCAAGACTGTTGGGCTGGAGCACTCAAGTGTAATGGGCCAACTCACATGGACTGATCGTGTCATTCAGCTGGAGTGGAAGAAGTGGGTTTAGTAGGCTGTGTCATGGAGTGATGGAACAAGGAAGTTGAAGCCGCCCACTACCTCGAAGTGATGGAGCTGTATAAATAGAAGATCAAAGCATTCAGCACTTACGGCTTACATTGAGGAAATCAGAGGAGAAAAATATAGAATCTCGAGTGAAGAGTTGTATTATTTTTCTGTTATCTTTTGTGAGCGAGATTTTGGTTAAGTACTGCGACTTTGTGTAGTCTTAACCTTTGAGCGAATTCTATAATTATCAATGAGAAAGTTTGTGGCCTTGAGGCT
The DNA here is from genome assembly GCA_954870475.1 of Euphrasia confusa. Taxonomy (NCBI): domain Eukaryota; kingdom Viridiplantae; phylum Streptophyta; class Magnoliopsida; order Lamiales; family Orobanchaceae; genus Euphrasia; species Euphrasia confusa. The sequence goes on from OX940952.1 coordinate 38,384,409, forward strand.
GTTGCAAGTTGTTCGAGTGAAGAACAACTTGTAAATTTTTTATTCCCGTTGTCTTGTTAATTTCCGCTGCTTTATTTAGTACAGGTACTTGTAGTTGCGTTTCCAGGCTATAACAAGTGGTATCAGAGCGGTGCACTCGACGGACAGAGTGTTGATTGCTGGTCATGGATACCAACTACATGCAACAACGGTTGATTGTTCTCGACGGGTCAAACTATTCTCACTGGAAAGTGCGGATCAGATGCAAAATCAAATCCATCGACACGCGCGCATGGGACAAAATTGAAGATGGTTGGGAACACCCGATGCACGAAGACCGCGGCGACCAAGTTCTCAAACCATCTCGACTATGGACTAAGGACGAACGCGAAGGCATGTGCAAACGAAAAGGCATTGTCATAAATCTACAGTTCGGTGGACACTCATATGTTCAGGCTGATCAAGAACTCAAAATCTGCAAAGGAGGCCTGGGACACACTTCAACTTCACTGTGAAGGAAACAAGTCTGTTCGTGAGTCACGTCTCAGGATCCTCGCTTCCAGGTTTGAGAACTTAAGAATGAAGAATGATGAATCTGCCTCAAACTATTTCAATACGATCTATGATATTGCTAATGAGTGTGCAGAACTTGGTGAGCCTATTCTCAACAAAACTCTGGTTTCAAAAGCGTTACGAACCATGAATTCAAAATTTCTCACCAAAGTCATCACTCTTGAGACATCAAAGGGAGTAGATCTTGATTTTGGAGAATTGATGAACATCATGAAGACACATGAGATGACCATGCTTGAAAGGGAACAGGTTGATTCCAACATCTCTCATGTCACGGCCTTATATGGAGAAGGAACATCAAAGTCCAGATCACCCAAAAGACAGTCAGATGACCAGCCTGAAAGTGATGAAGAAGAATCAAACCTCTTGGAGCTGCTGAATGCCAAAAGCACTGATGATAAATTGGCGCTGATCACCAAACAACTAAGTCACATGTTCAAAAAGAAAAGGTGGCAATCCAGAGGTCAGAAGTCTACTGACAGAAGTGACTAGTCAGGCACAAAACTAACAAGTCCAAAGTCTGAAGGTTTCAAACCAAGACCAAACAACCGGAACCTCATTGAAGGCACGAAGTCCAAAGACTACTCAACTGTTCAGTGCTACGAGTGTAACGGCATTGGTCACTTTGCAAATGAATGTGCAAATACTCACCGGAAAATGGGCAGAAAGGTGGCTTATGTTACTCTCCCTGAAGAAACTTTGAGTGAAAACGAAGATGCTGATGGTACAAAGACTCCTGTTAATGAAGAGAGTGCTCTACTGATTGAACATATGGAATCCGACTCAGATATGGAAGGTTATGAAACTGAATATTCAAATTTGTTTTGTCTAACATCAGTTGTGTCTGACTCAGGAAGTGATGAGATTCTAGTCACAGAACCAAGCAAATACCAGGGTGTTCCAAAAGAAGTGTATTACTCTCTCAGAGGAAAGTACAGCAAACTGACTGCTCTCAACAAAGCTCTCCAGACTGAAAATGACCATCACAAGTCAGATCTGGCCAAATTGGAGAGTCTTCTGACCAAGAAGGAAATGGAGCTTAACAAGACAAATGGAGCATTGATCAAGATAAAGAACAGACTTGAAGAAGCCAAAGCGACATTTAAGAGGATGAACCAAGGTAAGATAACACTTGACGAAATTCTTAGTTTGGGTATTCAAGATAACGGAAATTGTGGTCTTGGTTTTCAGAAAATTACGGATCAAGAAGAAATTCCAGTCAAAGTTGAAAAAGCCAAGTCTTCAAAAGTGTCCGTCTCAGCTACTAAATTTGTTAAATCCAGTTCTTGTACCTCTGTTGTTTTCAAAGAATGTAATGAATCATCTTTTTCTAATGAATCAAACGTTATTTCCATTCTAAAAAGTACTTCTGAGACAGACAAAATTCCTAAAAATCTTTCTCTTGATCAAAAACATGAAAAAATCTTTGTGTGTAGTTACTGTTCAGTGAAGGGACATATTAAACCTTTTTGCAAACTTAGACAAACTGATCTGAAATTGTCTTCAAGTCCCTCAAAAAGGGGTATCACACCAACTCAAAAGCCACCTGGTAAGAAATGGGTTGTGAAAACTGACCATGTCTGCAATGTTGTTCTTTCTGTTTCCAATACTAAGTGTACAGGTTCATGGTACTTTGACAGTGGGTGTTCAAACCACATGACTGGAAATTCTAAGTTCCTTAAAGACTACCTTAAGATCAATGGAGGTACTGTTACCTATGGTAGTGGTACTAAAGGTAAAATTGTAGGTAAGGGAACGTTGAATGTTGTTGGATTACCTGAACTCACAAAAGTATTTCATGTTGAAGGACTACAGGCTAATCTTATTAGTATCAGTCAGTTATGCGATGATGGTCTCCATGTTACTTTTGAACAAGGAGCTTGCAAAGTATTTGACAAAAATGCAAAGTGTGTTTTGACAGGTGATAGATCAGCGAACAACTGTTACACCACGGGAAACAAAAGTGCCTGTAACTTTCTTCAAGTCGATGATACAACCTTGTGGCACAACAAGCTGGGACACACAAACTTCAAAAACCTACAGAGACTGAGCAGACTCAAGGCAGTCATCGGACTTCCTGAGATCTCAACACGCAACACACAAATTTGTGAATCATGCCTCAAAAGCAAACAAGTCCGCACATCTCATCCACCAACCGATCCTACATACAGGTCAACAACAAGGTGCTTTGAATTACTTCATATGGACCTTATGGGTCCTATGGAGGTTGAAAGCTGGGGAGGAAAATGGTACTCACTCGTTATTGTGGATGATTTCTCTAGATTCACTTGGATTAAATTTCTAAATTCAAAGGCTGAAACATTTAATGCTTTCAAAGAAATATACATGAGAATACGTACAATGTTCCAGGGTAAAGTTAGGCGACTCAGGACTGATCATGGAACAGAGTTCGAGAATTTTATGTTTGCAGGTTTCTGTACCAAAAGAGGAATCCACCATGAGTTTTCTGCACCTAAGACTCCACAACAAAATGGAGTAGTAGAGAGGAAAAACCGAACTCTGAAGGAAATGGCTAAAGTCATGATGAGCTCAAAACAAATGTCAAAGAAGTTCTGGGCAGAAGCACTAAACACAGCCTGTCATGTGACTAACAGGGTTAATTTCAGACCAGGAACAACTATGACATCATATGAAATTGTGAATGGTAAAAAGCCTAATGTTAAATACTTTCATGTGTTTGGATGTGTTTGTTTCATGGTGAATGACAGGAAACATAGATCCAAGTTTGATGACAATGCTGAAGAAAGAGTCTTCGTGGGATACTCAACACATAGCAATGCATTTAGAGTCTTTAATCCAGTTACCAGAACAATACAAGAATCAGTTAATGTCAGATTCATTGATCAAAGTAAAAGTTCGCTGCATCCCACTGAAGGAAGTTTTGATCAAGAACATATCCCAACCAGTCAACTGACTGATGAAAACTCAATCCAAGTTACTGGAGATGCTGATCCAGAACAACTCACTGAACATCAAAACATCAACTCAGATGAAGGATCAAGTACGTCAGATGATGAGTCAAGTCAAACTGAAGTAGATCAAACCATGATGGAAAATTCAAACAATAACAGTCAACAAACACAACAACGTGAAGTACCAGGACATATCCGAAGAAATCACCCTTCAACTCAAATCATTGGAGGTATTGATGACAAGATACAAACTCGAGGTAAGAGGATTAATTATAGAGATATGATAAATAATCTTTGCATGTCTTCTATTTTTAATGAAGTACGACATATCACCTTCTTGTCTCTTTCTGAACCCAAAAATGTTAAAATTGCACTTGAAGATGAGTTCTGGGTAAGTGCCATGCAAGAGGAACTCAATGAATTTGTCAGGAACAAAGTCTGGACTCTGGTTCCTAGACCACCAAATGCAAATGTTATCGGTACTAAATGGATTTTTAAAAACAAAACTGATGAGTTTGAACAGGTGATTCGAAACAAAGCACTTCTTGTGGCTCAAGGATACACACAGGTTGAAGGAATTGACTATGACGAAACATTCGCCCCAGTCGCCAGACTTGAGTCCATCAGGTTGCTGATTGCAATTGCATGTCTCCTGAACATCAAACTTCAACAAATGGATGTCAAGGCTGCGTTTCTTAACGGAGTAATCGAGGAAGAAGCATTTGTTGAACAACCTAAGGGATTTGAAGATCCTGAACATCCGGACTATGTTTACCATCTTCATAAAGCGTTGTATGGACTGAAACAGGCTCCACGAGCATGGTACAGTTGCTTAACTGATTTCTTACTTTCATTTGGTTTCAGTCGTGGTACTGCTGATAGTACTCTTTTCATCAAGAAAAAGAACAGGGATCTTTTAATTGCTCAAATATATGTTGATGACATAGTGTTTGGATCCACCTGCTCCAAAATGTTGAATGAATTTTCAAAAGCAATGTCTACTAACTTTGAGATGAGTATGGTTGGGGAGTTGTGCAATTTTCTTGGTTTGCAGGTTAAACAAAAGGAAAAAGGAATATTTGTATCACAAAGCAAGTATGCGAAGAATCTGGTCAAAAGATTTGGATTAGAAGGTGCCAAATACACCAACACTCCAATGTGTACTACAGAGAAGTTATCCAGACACATGACTGGACCCAGTGTTGATCCAACTCTCTACAGATCAATGATAGGAAGTCTCCTTTACCTAACTGCAACACGACCTGATATCATGTTTAGTGTCTGTACTTGTGCCAGGTACCAATCACAACCAACAGAAAGGCACCTCAACGCTGTAAAACGGATCATCAAGTATGTGAACTCAACAGTTGAACTTGGAATCTGGTATGACAAAGACACAACATCAAATCTCATTGGCTACTCGGATGCAGATTGGGCAGGTGACTCAGATGAGAGAAAAAGTACCAGCGGTGGATGCTGCTTTCTGGGAAATAACTTAGTCAGCTGGCACAGCAAGAAACAAAACTGTATTGCCTTATCTACTGCTGAGTCAGAGTACATTGCTGCTGGAAGTTGCACTACCCAACTTCTCTGGCTAAAAAAGATGCTTAATGATTACTCACTCAAGTCTGATACACTGGTGATGAAATGTGACAACAACAGTGCTATTCAAATGACAAACAATCCAGTCCAGCATCAACGAACAAAACACATCAGTATAAGACACCACTTCATCCGAGATCTTGTTGCAGATAAGGTAATCAAACTTGAATATGTCCATACTGAAAATCAACTTGCTGATATATTTACAAAACCCTTGACTTATGACCGACTTACTTTCCTAAAAAACTCTTTATGTCTGGGTACCATATGATTGTGCTGTTCGGGTTGGGATCTGGTCTTGAGACTCATTTGCTTATCTGTTGTTCTATCATTGAATATCTGCTGTACCCTCACTGTCTATGCTTTCTGTTGAAAGACTTCCTGATGTCATCGTGTGTTGATCTGGTTCTATCTTTCTTCCCCTGAGTAGTGAAAAAAAAAAAAAAAAAAAAAAAAAAAAAAAAATTTAGGCGTACTCGTTGTATTGGGAACTTGGTTGATCTCACACTCGACTACAGATTAGAGTACTCGTTGACTTAGAATCTTGGCTGATTTTGGTCTCGACTACTATGCTTAGTGTACTCGTTGACTTGGGATTGTGATGATTTCGGTCTCGACTACTTAGTGTACAGTTTTTAGAGGTACATGTTGATACGGGGACGTGACTGACCTCATTCTCATCTGCCTAGTGTAGTTTGACATTGTTGACTTGGATTCTTGGATGAGTTCGGTCTCAACTGTGACTAAGTAGGCCTCGTTGATAATGGACCTTAGTTGGTTTATGTCTCGTCTGCCTTTCAGGGGATAAGCTGATTGTGTGATTAACTGATTGATGATTGGATTTAAGTTTCAGTGTTGTGGTACTTGATGTTTTGTGTGATAGAGTCTATCTGATGTCTCTAGTAAGATCCTAACTCGAACAGGTATGGAAGGTGGAGACCGTTGGACATGACTGGGTATATTGGTTTAGGTCTTCATACTACATGGTGTTGAAATATTCGCTTGTTTTTTTTAGTTAAAATATTCCAGATTGATTATTTTTATCTTATGTTACTTGTGCGTTTTGATGTGTGGTTTGGATATTGGGCTGGAAAACCTGTCTTTGGAGTGTACTAGTGGGCCTAGTGGACTACTGTTCAAATCAGAACCCCAACCGTCAAAAGTAGTGGGATCGTCACATATCTCCATGATTCATCCATCCTACAACATCGCAACCGTCCATCTCTACTACTTAATGGGTTTCACCTTTCACTTTCCACTAACCCTAATTGCGTCTCTTACCTTTTACAGTAGATTCCAGGTTTTCACCATGGATCCTGCCATGCAAGCTTACTTCAAAAATCTTCTCAAAGATGAACCAGAAATCCTGGAGAAAGTCCTTTCCCTTGAACCCACACCAGATCCATCACCCACACCAGATCTCCATCTGCCTATTGTGATTCACAGGAAAGATCTTCCATCTAACATTCCTTTTGTGCAGATTTTTGATGACGGTCCACAGGTTACACTTGATGATGAAGCCATTCCCCCTGAACAAACTCAACCAGCTACAGATGCAGGCCACAACACTCCAGGAGGCACTGAACAATCACCTCTCAACAAACCCAAACGAACAAAACAACGAGTCACCACTGGTCCCTATGCACATCGCCGCAAACCTGCTGCCAAAAAGGTCATTTCACCGCCAAGTCGCCGGAGTGACAGGTTACACAAGCATACTTCTCAACCACCACCGGAATTTGTTGAGCCACTGGTTACTCAAGTAGACTCCTCTACCTCTGAGTCAAATAGCACTTCTCACCAGACTGATTTTGGGTATGGCTCGGGTGATCCAATATTGGAACAACAACTGCACGAAGCGGATATGAAAGCACGAGCAGAAGAACAAGCAAACTTCTATGAAGAACCACTGATAGAGGTATCCCGTAGTGTTTCTCCTGATTTTTACACTAATCTGGCTCGTGCTCATTGGCAGTGGTATGAATCACGGTTTTTCTTCCCTGAGTGCAATATCAACCTTGCTTCTTTCCAAAAATTCAATGTCTCTGAATTCCTGGTCATCTCCAAAATGCTGAAATCAGTAACTTTTGCTACCAAGTTTGCACCAAAAATTGTGAGGCAATTCTACTGCAATATCAAGGGGACAAAGCGTGAGCCTGATGACATCAACTACGGGCGTGTGTTGGTCAAAGGACGCATCTACAGATTCACTCCTGATGTTATTAACAGGTTTCTTGACCGACCTATCTCTGGATATACTACCCCAAAAGTTGATGACTGGGAGATGGCACATGTCCTTACTGCCGGTGCCGCTCATAAGTGGTTTGATGGTAACACCTTTGCTCCTACCACTACAAATCTATCTGCCTTCCATTCAGTGCTGTTCAGGTTATGTCTCTCTAATTGGATGCCAAATACTCATAAATCATCTCTCACAGTGGAATATGCTACTTTTCTCTATCTTCTATCCACAAATAAGTCACTGGACTTAGGAGATCTCATTTACAACCGTATCCATGACTGCATTCCCAACCAAGTTCAGCGAGGTATTCAGTACCCTTCCCTCATTTATGCAATTCTGGTCAACCAAGGGTTCACTTACAAGGCTGCAGAAGATGGTCCACTATCCGAGTTACCTAAGCAACTGGACATCCATTACAGCTTTACCAAGCCTACCACAGCAAGGGTACTTGACTTACCCTGGGATCCATCAAGGAAACTACCTCCACTGACCAAACCTCAAAACACAATGGTGCCTCTGTCAGTCTTACTTGACCACAGGAAAACCTTGGAGGATGCACTGACTTTACTGAATACTCAAATTGCTGAACTCAGTGTGTCTTCTACAGAAAGGCATCAGCAAGGGGGAGAGAGTGCTACTGAGGATTCAGGGGGAGCATCTACATGGGCTGCCAAGACAAAGACAGGCAAAGGAAAAAGGGTGACTTCAGAGGGCAAAGGAAAAAGAGGATGTTCAGCTTCCAAGACCAAAGGCAAAGGGCTGCTTGATGAAGATACTGAGGAGGATGAAGAGCTGATTGAAGAAATGGAGAAGATGGAGCAGAATCAGAAGCTTAAGAGGAAGAGAGGAGCACATGAGGATGCTGATGACTTTCTGTGATGTGAAAAATGTTTTTGCTTGCTGTGATATTGACTGTTGGTGTTTGTCTACTCAGAATCTCTGAGTGTTGGTTCTTTTGGGGGATGTCAGTTTGAACAATTTGCTGTTTTGTGTTTTTTGTTGGCCTGTAACTTTAAACTTTGTTTTTTCTTAAGTTGCTGAAACAATGCAGGTTCATGTTTGTGGTTCTCCCTTGTACAGCTTATTTGTGTTGTTATTTTCTGGGTTGTCTCTTTTTGCAGGTTGGCTCAAAGGAATCATTATGCTCAAGTTCAATACGGCTGGCAAAAAGGGGGAGTTTGTTGAAGTAATTTTCCCAGCCTCATTGATTTTCGTTTTTATTTTACTGGGCTGGGTTGTGTTTGTAATGTACAGGTTTCAAGTGGACTGGACCAAAGATGATGTGGGCTTTCAAGACTGTTGGGCTGGAGCACTCAAGTGTAATGGGCCAACTCACATGGACTGATCGTGTCATTCAGCTGGAGTGGAAGAAGTGGGTTTAGTGGGCTGTGTCATGGAGTGATGGAACAAGGAAGTTGAAGCCGCCCACTACCTCGAAGTGATGGAGCTGTATAAATAGAAGATCAAAGCATTCAGCACTTACGGCTTACATTGAGGAAATCAGAGGAGAAAAATATAGAATCTCGAGTGAAGAGTTGTATTATTTTTCTGTTATCTTTTGTGAGCGAGATTTTGGTTAAGTACTGCGACTTTGTGTAGTCTTAACCTTTGAGCGAATTCTATAATTATCAATGAGAAAGTTTGTGGCCTTGAGGCTGTTGCAAGTTGTTCGAGTGAAGAACAACTTGTAAATTTTTTATTCCCGTTGTCTTGTTAATTTCCGCTGCTTTATTTAGTACAGGTACTTGTAGTTGCGTTTCCAGGTTATAACAGTGATAGGAAGATTGTATTAGGTTAATTAATCCCTTACAAGATACAGGGGTTTGGAATGGAAGAGTTTGTTAAAGAGGGTTCCAGAGGTTGATGATGATATTAAATGTTTTTTTGAGTTTCAATTTTATTGTTTTTTGTTTTTTGTGTTATTTTTGCTTATCTTTTTCCGGGAGATCTGCGGGGCCGACGATGAATGTTAGCTGACACCTGGCGTTATCATTGAGTGTGTACCCTTTGTTTTAATGTGAAAAAAAAAACAATAATTGGATGTGAAAGTTTCAACTTTCATGGAAAAACAAATTGGTGTCAACTTTGTGTGTTTTAGCAACTGTTTTTGCTTGAATGATTACAATGGTTTATTGGTGATTGTTGACACAGTCGTAGTTTGTAAGGTAAATTTAGCCTATAATTACTTTAATCATTTGATGGGTAATATACAAATGTAAAAATAAAAAATAAAATTGGGCATATTGAATCTCTATATAAAAAAATCAAACGTATAAGTTTATAAGAGATATTTTGTTGACTCTAAATTCTATTTCTCTGTGTGCTATAAATGTGACTGTAATTGTGTCCCAAATTCTACATGTATCAGAGTTAAATAATTATTGTTGCAATATGCTTATTAGTCCGTTCGTTCATTCATTTATTGTATGACATTATTATAGAAAAACCATAGCAGTCGATGTAACGCTAGATAAATGCTATGAGTGAGTTAATCGTCTCTCTCATGATGGATCTTAGATCGATTTCTCTTCATCCTCTTATAATAATTCTTTGTAAATGAAATTATAAATACCTTGGAACTGTTAATGTAATATGCTACGCAGTGCACTGACGCAGCGAGTCACTAGGCAATGCGATGCACCAACATAGTTACACGTTTTTCTCTTTCTTCACATTGTGTACTGTTGTGCATCACATATATTATGTGTGATCTATTTAGCGCATAATCCGGTTGATCCATGCGTGTATATGCAACTAACACTCGTCGAGCATTGAAGAGTGATACAGCCATGGGGTCCTACACATGATGCATCAAGATTATATGCATGAGAATGTTTGCTAAAGACTCAAGACGCAACAGTTGCTGCAAGACCTCCTGAGGATATGAGGATATTGACGCAAGGTGTTGCATCAGTTGTTGTCTGCGCAAGGCGTTGCTGCAGTAGTTGTCTGCGCAAGGCGTTGCAGCAGCGGTCAAACCAGAATCCCTATATTCTAGCAAGTGTCTAACAACTCGGTTTTCAAGGGATTTAGTTGAAGACTGAAGACGCACCGTTGCAGCAAGACTCGTTGAAGCCACTGATGCAAGGAGTTGCGCAGCAGTGATTCAGTCTACGCAAGTGTTGCAGCATCAGTCAAAACAGATTTCCTAAAATATAGGAATCGCCTTATCTCTCGCTTTTCAAGAGAGTTGGTTACGGGGCTGAGTTTATATATTGAAGGAGTTTTCAGCACAAATCCTCACCTCTTCCATAACACTTTTTATATTTGTGAAAAGTCTCACCCGAGCTTTTCTACTTTGATCGCTCTCATTTCACCGAGAGTGATCGAACTTTTCAACTACAAGCATTGTAACAGAATATATTCAGCTGTAGTTTCTTTAGTGTTGGTTGGGTCGTGATCCTCGAATACGATACCTAAGGAATACATGTGTATGTCCGAAAGGTAGTCGAATATTTGTTCGGGATCAAACTTTGTAAAGACATTCGATCTTTATTAATCATTTTTGTCGTAAGGCACATTCGTATGGGTATAATTTAAATACTCATACAAGATTAATTTCGTTGTCTTCTCTTGCTTTTCGTTTAGTGTGTGTGCGTTCGTTTGTTTGTATTTTCACGTTTTTCATTATTCCGCTACACTCTTTAATATCGTATCAAAATATACATTAATATATTTCTGATACCATATATAATCTACTCAAACAAAGTAAATCAAATAATAAACGAACGAATTCTTTTTCTGCAACGCACTGCCGCAACACCCCAATTGTTGTTGTTGCTGCTGCGCTGCGTAAGGAGTGCTGCGTATTTCTCTATAATACCGATGCGTCCCTCGCACTCACAGGAACCTCTTCTCTCATTTCGATGTGATGTGCATGAGATCTCGCGCATTTGCACTCTCAATTTCAACATTGTTCACGATAATTTATATGATCACGTTATTGGACTATGTTAGAAGCCGCGTATCTAAAAATTTGAATTTTTAAAGAAATTGTGTAACTTGACATTTATAGTAGTGGGTGAAATATATTCTCAATACATGTGTGTAGTCATATAAATATAAAGGTTAATTACAATTTTAAACTTAATGTTTATCGATTTTTTACGTTTTGGCTTCGTATAAAATTTTAGATATAATCAACAACATTTTCCAATTAAATTGAAAAGTGCAAAAACCTCTCACTCTCAAAGTTAAAAACAGTAATTAATCCTAAATATATAAAACCATAGTACAGTAAAACCTCTATAAATTAATACTATACCGTAAAATTTTATCAATTTAAAAAGATATTAATATATCGATAAATTAATATTTTATTAATTAAAAGAGAGAATTTTCAAATTTAATAAATTTAAATATATTTATTTAAAATAATTGTAATGAGGTTCATGATGTATATTGCACCTAATTAATATATTCATGTATATTATTATAGATTCAATGTATAATATTGACTATTATATTCATAAAAATAAACTAATTTATAATACCAAATTATGTTTTCTAATCATCTAAAATGTATCACAAACTTATCAATAAATGATCAAATGCATAAAATATTATGTGAATATAAAGGGACCATAATGTACTAAAAATATTACAAAAATAATGTTAGTCAAGGTACATTATCAAACACTCTAAATAGATCACTTGAGTACCAAACTTTGAGAGTATTGATTAGAACTAATATTTATAATTGTAATATTTATAAATTATTAATTTAAAATTTTGATGGGGAATTTTCAATTTTTTTTTATTATATTATCTTATGTAATTCACTTATTTTTTACAAAAGCCCAAGTCAGAACTAGAAAATTTTATTATTTTAAAGAAGTTATAAATTTATCAGTATTAATTTACAGATGTTTTACTGTATTTTGTTTAAGGGAAAAATGGCAATAAGGCCATTTTCCAACATTTTTTCGGCAATAAGGCTTTCGAAAAATTACGCGTGTCAATTAGGCTCCCTAAAATGTGTAAAGACCTCCTTACCCCTTTCCTTTTTCTCTTCTCGTTTGCGGGAGGTATGCCGAGATCGAACCCTGCCCAATCACATGAATCTCCTCCCCGCCTCACCAGATCGGGCGGCGCCGCCGCACCGGATCCGCCATCACCTCACTGGAAGATAATCAATGTCGGCGGCTCCAGCAGAGGACACAGGTGGCTCGAGTAGAGTCGAGAGAAGCCTCCGAGCGACACGACGGCCCGCAGTTGCATCGAGCTTCGGTGCCCTCCTCCTATCGAGAGCCTCCGTCGACCACCACGGCACGGTGCCCTCACTCGGGGACCACCTCGCCTCGAGCGGCGAGCGACGGCAACGGCGGCGCTATGGTTAACGAATTCCCCGAATTGGGGATGTTCATCTGGCCAAAATCCGAATACATCCACGCCAAGCTCGATTCTGACAACGCCGACCGCGTCGAAGCCCTCCCCTCTCTCCCGGCGTCGGAGTTGCTGTGGTGGGGTGGGAAGTCGGCGGCGGCGGCGTAGAGTAAGGAGAAGGGGAAGACGGACGCGGGGTACCCTCCGGGGAACGAGATCAGGAACTCGTTGATTGTGTTGGCGGCGATCAATGCGCTCGGGATGGTTTGCAAGATTGTCGTGCCAGAGGCGAACGGGAAGTCGCTGGAGGAGGCATATCGCTCGAGATGGTTTGAACCCAATATTTCTACTTTGTTTAGTTCTTAATTGTTTGTTGTTGCTCATAATCAGAAATTAGATGTGACGAATTTCCGATTTCGCACCTCGTTGTTGCAGGTAACGAAGGGAAAGCTCGGGTGAAACCCTCACTCGTTTCCTCAAATCGATTCGAAGGTGCTGAGTAGTTACCGTTGTCGATAAATAGTTGTGCGTTGCTTCTGGTTCTGTTCAATTTTTGTTTTTAAATTCCTTTTTTTTTGTACTGGTTGGAGAAGGGAGATTGAATCGGGAAGAGCTATTGACGCAGCTTTTCCTATCAAGTTTTGGATCAAGGTTTTAGCTCTGTTGTATTCGTTTTGATGTTCTTGTCATTTTTCTAGACATGAAAATTGAAGTGAATCCACACTACTTTCGGAATTTTTTCAGCAACAATTTGCAGTCGGAGTCAATGAAGTCACACGAGCGCTTGAGCGGATGCCCCCGAAACGCCTTCGACAAATCCCCTTGTGTGTACCTTCAGGTTTGTTTGCAGCTACTTTTGTTTGTGATTTCTAGGATTTTGCGATTATACATTTATTAGTTATGTCATCGTGCACTCTGGTTAAAAGATCTGTTCAAATATATGTTTCATTTACCAGATGTCTCTTGGAAATAGAATGCTATGATTATATGGGAAGCTTTAGTCATGTTTTAGGTACAAGTTGAAGACGTCTCTTGCAACTTATGCAGGAGGGTATTAGGCTGAAAACTTTACCGGATAAATATTTCTTGGAATTATTTCTAGCAGAACACATGTAATTATTTGTAGCATCTATATTACTGTAGTAGTATTTTCTTGCTTCGATTGCTTTTCCATTTCACTTTGATTGTTCTTTGCACTTCCTGTGCTCAGGCTTTAAGTTTATATCTCCCTTAGTTATTAATTATTATGGTTAAATTGAAATGATGGTTAGATGTAGACTCATCCATGTTGGAAGACCCCATCTAAATATGTGTGCTTCCCTCCTTAAGTCATTGGTCAGATTGTACTTATTTATTCTATTGAACTGATACTATCTAAGAGAAGTTGATTAATAATTGTTTTTATTTTACAAACATGAAGACTCGTGTTTTCCACAGGTTGACCATGAAAGCAATCTGGATGATGCCACCAAAAAGGTTATGGATCAGATGATGACGAGCACAAGTATGATGATGAAGAGGACAAGGATGATGATGACGAGCACAAAGAAGCTGATGACGAGCACAAGGATGGAGACGAAAATGAAGTTTTATTGTACACATAATATTAATTATGATCTTGATTATTTGTTTCGAATGAATCATTTTCTGGATTATATTTGTTTTGTAATTAAAATTGTCATGTGATACATTTTGTTAAATATGTTCGAAATGGTCGAAGTATGGATTAACATACTGAACACACTGAATGTCATATGTTAACACGCTGAATGTCATATTTTAACACTGAATGACCTATTTTAACACTGAACACACTGAATGTCATATTTTAACACTGAATGACATATTTTAACACTGAACACACTGAATGTCATATTTTAACACTGAATGGCCTATTTTAACACTGAACACACTGAATGTCATATTTTAACACTGAACACACTGAATGTCATATTTTAACACACTGAATGTCATATTTTAACACTGAACACACTGAATGTCATAAAAACACACTGAATGTCATATTTTAACACTGAACATACTGAATGTCATATTGGCAAACACACTGAATGAGTAACAACATACCGAATGTCATATTTTAACACTGAATGTCATATTTTAACACTGAATGTCATAAAAATACACTGAATGTCCCATTTTTACACTGAATGTCTCCGGCAAACACACTGAATGTCATATTTTAACACTGAATGTCCTATTTTAACACTGAATGTCCCATAAAAACTCCCCTTTATTTATTTTCTTCAATCACCCTCTTCGCCATTTCCATTTCCCTCTGTTTATATACTCACACCAAAAATATTTAGAAGAGAATAAACACTGTTCACACGTTTCTTCATTCAACCCGGTGCACACGTTTCCAATGCAATCCTCCAGGGCCAATAACTCCGCGAAGAAATTAAATAGTCAACAACATCCTGCTATTGAGAAAAAAAAAATCCAGTTGTATCTGATGTGAACTTACCTCCCTGACTTATCAACAACATCCTTGCAGATGACAACATGAAAAGGAAGAGAAAAACACACAATTCTCAAATTAGTGAAGCGACTAAATTTCAAAGAGACGAAGAGCACAACAAATGCTTAAACAGGGTCATCACTTGTACACCTTAGAGTTGAAAACATAAATCCCCTCTAATCGAGCAGGCATAAACAAACTCATGAAACACGTATTCGATGTCCGATTAGTTCATCAGTAACTCCTATTTTGATCAAGCATATATATCTCGTACTTATTTAGTGTGAACAAGACGATACATTATTAAACTCTACACTACGGCAGTGGAGTTTATAAGTTATGCAAGAAAATTTGTGTGAAATCGACACTGCTAACTTTCGAGGTTAAAACTTCTATAAGAATAGAGACTCGATCACCAGTAGGCTCGATCCCCTACGGACATTGATATCGCGGATGCGATCTCCGTTTGCAGGGCAACAATCTGGTCAGTCTGATACCAGATTCGATTTCTGAACTCGAATCGCTCTCGATTTTGGATCTCAGCTGGAACGAGCTGAGCGACGCCGTTCCGAATAGCCTCGCTTGCCTCTCGATTGGGTTTCTCGTGGCAATGGAAGTGGCAGAATCCGGCGTCCGCGAAGTACGCGCCGACGCGCTGCGCGGAGGAGTCGAAGGGGGAGGACAGCTCGGCGATCTCAGGGAGAAGGTGACCGGCGGCGCCGAGGTTGTCGTTGGCGACACACTCGATGCACTGGAGGAGGAGGCCGAGAAGGCAGAGGCCGGGGAGTCGGGGTGGTAGTCGGAATCTAGAGGCGTGGGGTGGGGTGGGATTCAGTAAGATAGACCGAGGGTAGTTTCGTCCTTCTATATATATATTTTTGGCCCAATTGGAACAAAAAGGCCTAATTGACACATAAATTAGAAGTTGGCCTTATTAGCGAAAAAATGTTGAAAATTGGCCTTATTGCCATTTTTCCCTTTGTTTAAATTAGGCCGAAGCACGCTTTAAATATCGGCCCACAAAAACATTTGATCGCTAGGCCCAATTATAAGACCCATTAAATCCTCGTTTGAACCCTGCATTAGCACATTGGCAAGACTTCACAGACAGTTCAGCAATGGCGCCCGCTGAGACGAAGAAGGCCAAGCGAAGCTCTAGGAAGCGAGCCCGAGCTGAGCAAGACCAGCACCTGGAACGGATGGACTCCCTTCCATGGAGCTCCTCGCTTCCAAAAAGCAATGGAGGCGACGAAGACGACGATGATTTCTCTCTCTTTATCGGCTCCAACGAACTTGACGGAGGTAACTTCCCTAGATTAATTATGGGTTTTCGATTAATTACTTAATTGCACTCGTGCGTGTGTGTATCGAATGCTATTGCTTCAGCTTGTTGAGTTTTTATTGTATGTTTAGGTAAGGGATGTGACTGTAAGAATGAATGTCAGGATCTGTCACTTGTGATTATGATTTAGTTTTTCAATTTTTTAAGTCCTGAATATTGTTTTTTCTATTGAATTACGTGACATTTTAATTGAAAATTTTTATGCTTTATGGCCACTGTTAAATGTTATTTTCCATGGGTGCAGGAGTTCTTACACTTGAAGAGATTGATGAGTCGGATTATGGGTTTGACCTTTCGAAATTCGATGTGAAAAACGAGGGGCAGAAGTTAAAAGTGAGCACGAAACAAAAGAGCGGTAATATAAATAAAGGTGATGCCGATGAAAGCTCTGGTGGTGAGCCTTATGTTGAAAGTGATGATGAAGTTGAAGAAAACATGGTCGAGGATGAGAAGAAGGAAGTGAAGCGAAAAAAGAAAAAGAAGAACCCAAAGAAAAAGAATAAGGATAATCAGACTAAGAACGAGGCAGCACAATCAGAGCAAACTGCAGAGCCTGATGCAGGTTAGAATTCTTTTACTTGGGATGGTTTACTGTCGCAGATTGCAGAATTGGTATATTGTTTTCTCGTAGCCAGTGACTAGGAAACAAGTTGAATCAAGTACAGTGCAGCATAAATTGAAGACGTGTTTGCATAATAATGTACTGAAATACATATTCAAAAATCCATTGAACTTGCTTTTCGATTAGTCTCACATGATCAAATTTAGTAACACACAGACACATTATGTGAAATATATTATTTTCTCCAATTTCTACTCTGTTAGTTCCCAATCACTTAGCTGAATACAAATTTGATTTCCAATTAGTAAGTTTTTGGACTATATCATCCTTCAAGGGTAACCCTATGAAATCGAGTTCTATCACCTGCTGATTATTTCGACTCTATATTCATCTACTTCCCTTGGAAAAAAAATTCAATATATATAAACCTGGAACTTCCATGTTCGTACTTTTTATGATAAAACTCATGTCTGAAGATTTAGTCTGTTAGGATTATGATCAATGTGACTTTAATATGATTCTAACTCAGTGGTTCATACAACATGTCAATTCTACTTTTAGCTAGTGATGAAGAGGATACTGGTAATGTTGAAGACGACCCAGTCGATGAAGAAGAATACTATGCCTGGAATGATCTGAGACTTCATCCCATGATTATGAAATCTATATACAGACTCAAATTTAAAGAGCCGACACCGATCCAAAAGGCTTGTATTCCTGCTGCTGCTCATCAGGGGAAGGTTGGATAACTCTTTAAAGCATTGACATTGTATTGATATTGACAACTTTAGGGATTAGCTAAAGGTTATTTTGTCTGGACAGGATGTAATTGGTGCTGCAGAGACAGGATCTGGAAAAACGCTTGCTTTTGGTTTGCCAATTTTGCAGCGGTTTCTGGACGAACGTGAAAAAGTGGAGAGACTCATGACAGTAAAAGGAGAAGCCAGTGAGAGGATTGCACCACAAGGTGTTTTGCGGGCTCTTATTGTTACCCCTACGAGGGAGCTTGCTCTTCAGGTACTCATGAATCCAAGATTGCATTTTTTGGTGCCTCGTCTTTAGTGTATCTTGTAACTATGATGTGTATGCGTTAATATGTTTTCTATTTAAGGTCACCGATCATCTCAAGGCTGTAGCATTAGGAACCAATGTTAGAGTGGTTCCTATTGTTGGTGGAATGTCATCTCAGAAGCAGGAAAGGCTTTTGAGAACAAGGCCTGAAATTGTTGTGGGAACACCAGGGCGATTATGGGAACTTATGTCAGGTGGAGAAGCTCATTTAGTAGAGGTAAGGACTAATCGTATTCCATTGAGTTTTTTAGTGGAGGAAGTTTACATGATTTTAATTAGTACCTGAAATCATTTTTGGTATTTTAGTGAATTTTATGTTGCTCTCTACCCCTCTCGTTGGGTGTACTGGCTGACTTTGTTACAATAATGATCTGAAGTGGGCATTTTTTCTGCAATCCACTTTGAATGCTCATAGTGGCTGAGATTCTTATAAGAACCCTATCTGATGAAAAGAGCTTTTAAAAGTAATAAAATATTTTTTTGCTTGATTGCAACTGAGAAGAGATTCTTCACTGTGACATTTTAACTATATATCTCCGTTGAAACCAGTAAACCACTAAATATTGCTTATATCTTTGTGAGTGAGTCACCTTACTGCATATAATACTAAGGAACTTGATTAAAAACAATGAATTTTTTATTAATTGAGACAATTTTCGATGCAAGATTTTTTACATAGCTTCATATATATTTGGTTTCAATATTTTTTTAATTTCATTAATCATGAGTAAACACTTGGCTCATATATTATTGTTGCAGCTTCACTCCTTGTCCTTTTTTGTGCTGGATGAGGCTGACCGCATGATTGAAACTGGTCACTTTCGTGAGTTACAATCCATAATTGACATGCTTCCCATGAATAGAGAATCAACTGATACTCAGCCTCAGAATACACCTAATTGCGTGACTGTTTCAAGCATCCAAAGAAAGAAAAGGCAAACATTTGTGTTTTCTGCAACTCTTGCTCTATCCGCTGATTTTCGCAAGAAATTAAAACGCGGATCTGTTGCGAAAAAAGATGGGCTTAATTCAATGGAGACACTTTCGGAGAAAGCAGGAATGAGAGCAAATACTGCTATAGTGGATCTTACTAATGCTTCGATCTTGACAAACAAGCTTTTGGAATCAATTATTGAGTAAGTTTCATTTCTTGTTGAGCTTCTTTCATAATTTCTGTTTGGTGCGAAATGCAAGTCCTTTCCTGGTTCATATTCTGTATATTTATGTTCTTTAGTTTCTCCAGCTTGTACATCGTGTAATATCACGCATTGTATTGCAGGTGTAGTGAAGAAGAAAAAGATGCCTATCTGTATTATTTGTTAAGCATCCATGGAAATGGCCGAAGTATCGTCTTCTGTTCTTCTATTGCAGCTTTACGCCGCATTTCTTCAATATTGCGTATCCTTAGCGTAGATGTATGGACTCTACATTCAGAAATGCAGCAACGAGCACGACTAAAGGTTTGTATGCTCATTTATCGCATCTATTGTAGATTTCACATCATCCGTTCAGATTTATACCATCTATTCATAGGCCATGATTTTTCGATCATTTATTTTTATTTTATAATTTGTTGAGTCATATTCTATGTTGCACTCAGAACTTCTCCAGAAAACACTCTTCTAGAAAATGCTTAGGTCATTTCAGAAACACTTTCAAAAACATGTTACAGGATTTAAACATTATAAATCAAGCACTTCATTTGACCTAGGCTGCTAAATTCATTCGCCTGTCAGTATATCACCTGCATAAGTCTAATGGAGGAGATGCAGCCAATTTATCATTGAAAATCAAGATGAATTAGGATGAAAGTTGTTATTCTTTCAAATTCTATTTTTGAACCTTGATATCAGTTATCTGTGAGGAAGCATTTTCCTACTTTGATTTAAAATAGAACTCGTATGAAATGTTTCTACAAATATAATTAAGATATTGGTCTGCATGTAGCTTCGGTCCATTTTCTTTTTGTATGATATTCTACTGGATTCAAACGTTTGATTGTTGGCACCTTTTTGACAAAGGGGAAAAAACTGTATGGAGTTATCTGTACTTTCCATTTGCCTTTTGCTTTCATTTATTAAATCCTATATCGAAACAGTGTAAGTGATTTACATTTGTTTCTTAAGTATCTCCCATGTAAAAGCGTCTAGAGCCTTGGGGAGTCGTGCTCAGTTCAAAAGGTTCATGTTTATTCATGATATATAACATTAGTTGGTATAAAACATAGTCACACAGTTCGGAATAAGTTTCGGGATACGGAATACAGTTGGTGTAAAAAAATCCAGTACGGTGGGGGTAGACTCATTATATATATATATATATATATATATATATATATATATATATATATATATATATATATATATATATATATATATATATATATATATATATATATATATATATATTATTTTATTTTTATATTTTTAAGAATATTTTTAATGTGTGTTGTTTATATTTATAAGCATTTATAAAAATACTTTCATTACATTTTTTTAACTAAAAAAGGCACATAAGTATATAACCCTAATATGACTTGATATATTCTGCTGCCGCTCCACTATAACATAAATCCCTAATCTCCCCAAGTTTCTGCCGCCGCTATAATCATTCTGCCTCCATTAAAAATATTTCCAACGCCTCCTTAAGAGAACTCCAGCGTACTCCATGATGAGGTAGGTTTTGTTTTCATTTTTTGATCATTTTTTTCTGGAGCTCGAATTTGTCGATATGGCGGCAATGGCTGAATTAGGATCGAACTGAACTCCGATTTGGTACGGCCGAACCCAATCAGAGTTCAGGGGGCTTGGGGCCGAATTGTGTGACTATGGCATAAAACAAGTAATCACCTCCTCTAAATGTGTGGCTAGTGGCTATTTGCTTTTATTTTGTATGGGATTATTACAGAGGAAGAACCTTTGTGCAATTTGAGTTAGTTAAGTTATTAGTAGGAACTACTCCCTCCGTCCTGCATCTTATCTTACATTTCTTTTGGGCACGGAGATTAAGGAAATGGTATTTTATGTGTGCAATTGAGTATGAATATGATGGAGGTTGTTGTAATATTTTATTGTTATTTATAGATAAAGTAGAGTGATGTGTTGTGGGGTCCACTCATTTATTGTAAAGAAAAGTTTTACTACTTTTTGCCATTTAGAAGACGTAAAATTTGTGATGGGACACCCAAAATGGTTGACTACGTAAAATTAGCCACGGGACAGAGGGGGTATTATTTTACCCAAGTCATCTTGTTTTGTTACTGTAGTTTTCCTCAAAGGAAGGAATCTTGTTTGCAAAAATTTATATGGGTTCTCTCACTATCATTCTTATTTCTGACTCGTTTTAATCAAGTTGAAGGGAATGTAGAATTTTTGTATTCAGATTTTAGAGACGAAGAACTGGATTATGAGTTTTTTGGCTCTATTTATTCTTTTGAGAAATTCTTTATAATCATATTTGGTAATTTGATGTTTGACATGGGTTTGTTAACTTCTTACTCGTGTTCATTGCAGTCAGTTGACCGTTTCCGTGCAAACGAACATAGCATACTTGTTGCTACAGATGCTGCAGCCCGAGGGCTTGATATCCCAGGTGTTCGTACTGTTGTCCATTACCAGCTTCCACTTTCAGCTGAGGTATATGTTTTTTTATTTTGTTACATGCCTCCTGAGCACCTGCAATTCTGAGAAGTATAAGTTTGTTTCTCCAGGTATATGTCCATAGATGTGGAAGAACAGCTAGAGCCTCAACCGATGGTTGCAGCATTGCTCTGATCTCTCCAAATGATGCATCAAAATTTGCATCTTTGTGTAGATCATTTTCAAAGGTAATTCCTATGTTAGATTTATTTTGAAGTATAAAAGTGTATAAAAGGTAGATATCCAGATTTGCAATGAATGCACTTGGTTAGTCCTTGCATTTTGTAATCCTCTGAACTTGGTCATTGCTTAGTGTATGTTTTGTTTCACTTCTGCACTATGGTTCTTAATAGTTTTATAAGGATGTGTGTGAATTTGTGAGTAGATTTCCTTTTACAAAATTTGTCGACGAAGAATTTTCAGAGGTTCTTTTTCCTCTATTAAGCAATCTATGATATAAATTTTCTCTGTACGAGATTTGTTTTCAGTAATAAAGGTTTTTTTTTACTATAGTCACCTTACTTTACTAAGGTTTGTTTTACTTATTTGTTCAAGTTATATGTTTAGTGATGTTTTATCTTCATATTAACCGTTTTGTTTTATTAATTAAGTTTTTGATAATATACCTTTGGTTGTTCAGGAAACTTTCCAGCGATTTCCTATTGAACTTTCTTATATGTCAGAGATTATGAAGCGATCATCTCTTGCACATCAAATAGACAAAATTATGCGGAAGGAATCACAGGTAATTGCAAATATTTAATGTTATCGTTTGTAATCATTATCATTTTTCATGGTTGGGGTTGTTATAAAATGAAGTTGCCATCATACGTTTTTATATTACCTATTATTCGTCATTTTGGAGATATGACAATCTTTCAGAATCCTGCTTCTCGCCAACCATTTTCCAGCACATAAAAATTGTATCGCCTCCAGCTTATCAAACTATTCTGATTTTTTTAATAAAATAGTATAATATTTTTGATATGTTTTGGGTTGACTTTTGTTAATGAGAATCTGAGATACCTGTATTGCTTCATAATTCTGATTTTCCCCCCAGGAAAAGGCTGAGAGAACCTGGTTAGAACGAAATGCTGAATCGGTTGAAATGGTTCTGGAGGATAGTGATAGCGAGGAAGAGAGAGGGAAGAAATACAGGAAAAACAAAGCCAAAACAAACCATTTGAATAAGTTGCAACAGGTCTAGTTTTTTTTACATAATTGATTAGATTATATTTTGTTCGATGGATATATCAAAAATAAATATTCAGCAAGATGTATCTTTGTATAAAATTGCAGGAACTTAATGCACTACTTTCGAGACCATTACAACCCAAAGCATTTTCAAAGCGCTTTTTGGCTGGGGTAAGTACATTTCTTGGCTCAAACACACTATACTTTACGTACGTGCAATAGTGCATCTGCACACTCAAATACCTAAAGTTATGCACTCGGATTAGGTAGTGAGGATAGTGTGGAGTAGCTATCTTCTATGTGTTTATTTACGTTCAAAGCATTATATCTTTGTCGATAATAAAAATTTAATGAGTGTATGTATGCAAGCGTCGTAATCAGTAGAAAGATAAATTAACATGTTCATTTTCAGCTGATCATATTGCGAATTCTATCCAGCTATGACCCAATAATATCATATAGCTTTAATCCAAATAATTCATTTGAATTGCCAGGCTGGCATCTCGCCTGTTCTTCAACATCAAATCGGGGAGCTTTCAAAGCGGAAAGTTGGCAACACAAGTAATTTAGATTCAAATAAAAAGAGAAAGCTGGTGGTTATAGGTCAAGACTGCGTGGAACCACTTGAGGCATTGAGGGGCGCGAGTAACGAGGTACTGCGACGCAAAAATAAAGTTCACGAGCTTCATTTAAACAAAAATCATTATCTTCCAAAGTTCAAATTTTAAAATTTTCGATTCCATTTTTGGTATCCTGCTATTGTCCAGGAGTGCTTGGATCTGAAAGAGATATCGGAAAAGCATAGGAATTCAGACAACTTGAGAAGGAAGAGGAAAGAGATGAAAAAACGTATTTAACCATCTTTCTTCCGAATGAATCAAACATATTCAACTCTCCTTGAGATCAGACATCTTATATACTGTTTTTTTATATACTTGATGAATCAGGTTTGCATGAGCAAAGGCGAAAGCAGAGGAAAAAGCTGAAGCACAAAGAAGATTAGTTCATCATTTGAGAGTGGTCGATGCTCATACGATAAATGGTGAAAAACAGTGTAATCCCAAAGCTACTAAAAGTAACTACTCAGGAAGTTCAGAATATTATGATGGATTGTTGTGTAGTTTTTCCATTATTCATTAAATTGGAATCATGTTAGTTTTTGACTTTTTTCATCCATGCTGGACTGAATTTTT
Organism: Euphrasia confusa; assembly: GCA_954870475.1. Taxonomy (NCBI): domain Eukaryota; kingdom Viridiplantae; phylum Streptophyta; class Magnoliopsida; order Lamiales; family Orobanchaceae; genus Euphrasia; species Euphrasia confusa. The sequence goes on from OX940952.1 coordinate 38,408,542, forward strand.
CATCGGTTAAACAGTTTGCAGTTTGCACAATGAATCAAAATTCATAAAAACTATCACTTTTAGAATTTTATATTGCCAAGTATAAAATAATTAATTTATTATAATATTTCGTTGTATTATTAAAATGAATTATCTTGTTATATAACAACACCATTCAATTTGACATTGTCTTCTATATATCACGCGCAATGTACGGACTAAAAAATTAATTCGATTTTATTTTTGTAGTATTAATTTGCGTTGACTTTTTGCATGTTAAGTTGTTAACGTATGATTTGGGCCTGATTTTGTTGAACATGTCATTATCCATAACTAAAAATAAAATGCAAGTCAACTCTCATACCCACAAGGCCACAATTCAAGTTCATTATATACTATGGTTCTTAAAAAAGTAAATATTGTGTTTTTGTGTGTTTGTGATCAAATGAAGAATCGAAGCGATGCCTATGTTTAGTGTGAAGCCACAGACGAGATTTTGGAGATTGCATGGTAAAGGAATGACTTGAGATTCGTCCGAGTGTATGATCATCTAGAAATTTCGAATTCATGAGTCACTAATGAATACAGTTAAGTTTGAATAATAATCAAAGTATTTAATTATTGGAAGACTATTTAATTATGTTAATTTAACAATTGGGTAGGAGACCTCCTTAAATATGAAAATTTTATGATGTAAAATTAAAAACTTGTAGTAAGAATTTAAGTATCTCATGTACCCCAAAATTTTAAAATCATTTTTCCTTATTAAGTAATCTATAATAAAACCAAATCAAAATAATTCAATTTGATAAATAAATTATTGAGGGGCTAAATAAATAAATTGATTCCACCTTTTACACTCCTCGATAATGTGTTGAATGTGTGGAGTAAAATATTTGCCAAATTTAATCAACTATTTAACATATTAATACGTACAAGATCAAGAATCACAACTATTATTAGAAAATTTTAGTAAATCATTAAACTCAAGTAATAATGCTGCATCAAAAAATATAATGAAATCGAGGAGTGGTGTGATATCATTATTGAAATAATTATAAAAATTTAGGTGGGGTAAGCCGTAAGTGTACTAATATCCACGTACGTAACAATTATTCATTACTCTTACATTATAAAAGTAAAAGTAAAATATATGATTATAATAAGTACTAGTACTCCGTAACATAATAATAGTGTTTTTTTAAATATATTTATTGCGTGCTAGCTCGCAGGGCCCATACATAAACTAGAAATTACTTTAGGTTATATTTTGATTTGATTTAACATAAAAATAATTACTAAATTAATTATAAAAGTAAAAAATAAAAAAAATAAAAAAATAAAAAGTTATTTAATAAATTAAACAACCATGTATATTTTCTTTTAATATTTTTTATTTTTTATAAATATTATATACCTCCTTTTGATTTGTATTGGTTTTTGATTATTTATTTATTTATTTATTTTTGAAAGTGTACATGTATTAAACGAGAGTTGTTAAATGAGGATTAGTCACAAAAATATTAAGGCTGCAAATATCTTTTGGGGTTAATTGCAGAAAGTATCATTTGGGGTTTGAGATGTTTAACAAAAAAGATCTAAGAAAAAATCTTAATTTCAACATTAAAATCATTTCCAGAGTGTATTTACGTAGTGTTTATCGTATGTACTATGTATGGAGAGAATCATGAGGTGGGTTTTACTTAAAAAAGCCTAGGCTTGATATATAAATTTATTTAGTGATTCAACATTCAAAAATTTCAAAATTAGTTAATTTGATCACAAAATTGATAACCTATATAATACTGTATATCAAATTTGTTAGAAACCACTTCAATACTGTATAACTCAGGACCTGCCACAGGCCCACAAAGGTAGATAGCCGAATATATTCTCCAATAAAATTAATATACTACTCCAATTAACATATATATATTTTTAAATTTAATATCATTTTTTTATGTTTATTTTCATTTTTTTATATGAGTTTCAAATTCAAAATTATCACAACAGCTCTGCCTAAAACCTATGCAAAATAACTTTAATTCAACTTAAACCTAATCACAAATAAATATCACAATATAACTTTAATTAACACACATAATTAATCACTTCTGAATTATAGAAAAAATGAACTCACCTTCAACCATGGTCCATGGTTACATATAAGCACCACCTACTAGTCAACCCTATCACTACCAAAGTGAATATGAGACAAAGGTTGATACCTATACGAATTTGTCTATAATTGTTGTAAATCGACAGAGAGATCATAATTCAAATTTACCATCACCTATTAGAATTTTAGAACACTCATAGAGATGCGATTTTTCTTCAACTTTGAAACGTACCTCACTCTTTCGAACGTTGATCGAATATCATTATTCCAATGCTATGTATATCACACACATCACAGTTTAATTAAAAACGTCATCAAATATGTCAAAGGAATTCATCAATAAATCCAAATAGTGAAAGATAAAATATATGGATGAGCATTTTACTTCTGTCGTATTTGAAATTAAATAATTGGATATTTGTTTATTTGAGAGTACTTTTGTCATAATTAATTATAATTGTTTTTTAAATCACAGAAAAAAGGTGTATAATTAGTATTGAAGATAATTACCCATTGAGGTCATCGTGATTCTACTAAAATAGTTGAATCCTAATCGGCATATCTTTTTAAAAAAAAAAAAAAAAAATAGCACTACTAACAACAAATAGAGAAATAGCACGTTCCGAGCAATTTCAAGAAACTCTAATTTCACGATTTTGCATTAATTAAAAAAAGATCACATAGATGATTTAAACTTTTCATCAATAATACTTATTGTATTAATAAATCTCTAAAAATAAACATATTTAGTTCAAGAATCCCAACGGAAATAGTATATTCTTCCAATTTATATACGGTAATATATTATATTACTGTATATATAAATATAATACAAACAAAATTAAAAAGCGTAGTCAACGTCAACGATCAATAATTCCGTGACCATATTACCCTCTCGTTTCACATTCGGAATCGGAATGACCAATCCACAATTTCGCCGTAACCACACACCGAGTAGAAGAGTCAATCTCGACGCCTCTTCCCTATAAATCCGGATCCCCTATTCTCGTCTCTCCACTTCCCCCAATTATACAGTTCCTTCCGATCCCCAATTTTTCCCTTCCGATGGCAGCCATGACTTGCCAGGAGCAGCTGACCTCGCTCCTGTCCGGCAACTCCTCCGGCGCCGCCGCCACCTACATCTGCGACCGCTTCTCCGACACCACCTTCGCCGTCGACTCCACCTACCTCCTCTTCTCCGCGTACCTCGTCTTCTCGATGCAGCTCGGATTCGCGATGCTCTGCGCCGGATCCGTCCGCGCGAAGAACACGATGAACATCATGCTGACCAACGTCCTCGACGCGGCCGCCGGCGGCCTCTTCTACTACCTCTTCGGCTTCGCCTTCGCCTTCGGCGCCCCCTCCAACGGCTTCATCGGCCGCCACTTCTTCGGCCTCACCGATCTCCCCACCGCCTCCTACGACTACAGCAACTTCCTCTACCAGTGGGCCTTCGCCATCGCCGCCGCCGGCATCACCTCCGGCTCCATCGCCGAGCGGACTCAATTCGTCGCCTACCTGATCTACTCCTCCTTCCTCACCGGATTCGTCTACCCGATCGTCTCCCACTGGTTCTGGTCCCCAGACGGGTGGGCCAGCGCCTCCAACCCGGGAGATCTGCTATTCGGATCGGGCGTAATCGATTTCGCCGGGTCGGGCGTGGTCCACATGGTCGGCGGAATCGCGGGCCTCTACGGTGCCCTAATCGAAGGCCCGCGGATCGGGCGATTCGACCACACGGGCCGGGCCGTAACCCTCCGCGGGCACAGCGCTTCTCTCGTGGTCCTCGGCACTTTCCTCCTCTGGTTCGGGTGGTACGGGTTCAACCCGGGCTCGTTCAACAAGATCCTCGCCCCCTACACCCCCGGCCAGTACTACGGGCAGTGGTCGGCCGTCGGCCGGACCGCCGTCACCACCACCCTCGCCGGCTGCACCGCCGCCCTCACCACGCTATTCGGGAAGCGGATCCTCTCCGGCCACTGGAACGTGACGGACGTCTGCAACGGGCTCCTGGGCGGGTTCGCCGCCATCACTGCCGGCTGCTCGGTGGTGGAGCCGTGGGCGGCCATCATCTGCGGCTTCGTCGCCTCGCTCGTTTTAATCGGCTGCAATCGGTTAGCGGAGAAGATGAAGTACGACGACCCGCTCGAGGCGGCGCAGCTGCACGGGGGGTGCGGGATGTGGGGGGTGATTTTCACGGCGCTGTTTGCGACTGAGAAGTATGTGAACGAGGTTTATCCGGGCAGAGCGGGCAGGCCGTACGGGCTGTTTATGGGCGGCGGCGGGCGGCTGCTGGCGGCCCACTTGGTGCAGATACTGGTGATTGTGGGGTGGGTGAGCGCGACGATGGGCCCGCTGTTCTTCGGGCTGCACAAGCTGAAGCTGCTGAGGATATCGGAGGAGGACGAGATGGCCGGGATGGATCAGACCAGGCACGGAGGGTTTGCTTACGTGTACGAGGACGATGAGCTGTACAACAAGAATGGTGGAACTCAGATGAGGAGGATTGAGCCGAGTCCACACAGCAACATCATCTAATAAGTCTCGCTACTATTTTTCAAAATTTATTTTATGTTTTTTTTTTAATAATTGTTATTATTATTATTATTATTTTTAAAAAAGATTTGTAAATGGTGGATTTTAAAATGGATGTGAACTGGATTGATGAATTTGAACCAATAGTAGGCTCATCTCTTTATCTATCTATTTATCCCCAACATGGGGTTGGTTGTTGAAGTTTGTTATTTAGTTAAAAGTCCAAAAAAATACAAATATTTTATCACGTGACAACCAGGTACTTTGGGATAATTTGAAAAAAATAAAATAGATTCTGATGGCTGATAACATTATACTGCAATCCATTGGTTATATATTGTTGATGAACCTCAAGTCGAGCTAGTTATAATTCGTGGTCAATTCGTGTCCATGGTGTGTTTATGTATACAAAGGCATTCTTTGTTATTTAAGAGGTTTTTCACATTGATTGTTTTGTTTGCTGTTGAGGGCTTTTCTCACATAAGATTTGGTTAGTTGCCTGCCATCAATAAGGCAAAATTCCAACTTAATTAGCCTAATTACAAAAAATAACAGTTGTTCCCATGGATCAGTGTGTGTTTTCTGTTATGATCATTGTTTTGGGTTGTTTTGAGCTTTGACGGTAATATTTGTTGGAGTCGGAGGGATTGCTAACAACGCAAACACAATATGTTATAAGTAAGAAAATAATAAAATCAAGTTTATATGCAGAAATTATAAGTATAGAACATGAAAGCTCATGATTCCTATTAATTCATATATTCATACTTAGAGTGCATTCTAAAATACAAGTTTGCATCTTTGGTAATTTAGGAAATAAAAGTTAATAGAAACATAAACGAAAAAGACACGATCACTAGGCATCAATGCCTCTTTTTCAGGTCTTTATTTCTCTTATAGAGTATTTTGGTCATACCATTTTAGAAAATGAATTCCTTTTACAAGTGTTTTTTCTCTCTACCCTTTTTACATATGAAGAGCACCTATTTATAGGCATTTATGCATGTGATGTTTCTCTATTCTAATGACACTAATCAGCCACATATTTAGCCTTATTGACAACTATTTAGCATGTATTTGACATGTGTAAAACATGTAGTGGACCAACTAACCCACACTATCTTTGTTTGTTACTTTATTGGTAATCGCACCGGGAAGTCACTTATTTCTACTCTGGAAAAAAATCTTATTTTCCCATGCGATCTTTCCTGTCCAATTTCTTGTATTATTTGGATAATAATTCTTGCTTTGGCTTTGACTGATCTTCTTTAATTTTTTTTTGATGATGTGGCACCGATCTTCTTGACACGTGTAGGTGGCGGATTTTTATGGTACAACAATCACGAAACACAAAGTGTACTGTTTGATATGCATTCGTGATAGTCGAGATATATAAATACAATGCGGACGGAAGCAATTGAAAGCAATTTTGGTTGCCGTGTTCATCATATGTAATGTACCTCCTAAGCCATTTTCATTCATTTGTGCCAATTACAGTACCTACCCCTGTGGTTTCACTTTGTTACAAAAAAGACCTATTTATTTTTGGAAATTACAAATACCTCTCTTTTGAAAGTTTTTGTAATGTAATATACACCCTCTCCTAATTATTTAGGAATATAATGTTCTCATGAGTCATGCCATGCTTTTCTAGTTGTTTACTATTTTCAGTTCAGTCCGTGTAATTGTCCCCGTAATATGTATGAAAAACTTAATTCCTGAATAGCCTATTCAACGCAGCATCCATTGGCAGTGTCATATTTTGAGTTATTTACATAAATGACCCACATTGGGGTCAATATGTAATTTTCTTTTAACAAATTTGGTTTTTACATGATGTTCACTCCGATACGGTGCCACTCGACAGCCATAGCATGAGAAAAATGTGCTTTTCAACCCGGAAAATTTGTCGAAAGGATCAAGGGCGGAGCTATGTTATGGCTGGGTGGGCTTTAGCCCACCCTGATTTTTAAATTTTAAAGATATATATATACATGTAATAAGTAAAATTTTCAAATTAAGGTAGTTAGCTCAGTTGGTCAAATCTAATATTTATTTTTCAGGGGCTCGGGTTCAAACCCTCTTGTCTACTTTTCACTTGTTTATATTTATAAATACAATATATATGTAAAATATCGCACAATATTCGATAAATAAAAGTTGATATAGTAAATATATATATTTTTATTTTTTTTAAGCTTCTTTTATTTTTACTTTAGTCCGTCCCAAAAAAAATTTCTGACTCCGCCCTTGGAAAGGATCGCATATTAAGATATTTCACTAAGCCATAATTTACACTACAAATAATCGCAGATCAACGACGGTAGTACTACATACCAACGCCAAGCCATTTACTTTACAACGAAAATTAGCGAGACAAAATGCCAACATCGATAGAAAGACGCGAATGTAATACACACTTTCACACAGACATGTTTCAACGGTCTCATCCCCGACGAAGGTGAAAACCTTTTGTCGAGCCCGACCAAGAGGAAAAATGTAACAATAAGTTCGAGATAGAATACATTTTTTGTAATAGAATATATATATATATATATATATATATATATATATATATATATATATATATATATATATATATATATATATATATATTTTAAATCATTGTGCCTTGCAAAGTATAATTTTCTTAGACAAATAATATATAAATAAATAAATTATACTCCCAAATATTTTGTAAAAAAAAAAAATGTCTATTAGTTATGAATAGAGGAAATGTTTTATTAGTTATGAATAGAGGAAATATTTTTCATAAAAAATCTCAACCAAATAAATTATTTTAAAATCACTTAAATCTGTGACACATAAAAAAAGCACTTTTATTTTTATGTGGTCTTCAATTTCCCATCCCCAAAAAGTCGTTGACTCGAAGTCACCCGTGGAAATCTAGGATCAGCCACTGAGCCACGCTTTTATTACCACGTGTGACGTGTTAGTCTTTGAATTAAAGAATAATTATATTTTTAATTTTAATTATTTTAATAATTATATTAACTAAATTACAACCAAGTACGCAAAACAAAACAATATACTCGTTCTCAACCAGACTAATAGTCACATTTTCTTTGTATTTTGTGAAGTAAGTGTGATTATTAATTATTAGTCTGAAGAGAGGGAGTACATATAGGGATGTCAATCCAACCCGAAACGGTGGGCTAGCCCGAAACCCGCCCGAGAAAATGTAGGGTTAGAGCCGAATATTTTCGACCCGAAAAAATTTCAGTCCGATTAGCCCGAACCGAAATAACCCGATAGCCCGAGTGGGCTAGCCCAATAAACCGTGGGCTACCGACAACCCGATTTATTTAAATATATTAGAATTTATTTTATTTATTTATACAAATATTTTAAATAAATAAAATAATATATTCAAATAAAGAAAACTGTCAACTAAAATTACAATCTTAAATATTATTGAATGAACATTTGATAATTTGGGCAATTTAAATATTAGATTTATAATAATAATTATTAAATATTAATATTTTATTAATATTAAATTTAATTTGGTATTTAAAATTTTTTTTTATTATATAATATTAGTTTTTCCAGCCCGACGGGCTAGCCCGAAACCGAAGATTTTAGGGTTAGGGCTACAAATTTACAGCTCGAAAAAATTCCAGCCCGATCAGCCCGAACCGAAGTAACCCGATAGCCCGAGTGGGCTAACCCGAAACCGAGTGGGCGACCCGATTGACATCCCTAAGTACATATTACTATTATTCTTTAATTATATCACCTTACATTTTTTTTTATATTCACATAAGATTTTTTTATTCATTATTAGTACTAATTTACATGATTCATCACTTATAGTATAATTTAAATATTCTTATTATACTAGTTATACTTGATTAACATTTACGAATGCTATTTTTTCTTTGTTTTTTCTTAGTTGCTACTCCACAATTAATTACCTATGTTTTTGAGAAAGTATTAGTTTAATTATATTATTTAATTCTATAATAATAACAATAATAATAATTCAATTTGATATACAATTGTAGATTGCAGTAGTATTTTTTTGAGTGCAATAAACTTGAAAAATTTGTAAATAAAAATAAATTAATTAATAAGGCATTTTTAAAATAAAGATGTCGACTTAGTTATAAAAAAAAATATAGCCACCGCGGGTTTCACACCGCCGACCTTCCCCCTTCACGCGCAACCATATCATTGCCGTACACTTCACGTGAACACCATCGAATCTCAGCCGTCTAATCCGCCCCGCGAAATCCCGCCACGTGTCCTAATGACACGTGTCGCTTCCATCGCGGCTCTATCATTTTTAACACCTTATCTTTTCAGAGTTTCCCCCATCTCTCTTTCTCCACACAATTTTAATTTTTTATATATACCCAACTACTCCATCTCTCCTACCTACATTTTCGTCACAGATTTTTTTTTTTTCGAGCTGATTTTCCTGTTCTTGTCCATAGAGATCTATTTGTGTGTGTTTTGTATAATGGCGATGGGATTACCACACCAAATCGGAGCGATTTCCGGATCGCCTTTGACGGCGGAATCCGCTGGAATTTCCGCCGACGGGCCGTCGTCGTCCACGGTCAGCGCCGTGTGGAGGTCTCCCGCAGCGTCGAACCTGCGTGTTTCGGTGCAAAAATCCGGTTCGGAATCGGACCGGGTATCTCCGTCGCCGCCGTTGAGTCCGGTTCGGGTCGGGTTGCGTCCGGACCTGTCCGCGGCGGCGCAAGCGCTGATGTCGGATCCGGTGACCACCGACGACGAGAGGGATCTGGAGTATGTGCGCGGCGGGGGAGCGCAGGGTAAGGAGGGCAAAAGGGGGGTGCCGGTGTACGTCATGATGCCGCTGGACAGCGTGACGTGGAATCACACGGTGAATAGGAAGAAGGCGATGAACGCGAGTCTCCAGGCGCTGAAGAGCGCCGGCGTGGAGGGGATAATGATGGATGTGTGGTGGGGGTTGGTCGAGGCGGAGAAACCCGGGGAGTATAACTGGGGCGGGTATTCCGAGCTCCTGGAGATGGCAAAGAAGCACGGGCTCAAAGTGCAGGCCGTCATGTCTTTCCACCAGTGCGGAGGAAACGTCGGCGATTCCTGCACGTAAGCTAAATCGATTTCGATTATTTGATTTGCTTTCGATTGCTTCATCCTTAATTTTCAAACAAATTGTGTCGAATTGCTTTAGTTTTTGATATGATCTGGAATCGTAAATTGATGGTTTCATTCAAAATTAATCGAACGTTGTAGGCTCTTGTTTACCGGGAGGTTTAATTTGTTAAACCGTCTTCCTTATGATTTTTTGTCGATTTCTTTCAGGATCCCTCTTCCTAAATGGGTTGTGGAGGAGATTGAAAGGGACCCTGATCTTGCATATACGGACCAGTGGGGTCGGAGGAACTATGAATACATATCACTCGGATGTGATACCCTCCCAGTACTCAAGGGAAGAAGCCCTGTCCAGTGTTACGCCGATTTCATGCTCGCTTTCAGGGACACATTTGAGCATCTTTTAGGCGACACCATTGCAGTAAGTGCTTATACTGCCATAGTTTAAGAGTCGTGCTTGGATTATTTTTGCGTGTTCGTTTTGTTTACTTAACAAGCTTTGTTCCATACTTTAGGAAATTCAAGTTGGGATGGGCCCGGCAGGGGAGCTTCGCTATCCATCTTACCCGGAGCAAAATGGGACATGGCGATTTCCTGGGATAGGAGCTTTTCAATGTTATGACAAGGTAATTATATCAAAACTACTACCTTTGGAGGCAAACAAAAATGTAGTTATTGTTGAAGATTTCGATTTGCTGACATTTCTGTATAATACATACAAATCTCATGGGGTATAATAACTGGATTATTTGCATAATTACAGAAGGTGACATGCTTTTCATATAATATATCGATACTTTTAAGTTGAAAAGGTATACTTATCATAACAACTGAAATGTTCTTACTTTTCGTATATATAAAACACCTAAAGGCATAATATTCAAAACAAGTTACAGTATCATATTGTTTTGAAAAGTATGTGAATTACTTAAAAAATAGCTGTGTTTAAATTCACTAGTATTCTTCTGTGATTTTTATCCTTTTTTTTTTCTCTGCCTTGGTTGATCTTAATTCCTGATTCTTCCGTCCTGCAGTACATGATAAGCAGCTTGAAAGCAGCAGCCGAAGCATTTGGTAAACCCGAGTGGGGTCACACAGGCCCGACCGATGCAGGCCAGTACAACAACTGGCCCGAAGACACAAACTTCTTCCGAAAAGAAGGTGGCGGATGGGACGGGCCCTACGGAGAATTCTTCCTCACCTGGTACTCCCAGATGCTCCTCGACCACGGCGAGCGTTTACTCCAATCTGCCAACAGAGCTTTCGACAACAAGGGCGTCAAAATCTCAGTGAAGGTAGCCGGCATCCACTGGCACTACGGGACCCGGTCCCACGCACCCGAGCTGACAGCAGGCTACTACAACACCCGCCTCCGAGACGGGTACCTTCCGATCGCCCGCATGCTCGCCCGCCATAACGCGGTGTTCAACTTCACGTGCATCGAGATGAGGGACCAGGAGCAGCCCCAGGATGCTCTCTGTGCACCCGAGAAGCTCGTCCGCCAGGTGGCGCTGGCTACTCAGCAGGCCCAGGTCCCTCTTGCTGGGGAAAATGCTCTGCCGAGATACGATGACTACGCGCACGAGCAGATCTTGAGGGCCTCGGCTTTGGAGGTGGACGAGAATTCTGGGGAGAGGGAGATGTGCGCGTTCACGTATTTGAGGATGGGGCAGGACTTGTTTCAGCCGGATAACTGGAGACGTTTTGTGGCTTTTGTGAAGAAGATGAGGGAAGGGAAGGATGTGGAGAGGTGTTGGGAGCAGGTGGAGCGAGAGGCGGAGGATTATGTGCGAGTGACGCAGCCGTTGGTGCAGGAGGCTGCTGTTGCCCTGATGCATTAGTGTGTAGTATAGTTGTAGTAGTTTGGTGTATGTAATCTTATATTGTTGAGAATAACTTGGGTAGTAGAAGTAGTAGTTGTTGATGTATATGGTTTCAATTTCCCTCTGCAGTTTTCTTGTATCCTTATATGTACTTGCATTATTAGAAGCATAAATAAAAATACTGTACTCTATTCAACATTTTCAGTGCACTTGTTTTTGTGTCTTGAAATAAGATATTCATGAAAGTTGGTTTCTGCTCTTTTCTCACATTTGAAAAATGAGATGATAATCAACAACTTACTACTTGTAATTTTTACTCTATCGACTTCATACGGAGTTTCAGAATCGTTGAAAGGGCGTTGTTCGAGTACCTCAGTAGCTTATTGCAATCATATTTACGCTTGAACTCAAACTCGAGAAAGGTAAAGAGAAAGGTGCTGTTGTTGGTGCGTAACAGAGCTTTCCTATAGGCGATCTCTCTCGGTGCTTAAGCAAGGTTTATCGGTGGAAGTACTGCCCAACTAGACTTTGAATAGCTTTTAATTAAGATGAAGAGGATTTTATTAGAGTACTTCTGACCCTGAATATGATTCTTTATGATAAATTTTTTCTGACCCTGAATATGATTCTTTATGATAAATTTTTTCTCTAGGACAGAGGTAGTATATACTAACCCCAATTTTTTGCAATTAATTTTTTCTCAAGTAAATTTGTTAAAAAAACTATGGCACAATTTCTAGGTTATACAAACTTTGTCATGTAACCACGTATTTGTCGAAGAAACAATAGTTAAACAAGTAGTCTAAATCCCAGCGAAAACAAGGTGGCCATATGTTGTGGCATGTAAATAGGATAGGAAGTAGAACACTTGGATCAAAATTCACATGGTCAAAGGCAGCAGCAGCATTTCACTCCTCACCAACGAATTTACATCCCATTTTTCATTCTCAAGAACCTATAAATATTCGACAAACTCAGAAGCTTATATCATCGATCACTTTCACTACAAACACACAATCTTACCTTCGAATTTACGAAAACAACCTATTATCTTACTTACTTTTTTCTAAAAGAAAGATGTCGAGCACTCAACTCAGCGCCGGACAAGATCACGGAGAAGCTCAGGTATATAATTGTACTAAATACATTAAAAAAATGAATTTATTTGATAAATTTATGAGTGTGTGTTGTATATTTGGGCCTGCAGGGAAAGACTGAGCAGTGGATTGAGTCTGCTAAGAGCACAGCGAATCAGGCCCACGACAAAACCTGCGAAGCGGCCGGGAGCACCGAAGCCCAGGCCCAACAAAGCAAAGAGGAAAATGCTGGATTTCTTCAGCAGGTAATTTTAAATTTTAATTCTACATAAATTAAATAAATAAATATAAATTTTGAATTAAAATATTTAATTTATTATTATCCAGACGGGAGAACAAATGGCCAATATGGCTCAGGGTGCGATCGATGGTGTGAAGAACACTCTCGGCATGAACGACTCCGGAAAGAAGTGAAATCTAATTAATTAATTAATGCTTTGCTTCACTTCACTTCCCATAATAAAAATAAGATTATGCTTTTTCTTTTTCTTTTTTTCATTTTAACTTCCAAATGTATGTAATAAGAGCTTTTAGTATTGTGCTCAAAAATTCAATTTGATAGTCATTAGTATTTATTTTTGTCTCTTTAGTCCTTAATATTTCACGAAATAATTTCCACGACAAGTTCAACTTTTTTACATGTGTCTGTTACTCGGGTATATTTTTCTCGCGATTACGTGAGCATATAGTATATCTCAATTTATCTACAAGACTGTTTAGTCGAACACATTATTTAATCTACCGCTCGATTTACCCGAAGGCATTCCTCAATTTACCGCACACTCCATTAGTCTTGTTATTCTGGCCACGTCACTCGATTTATCACTTAGAGCATCTCCAATGGAGAGGTAGAAGTCTACGTGTACTTCTACCTCTCACCCAAAAACAAGGTAGAAGTCATTGGAGGTGTGCTGATGTGTAAAAGTGAGGACTTCCTGAAAGTTCTGGGGTAGAAGAACTTCTACCCGGGTAGAGGTAAAAAATAACATTATTTTATTATTATTATTTACTATTATTAATTAATAAAATCAATATTTTCGTTGTAATTTTTGAAATAGTTAAAATTTTAACGTTAAAAAATATTTTATATTTTAACGCTATTTTGTTTTTTATATAAAAAATAAGAATTTTAAACTATTTAATTTTCTTTTTATATAAAAAATAAGAATTTTGAACTAAGAATTATTTTATATTTTAACGCTATTTTGTTTTTTATATAAAAAATAAGAATTTTGAACTGTTCAATTTTCTTTTTATATAAAAAATAAAAATTTTGAATTAATTAAATTTGTAACGGATTATTTGTATTTTTATTTTATATAAAAATTAATTAATATTAAAAAATTTAAAACACTTAAAATTTTAACGTTAGCGGATTTATGTTATATAAAAATTAATTAAAATTAAAAATTTTGAAATAGTTAATTTTAACGTTTTATATTTATATAAAAATTAATTAAAAATAAAAATTTTTAAATAGTTAAATTTTAAAAGTCAATATATCAGTTGTGATTATTTTTATAAATTACGGTCAATTATTATTTCGCAATTAATTTACTTTATTTAATCTAAAAATCATTTTTTTTTTACTTTTACTACTATTATTATTATTATTTAAATATAATAATAAATAAAAAAATATAAAATAAGTAAGTGGTGGGACCTGTAAAATTTATTTTTGAGGTTTTTTTACTTTTACTACTATTATTATTATTATTATTTAAATATAATAATAAATAAAAAAATATAAAATAAGTAAGTGGTGGGACCTGTAAAATTTATTTTTGAGGTAGAACTGTTGTATGAGTTAGAAGTTTTTTTGGGTAGAAGTAGAGAAAATACGAGTTGGCGCACACGTGGCCTACTTATCACCCAAAACTTAAAACCACCCTGCTCCCCTCTTCGTAAAAAAATACTGGTACTACATTCGAGTACCTTCTTTTCAACTGACAAAAATCATCCATCCATTTCTGTCTGCCAAATTGCAGGAAAATATCATCGATCTCCTGCTCCATCCATGGCTACTCTCCAACTCTTCTTCCACTTCTCCCCCAAACTCACCCCTCGCTCATTCTCACTCTCCAGAAAACTTAACAGGGTTTCATCGGTTTCACGATTCGGTAGCAGCTTTTGCCAAGCAAGCAGTACGAGCAACAGCGGCAGCGTTTCCGAGAGGCCGCCGTTTGACATCAATTTCGCCGTCGTTTTGGCTGGTTTCGCGTTTGAAGCTTACACCACCCCACCGGTAATTTCCCCTATTTTTAATTTACAATAATCTAATTTTCGGAAGCAAGCAAAATTATTCGGTGGTAGATGTTTCTACAGTATGAATCTGATTGCTTACCGTTTTAGTTTTGATTCCGAAGGGCTAATTCATCAGCTTGTACCGTAGTTAGTTTTTGATTTTGTTTATTTGTTTCTGAATGTTGTTTAGGAAGAAATCGGCAGGTGTGAACTGGATGCAGCAAAGTGCAAGACAGTTTTCCTCTCCGAGTATGTGTGGTTTTCTGCGTCAATCGAATTTAACTCGTAACAAAGTGGTACCAAAAGATACGATAATGCTTGTTAGGATGAATGTTTAAGGCTATTGATTTTAGGCTGTTTTTGGAGAGTTATATGTTTCACGTGCTACTTCGTTTTACTATTTCCATTTTGGAATTGTTTGTGAAGCTCAGTTGTGTAAGATACTTACTGTTCAGAGAACTTGCTAAGAGCTTCAAACGTTATATATACATGTCCATGTTTATTAATGTGTTTCCTTCTGACATGTTCAGGTCTTTCCTACGAGAAATTTATGATGGGCAATTATTCGTGAAGCTAAAGAAAGGCTTTGACTTACCTGCCATGGATCCTTGGGTAGGGTAATGTCCTTCAATTCATTCCTCCTAAATTATATCAAATAAAAATGATTGATGTGGTTCACGATTCATCACTGGGTCTTTAAATGACGACTCTCAATTGTATTATTATCAGGGAACTAGTGATCCATATGTAATCTTGCAGTTGGATAGTCAGGTTGTCAAAAGCAAGGTTAAATGGGGGTAAGTTGACTAAGTTCTCTTGAGTCTGTATACCTAGTATATTAATTTATTGCTAATTTTTATATTAATCATGTTATATCTACTACTGAACTTAGACGGTTTCATTCTGAATTATGAGCCTTTGACCTGGTCAATTTTTCCCTTGTTCACTTATGAATTGATTCCAGACGTTCAACAAAGAGATTAGACATTTTTAGTTTTCATTCTGCCTCATGTTTTCCCTGATTGTGTTAAATAATAACTTTTATATGTTCGTAGTATTTGAAAGTTCATATGATAGAGTCTACAATGAACTAACTCTTCGGATGGAAATTTTGCTAGGACGAAAGAACCCACTTGGAATGAAGAGTTTGCTTTGAATATTAAGCAGCCTTCGATTAACAATCTCCAGGTTGTTATATACACTGTCATTGTTTTATAAATTAATTCCACCTTCAGGATATAACCTTCTTGTTCGTATTCTTCTTTCTTTTATGGCGTATTTAATATCTAATCCACATTATTTATGGATAAAAGCAGGAAGTTGCATGTCTGCTCGTCTTATATATCCTTTTTAAAGATAATCATTTGATTTTACACCTATTTATCTGTTCTTTTCATGGATAACCAGATATTACTGATTACCCACAGACTTGAAAAACGTTTTGCGGTTTGTTTTCATTATAAACTGATATTTTGGCAAAGCTGCATTATGCTTACTTTTTTTTCTCTATTAATATATGTTTAGGTAGCAGCATGGGACGCGAATCTAGTTACTCCACACAAACGCATGGGGAATGCTTGTATTAATTTGGACAACCTATGTGATGGTACTGTTTGATAACTGCATGCACTAAAACTGAAATGTATCGGATTGTACACATTCTTTGTAACGCAAATAAGAAAAAAACTACTTAATACAGCAATTATTTATACAGCAAGCGAGAATATATCTAGAATTTGAAACATAATATACATATCTGTACCACCTAGGAAAGTTAGGCTAATGATAATATATGAGCTTCTTTTGGTAGGGATATCGCATGACATACTTCTTGACTTGGAAGGGATGGGAGGTGGTGGAAAGATAGAACTTGAGGTTAGTTGCCTGTTAAAACCATTGAAAATAAAAATCATATTTATCAAGACTGGTAATTCAAGTGCATATTAATTAACTAACTAGTGCCACTTGCTGAAAAATATTTAAATTTCTTTGTTATATATTCAAACAATAAATTATTACTCCTCCTACGTACCTTAATATATATTTCAAATCAGCGTTTAACTGCATCTGGATTCTATGTTCATCGCTACAACTTAGACTATGAAGTCAAAATGGAATCTTGTTAGATGAAATATTACTCAATAAAGGAAATTTGGGTTTATTTTCATGCTTTTAATGTATATAAATTTTCTACTATCCATCCCCAACATGTTTCAGATCAAGTACAAGAGTTTCGAAAAAATTGATGATGAAAGTAAATGGTGGAAGATCCCTATTGTAACTGAATTCCTCGAGAAAAATGGGTTTGAGCCGGCTCTCAAAATGCTTGTTGGTTCGCAAACTGTCCAACCACGTGAGTTTGTGGAGTTTGCTTTCGGACAATTGAAATCCATTAACGACTCGTATCTTCTAAAGGACTGGTTTTCGAGTACCGAAGCAAATGAGACAAGTCAAAAGCAAGATACAAGTATAGACGGGGGAGATGCATCGCCCGACAATCACTTTTGGAACAAGTTTGCTGATTCAGTGAACCAACATGTAGTTCAAAAACTTGGATTTTCTGCCCCCGAGAAGATTAAGTTGGATGGGCTTAACTTACTAAAGAACAGTGGCTTGCAGTCGCGTGAAATTGCGGAGGCAAGTTATGTCGAGTCGGGTCTTGCAACTCCGAATAATCAGGAAAATGATGGATTAGTGCCGATTAATTCGGAGGAGATTTCTCTGCTGGACATTAAGAAAGTGACAAAAGATATATTACGGCAAACTGACTCCATATTGGGTGCACTAATGGTTATAAATGCCGCGGTATCAAAATTGAACGAAGGTGTTTGGCTAACTGGAAAGAATGAAGATAGTTCTTCGACCGAAGATAAATCGGAAGTTTCTGTAGAAAGTCGAATACTTACAGGTCAGCCAAACGGGGTAACATTGAATGAAAAGGAAGCAGAGGAGATGAGGGCACTATTCTCGACAGCAGAGAGTGCAATGGAGGCATGGGCAATGCTGGCGAACGCTTTGGGACATCCGACATTTATTAAATCAGAGTTTGAGAAAATTTGCTTTTTGGATAATCCGGAAACAGACACCCAGGCAAGGTTTTATCATTAATGCGTTTTTCTGTGACCTGGAAATGGTTTATATATAGTGATTTATGGTGTTTAAGAAATGCAGGTAGCGATTTGGAGAGATCTTGAAAGGAAAAGACTTGTTATAGCCTTCAGGGGAACGGAGCAGGTAGTTTGGTAGATTCCATAATTAATCATTGCAGATAGTTGCAGTTGGTATTTTTGCAATTTCCCAGTTAACCTTCTTGCGTATGATCTTTGCAGACTAGGTGGAAGGATCTACGCACAGACTTGATGCTAGTTCCTGCAGGGTCCTGCATTTAAAACATAAGAAAATTCTGATTTTCTTTTCTTGCTAATTCTGTATTACTGACATTTTATCTGTTATTACAGTCTAAATCCTGAAAGGATAGGTGGTGATTTTAAGAAAGAAGTTCAGGTACAACTCTGGAATTTATAGTTCCAACTTACAACTGTTTATTCTGCCTGGGAGTTTGACTTGTAACTAATCTCTTTGGCATTCGTAAAACGTTTTCAGGTTCATAGTGGCTTTCTGAATGCGTACGATTCTGTTAGGACAAGGCTTATCTCGCTCATTAAACAAGCTATTGGTCTCAGGTAAATCTTACATTTAGATGAAGCAATAATATTTTTCTTCTTTGGAAGCCCTGGATCCCTGAAGTTAGAGATTAAAGTTCTCATATGTATCTATAATGCTAAAGCTTACACGTCTTCTCAATCAAATGATACCAGAAGACAACATAAATATAACGACAATGAATTCCTCTTGTTCGATAATTATGACATAGTTCTCTAAATAAATGTACATGTTATGTAACAGAGATGATGATTCCTTGGAGATGCTACCAAAATGGCATATTTATGTGACTGGACATAGTTTGGGGGGCGCTTTAGCAACACTTCTGGCTCTTGAAATATCATCGAGTCAATTAGCAAAGTGAGTTATTTTCCGTTATCTTGATATATTTCCCTTTCTAGTCCATTCTAAATTACATATATTTTGCGTTTTTTATTTTACAGTTAATTAATGGTGAGGATCAACCACATTAAATCAAAATGACTAAAGCCCATTTACACGATGATGACAAAAATGTAGAGAAATTTTCCAAACACACACTGTTTGGTTCAGCTTTTTGGATGAACTTATAGCGTATTTATGTCCAATAAGATCTTTAAGTCCCTTGGTAAAAACTCCTAATAAGACCGTGATAGGTTAACAAATATACAAATTGTAGCCTTTGTAATTATCTCCCGGTTAAAAAATATACAAATTGTGAGTTATTCCCTGGTGAATGCGATTGTGATTTGTGGTACATCTAATATTTCCTCTATCTATGGGACTAGGCACGGGGCTATTTCTGTGACCATGTACAATTTTGGATCTCCTAGAGTCGGAAACAGAAGATTTGCTGAAGTTTACAATGAGGTAAGTGATGTTTATATTTTCATGTACCACATGCCACGACTTTATATATACGTAGTTTAACAAAAGGATTCCCTTATTGATAAATTTAAAATATTTTCTTTTAAAGAAATATTTTTTACTCGTAGTACTAAGTTTCAGGTATTGAAATTGAGATATTTTTGATGAGTTTTGCTTAATACCTGTTTTTGATAGCAGAAGGTAAAAGATAGCTGGAGGGTCGTAAACCACAGGGACATAATACCAACTGTGCCACGCTTGATGGGATACTGCCACGTGGCTCAACCAGTTTATTTGTCTGCTGCAGATCTCAGGAATACGACGGTGAGTATTACCTGGCTCCAGATTTTTTTTTCACAATTTGTCCCTATATTTATGATGTTTCCCTCTAGTTTGATAATATAATTAGATTTCCTACCCGCCGATTATCTTCCCCTTCTTCTTTACTCTTTTCATGTTTTTGGGTAAATATTACTATAATCGTGCAGGAAAATATGGATGTTTTGGAGGATGGATATCAAGGTGATGTTATTGGAGAAGCCACACCCGATGTCCTCGTCACCGAATTTGTATGATCTTTATTAAACAAATACCAAGATTACTTTCGGTTAAAATTTAAATACCGTGATTTTGGATTGTCAAATGCCATTTAGGTAGTGTTTGAAAGTCTCGATTAGACTTATATTCCGTGGCATTGCGAGTAAAAAACATTTAGGTAGACTTATATTATCTCTTCATGACATGCATATTAAATCAACGAGGTTTATATGTAAAATTTATAGTATTACATTTAAATGCATCTTCTACAGAACTGAGTCCTAACGAATGCAAGTCTCTTTGTGATAGTGAAGGTTATCTTAGTCTATTTCACAACCCTTTCTTGATGTCAACATTTGAATTTTAATGCTGTGGACAGATGAGAGGTGAGAAAGAGCTAGTGGAGAACATATTAAACACGGAAATAAATATTTTCCGGTCAATCAGAGATGGAAGTGCTCTTATGCAGCATATGGAGGATTTCTATTACATCACCCTGCTGGAGGTATACGTTACGTACTGATTTGTCGCTCGCTCCATTGATGTGCTACTATACTTTTGTTAATTTCTGACTTTTTTTTTACATAAATATCAGAATGTGAGATCTAACTATCAGACTGTTGGAGGATTACAGCCGGAAGATAGTAAGCGGTCAATTTAAAAGTTTAACGTGACAAAACCACGGGAGAAAAAAACTTTGCGATGTACATGACGATCTATATACATAACTATGCCGGTAAGTTGATGTTCTTAAAGTTATAAGATGAGGAAATTTGTGTATAAAATTGTGATGTAGTGCGGTCATTTTAATCAGTAAATTATCAGATTTATACAAGTGCCCAAATACAGTAGTGTGCTTATTGAGCGTTATACTTGAAGTCTGACCTTCAATTATGTGATGGTGAATCAAACCTTATTGATATATTTTCATAATTCGAGAGGAGGAGCGAGTGTCCCGGATTCATTTGAAGGAGAAGTACAAAGGTGTGAGGATTCAAGACTCAGCTCTCGTCGCTGCGGCTCAACTTTCTTCACGGCATGTAGCAATTAACATTGTTTTGAAATCTAATTCTAAAGGGCCGATTAACCTCAATGGTCACTATAATGGTCACTATAATGAACTTAAGCTTAAGGTTAAAATTAGGGTCAAGAGTTTACATTATAAAATCACACGTCTTGCTTCTTCAAGTCAAAACACATTCTTATACTATCAAATTAAAGTACCTTGGTGAATACGAGGTTCAGATTGTGATAGTATTAATTATCGCATGCGTCTCTTCATCATCTACGTACAACAAAACAACACATATACACAGTACATGTGAAATCATGATGAATCCCGAAAAGTTCAGACCAACAAGCTGCTCATCCTTGGCCTTCTAGAAGATTCCCAAATCCGGCACCTTCTAAAAGAGGTCGGAGTGGGATCTTCCTGGGTGAAAGCGGAGGTGGAGAAGCTGAGGCCGGGCAAGTCGGGAAAGAAGGCCGGTGGGATTAACGACTTCGTCGCCTTGAAAGAATACGGCCGCGATCTGGTCGAGCATGCCGAGCAATCTCGTCGACGTATTATTATTATTATTATTATTATTATTATTATTATTATTATTATTATTATTATTATTTTATTAGGGAAAAATGGCATTAAGGTCAATTTTCAGCATTTTTTCACCAATAAGGCCAATCTTCAATTTTGGTGTCAATTAGGCCAAAATGTTCCAATTAGGCCAAAAAAATGTACCCGAAAAGACCAAAATACCCTTCCATATTAACTTCACAAATCGAGCTGAGGGGAAATCATTCTCGACGACACACATTCAATTCTGCTCTTTGTCTCTCACCTCCGCCGCCGCTATTCATATCCACAATCGAACCGAGGGAATTCATCTCCGTCGCCGCCGCGTTCAATCTAAGGAGAGGGGGAAGGTCGCCACCGGTGAGCAGCTTCAATTCTCCACCGAAGGAGAATCGGTTTCATGCAGTCCGTCTCTCTCGGCATCGATCGATCGATCGATTTCATCTCCTCCGCCGCCGCCGTTCCTGTCTCAGTTCAAATGTCAGATGCGCCGCCGCCCTCCTTGCCGTCGATTTCGAATCCAGGTACGCGATTTCGAATCCACGTACCCGATCAGTGCTTAAAAGGTTGATTCAGCATGCATGCACAGTGTGTGGATTGATTCAGTGTGCATTGAGCATGCATTCAGTGTTCATTGTTTTTTATTATGCATGTTCAGTGTTTTTTCGTTGCATTCAGTGTGCATTGAGCATGCATTCAGTGTTCATTGTTTTTTATTATGCATGTTCAGTGTTTTTTCGTTGCATTCAGTGTTAATTGAGCATGCATTCAGTGTTAATTGAGCATGCATTCAGTGTTCCTGCACTGTGCTTGCCCTTCAGTGCTTATTTGGTTCAGTCAGTGTCTAATTCACCATGCGCTTTTTTCAGTCAGTGTTTAATTGATTGATTCAGTGTGCATTGAGCTTGGCTAATTGCACTTACACACTGTACCCACCTGTTGCACACTGAATCCATACTTAACAATATGGATTCAGTGCTGATTTGCTTCATTCAGTGTCTGAATGAATACCAGTTTGTTTCCCCTAGGATACCTGTTATTTTGTTGGAAATGAAATGTGTTACAGGAATCAGTGTGTGTTGACTTTGTTTTCTTTGATGCATTGACTTGTCCCCTTTTCAATAAATGCCTGCCATGTTAGTTGAGGGTTGAGGCATTTACTGCCAGTGTTATAAGTGTGAGGACGGTTATAAATACCTCGTCATTTTTCTCTGGTTTCCTCATCTCATTTCTATTCGATCGGGGGCAGCCACCAATGATGCGTATGTTGGAAATCGACTATCCGGGAGGCATTCGTTCGATCGCTCGAACATCCGAACGCTCCCAGTCGACCTCCGAAGTCGCTACTTCGTTCGCACGACACCCCTTGACCCGATTCACGCCCAGCCATCGCCCCGAAGGACAACCGCGCGAAAAGGGACTGGACTGCATCAATTCGGCGACCGCCGAAAGCAGTCCAGCGGTCGCTGAAAGGAACTGCAAACGGCGACCGCCGTTTTCCCTTTGGCGACCGCCGTTTGTCCGCGAACAGCAACGCGACGTTGCTGTTCCGGGCTCGTTTCCGGGTCGTTTTTCCTCATCCGACTACCGTTCCGGAGGTCCTAGACCCCCCAGTAGTCGAGGAACACGTACCACGACTCCCGGAACCCGATCGATCGTTCGATGTATTTTTAACGAATTTAGAGATCGATAATTGCGGAATTAGGGATCGATCTCATACCTTTGTCGCGTGATTCGGAGAAGCCGAATTGTTGAAACCTTAGACGTTTCTAGCGTATGCCTCTAACCCGATTCCAGCCGTTGAGTGGGCAACGATCTGCTGGATTCTCCTTTTCTGCTCTCTCTTCTCTAAACCAGCGCAAGAATAATTTTTTCTCTTTCAGAAATATAATTGCGCTAAGCAATTAATTTCATCAGAAAAATAATTGCGTTAACTCTTTTATTTAAACAGAGAAAAACATAATTGCGCTAAACAATTAAATTTCTCTGCTGAAATAATAGTTGCGGCGTTTCTTAGGTTTAAGAGAGGCAAGGGGGGGTATTTATAGAGTTACACTAGGGACCTCTTAGGTAAATTAATTAGGGGCTAAATTGCAATTTAATTAAACCGGTGTCCTTAAAAGAAAACCTTTAATTAAATTCCACAATTTTAATTATTATTCACTCCACTAAAAAATAATAATTGAATTCCCGAAATTAATTTAATATTATATCAACAATAATATTTCCGCCGAAATTACATATACGACTTTCCCCGTGTTTAAGATATCGAATGTCCACGAATTAACTTTAATTACTAATAATTAAATTAATTCGTTTCTTATTATCCGAGACTAGTACCACTCATCCTTATTATCATGTGGAACGAATCCACCTGCAGGGTTTACATGATAAACTTTATGAGCTCATCTCGGGGACATCATCAACCCGATAAACGGGACACGGTTTCCTGTCTATAATCTATAGCATGCCGTGTGTACAATTCCGATTCCCAATTTACCGAGAATATTGACTAATCAATTAGTCTCACTCATTGGTAGATTAAAGAACCGAGAATTGGACACACGCACCTATAATTATATAGGGATTAGGAATTCGCATATCCGCAATATCTGAGGTCTAGTTCGATTACTTCGATTAGTATAAATCGAACGCCCTCCCGTGGTCCTGCTCAATACACCAAGTGTACGAGTGTAACATGATAGTCAAGACCGACTATCTACCAGTCACACTACGACGTACCGATGGATTGTCCCTGTCCATCTAAGTCGTGAGCTACTGTTCGATAGTATACGAGTAACCGACAGTATGATCTTCCGCGTGTCTCCTCACGCCATACTGTCTACAACGTATACATCAAGGACTATTGCATTAAATGCAATCATGCTTGAATCATATCTCGAATTAAGGTATAGATAAGGAGTTCCGTATTTGCACTAAACTAGACATTTAGAATACAACTCCATCAATCTCCCACTTATACTAAAAGTCTAGTCGCCCTCTCCCAAACATCAGATTCCCATAACCTCATCACGCCTTCCCAACGCTTTCGCTGGAACTGCCTCTGTGAACGGGTTTTACCAGGCAATCCCCTCGATGCTATCTAGGTGACAACTGTATCGTCTTACTAGACGATCTCTCGAATCAGGTGGTACTTGCGCTCTACGTGTTATCTCCCACTGTGGACTCGTGGCATTTCAAGTTTGCCAATACCGCTATTCAAAATAGCTTTGGGTAAACTAGAAACCACATCTAAGTCCCTCAGGAAGTTCTGGAGCCACACTGACCTTTTAACTGCCTCAGAGGCCGTTATCCTTTCAGTTTCCATGGTATAATCCGTAATGCATCGCTGCTTTACATTATTCCATGTGTCTGCTCCACTTCACAGTGAGAACACATAGCCTGACTTCGACTTTCGACTGTCCCTGTTTGATTGGAAATTCAATTCTATGTAGTCCAAAGGAAACAACTTGACTGCTTTGTAACTCAGAACATAATTTCTGTTCCTCTACAGGAGCCTAAACATGTTCTTTACATCAGTTAAGTGATCCTTCCAAGGATTACTATGATATCTCACCACCATGCCCACGGCATAGTAGATATCAGTCTCGTGCATCGCATTACATACATTAAGCTTCCCACCATTAAGGTGCAGGGGACTGCTTACTCTTCATCTATCTCCTTTATTGTGTCAGACACAAAACCTTAGATAGATGAATTCCACATCAAAAAAGGTTAAGACCTTTCTTGGAATTCTGTATGCTGCAACGAGTAAGAATTGTATTTAAGTATGAGACTCGAGATAAGTTCTATGTTCTTTTCTGGCGATCATTTATTACTTTGATCCCAAGAACATTCCCGACTTCTCCTAAGTCTCTTACATTGAATTACTCGGACAACCATCCCTTTATGTCCGATAACATCTTTCATATTGTTGCCAATTCAGAAGGATGTCGTCTACATAAAGAATGAGAAAACACCACATCTTTTCTGTCACTTCTTTTACACACAGGACCTAAACATGCCTTAAATAAATCCATGAAATGAATTTTCTCATAGGTCCGCATGTGTCCAAGATCTTGAAGCTTCCTTCAATCCTAAGATTGATTAAGCTTGCTTACCGAATGCTCTTGGCTCTTTTCGATGAATCTCTCTGGCTGTCCCACACAGATGGCCCCGTCAAGACTTCGATTTAGGAAATCTGTCTTGACTTCCATCTTCCATGTGAAGACAAAAGAATCCTGATCGACTTTTGCCAAGACTGAGCATCTTGATCTTTCAGCGTCTCGTCATAGATCCAGGGTTCGGCTTCATGTTCTCCAGGTAACAAGTCCGAAGACTCACCTATAAACCTGAACCTGTCGGGTTGTCTAACAACCCTCCCACTACGACGACGCTCCGGTGCATCCTTAGTGACTAAAGATTTATAGTAGTGAACTACTCAGTTAGGCTGGTTCTAAGTCTTGACCAGTCCCTCTAAGCACATTAAGTATTACCCTACTCTTGGGCTTGTGATCTTGCATATACATATAGTCCATGTCTAAGAACCGAACGTTGATTCAATCAACGAACATCTGGTCCTTTGGACTATATTACATATCTTAATTCGTTTTCTTAGGGTATCTTATAAACAGCCGAATATCTGTACAAGTTTCCAAAAGAATCAAGTTCAGGATAAACGCCGCTGTTTCCAAGCCATATCCCAAAAACGAATTAGGTAACTCCGAATAACTTATTGTCTACTTTCCCATATCTATAAGAGTCCTATTCCTTCTTTACAACACATTATTTTGCCGAGGCATAAATGGTGTAGTATGTCGGGAGTTAATCCCATTTTCTGATAAGTATGCCTTACTCCTCAAAGAGGTCTGCATATATCAGAGCGAATCAACTCTAGTACTTTCTTGGATCTTTTCCCTTTAACCGTAAAGGATTGCTCGATCATTAAAACTTCCAAGTATGATTCGAAGGTTGGAAGGGCCTTTCCTTCAACCTAGCTGAGTAGTCCATCAGCTTTCACCCTTTGAATCGTACTAAAGTTAAAATTGATCTATCCTAAGATTCCATAAGTACTCTTGATTCATCCTAGAAGGATCTTTACTCTTATTGGGGTTCGACAATGTATTATTAGTTCCGGTCTGTTGCATCGTGGAAGAACACAGATTTAGTATTAAATTGTCTATCAATGTACCAGACTAGATAATATCCCCGTTTCCTACTCCGACAAGTCTGAAACCATCAGAAGAAACAGAATATCTATTCTAAGCCAATTTAGAAATCCGAAATGAAAATTCTTTCTAAATGCCGGCACATAAAGACAATTTATTAGAACTAAAATCCTACGGTTTAACATCTCCCACTGCAACGGCTGTTACCTTAACAGTATTGCCCATGTAGGTTATTACTTCTTCCTATCTAAGTCTCCGGGTTTCCTGGAACCCCTGCATCTAAGTGCAGACATGATTAGTGGTTCCCGTATCCACACACCAGGTACTGGTGGATAACACCACCAAGCATGTTTCGGTGACTAAGGAAGAATCAATTTCTTATTGCTTGATAGGACAATTAAAACTCCCAGTATCCAAACTGCTTACAACGGAAGCACTTGCCCCTTGGGCTTGCTTGTCCCATTCCGTGGTCCAGATATATTAGGCCCACTGGGTTTCCGTATTTTCTTCTTCCTTTTGCTGCCCGAAAGCCTAGGAAGAGTCAATCTCTCAGCCATAAGTGCTTTGAGGACCCTCAAAGATTCTCTCAGCCGCTTGAAGTTCAATCAGGAGCTCCGTCAATGAATAAGACCTCTTATTCATATTTAAGTTTAGGCGGAACTGCTCAAAACTTCTCGGCAGAGACTGGAGCACAAAATCAATCTGGGTTACCCCTTTGATAATTTCTCCCAGAACCTCTATCTCATTACGATAGCCCATCATTCTAAGAACGTGATCCCTTACGGGTGTTCTTTCCGACATGATGGCTGTCATGAGTTGCCTCATTTCACTTTGCCCGGCTGTCCTGTCCTGATCACCAAAACTTCTTGAGGTTAAGCATCATATCATAGGTAATGGTCATGGCATGATCCCGATGTCGCAGCACTTTTGACATGAAAGTCATAATGTTGCTCCGCGTCATCTCATAGCCTTGATCCATTTCCAATGAGCTTCCTTTCCTCAGTAGTGGAAGTATCATTTGGTTCAGCAGGTCAATTGACTTGGAGTACATAATTGTACTCCTCTGCAGTTAGGATAATGTCCAAGTTTCTTTTCCAATCCATACAAACAGGTTCAGTGAGTTTGTTGACTTTTAATGGGAATAATACCATATAAAACAAACAATGAGTTTAATTCGATATCATTTCCCTCAAGTGATATCATTAAACTACCAATCATTTCCAAAATCCCATCAGACATAGCAAGCCACGTTCTTGTGGACGTTTACCAGTCCAAATGATTTTATGATTGGATTTCTCTTTGGTCGTACATCATCATAGCAGTGACTCCGATGGGGAGGATACTATAAAGCGTACCTAAGTGTGTACCATTTCTCAGTACTAAGTCCACCGCTCGGGAACTACATGTCCACCGCAAGCCACGTTCTTGTGGACGTTTACGTTGACATGCGGTCCTCCACGACTTTCTATAACTGTCGAGCCTCAATTAATCCCAAAGTTCCGTTTCCATTTAGCAAGCCACGTTCTTGTGGACGTTTACTAAAACAAACAACTTTATTAATTGAATCTCACTTATTTAAATGTCATAGAATCTTAATTAACCCAAAGTACCTGTTTCCATTTAGCAAGCCACGTTCTTGTGGACGTTTACTAAAACAAACAACTTTGTTAATTGACTCTTAGATTTATTAAATTTCAAAATTTTATTAATCAAAGCTTGATATCTCGTAAGTGAAACTCGAAGTTTCTAACCAGCGATCAATCATGCAATTGAGCCCTATCTCTCACTAGGTGAGGGAGCCAACCAGACAATCGATCTAGTCATCGAATGACTCGAATGTCTCTAATCTGTGTCATCGACATAACCAAGCGCTTTGGCTCCATTCCACTCCCCGGGGTGAGAATGAGTCGAGTTGAAATTAGTCTTTGAATGACAGATTAGGCATTGCTTTTGAGAAATATAATTGTTCAATTTTATAAGTGGATTTTAAATTCGAATTTTGATCCAGTGATATTTGTGTGTCGACTTTATCCGATAGGGAGGATGACACTAAAGCCAACTCGTAAGTGACACACATCACTATCAAAACAGAGAATGGAGACCGCGGGATTGTTTCCAATCCCTCTCCCACTTAGTATTTTACGAAAAAGGGATAACATGCATAAAATAAATAAAGCATAATAAAAGCACGTTAACACACAAAAAGCATTTAACGTGGCCCCGATTATTATGGCCTTTAAATATCTTCCATGCACGTCTTCTCGGATCTTCGTCTCGTTGCTCGTCTCGGTCTCGATCCACCACCGGCTCGTCTAAGGACCAAGAGACGAACCCCTCCCACTGAAGTATCATCCCGGGCCCTCGACAAGCGATCCGTGATGTCTGTCGAACCCCCCCGGAGCTGCTGCCCGAAGTCCAGCGAAACGGCGACCGCCGTTTGCCCTTCAGCAGCCGCGGGTTCGACTTCTCGACCCTCGTTCGTCCGTCCTTCGATCTCTTCTCGAGCAACATTACATAAGTAACCTAGCTACTTCCGGCATCGATCCTATACAAAATGATCGATCCTATACATCCGGATAAAACGAAAAACGTAATAAAACCTAAACGACTCAACCCGTCGTTTTAATTATTACAAACATGCAACGATTTCAAAACCAAAGATCTCGACAAGCCCGAGAGTTTAACAAACCACAAACATACAGCACAATCACATGGCCATAATAATCGGGTTCGAACCTGCAACACAATTCTCGCAAAAATACAAAGAACGACAAAAACCGGCTCTGATACCAATTGTTGGAAATCGACTATCCGGGAGGCATTCGTTCGATCGCTCGAACATCCGAACGCTCCCAGTCGACCTCCGAAGTCGCTACTTCGTTCGCACGACACCCCTTGACCCGATTCACGCCCAGCCATCGCCCCGAAGGACAACCGCGCGAAAAGGGACTGGACTGCATCAATTCGGCGACCGCCGAAAGCAGTCCAGCGGTCGCTGAAAGGAACTGCAAACGGCGACCGCCGTTTGCCCTTTGGCGACCGCCGTTTGTCCGCGAACAGCAACGCGACGTTGCTGTTCCGGGCTCGTTTCCGGGTCGTTTTTCCTCATCCGACTACCGTTCCGGAGGTCCTAGACCCCCCAGTAGTCGAGGAACACGTACCACGACTCCCGGAACCCGATCGATCGTTCGATGTATTTTTAACGAATTTAGAGATCGATAATTGCGGAATTAGGGATCGATCTCATACCTTTGTCGCGTGATTCGGAGAAGCCGAATTGTTGAAACCTTAGACGTTTCTAGCGTATGCCTCTAACCCGATTCCAGCCGTTGAGTGGGCAACGATCTGCTGGATTCTCCTTTTCTGCTCTCTCTTCTCTAAACCAGCGCAAGAATAATTTTTTCTCTTTCAGAAATATAATTGCGCTAAGCAATTAATTTCATCAGAAAAATAATTGCGTTAACTCTTTTCTCTTTCAGAAATATAATTGCGCTAAGCAATTAATTTCATCAGAAAAATAATTGCGTTAACTCTTTTATTTAAACAGAGAAAAACATAATTGCGCTAAGCAATTAAATTTCTCTGCTGAAATAATAGTTGCGGCGTTTCTTAGGTTTAAGAGAGGCAAGGGGGGTTATTTATAGAGTTACACTAGGGACCTCTTAGGTAAATTAATTAGGGGCTAAATTGCAATTTAATTAAACCGGTGTCCTTAAAAGAAAACCTTTAATTAAATTCCACAATTTTAATTATTATTCACTCCACTAAAAAATAATAATTGAATTCCCGAAATTAATTTAATATTATATCAACAATAATATTTCCGCCGAAATTACATATACGACTTTCCCCGTGTTTAAGATATCGAATGTCCACGAATTAACTTTAATTACTAATAATTAAATTAATTCGTTTCTTATTATCCGAGACTAGTACCACTCATCCTTATTATCATGTGGAACGAATCCACCTGCAGGGTTTACATGATAAACTTTATGAGCTCATCTCGGGGACATCATCAACCCGATAAACGGGACACGGTTTCCTGTCTATAATCTATAGCATGCCGTGTGTACAATTCCGATTCCCAATTTACCGAGAATATTGACTAATCAATTAGTCTCACTCATTGGTAGATTAAAGAACCGAGAATTGGACACACGCACCTATAATTATATAGGGATTAGGAATTCGCATATCCGCAATATCTGAGGTCTAGTTCGATTACTTCGATTAGTATAAATCGAACGCCCTCCCGTGGTCCTGCTCAATACACCAAGTGTACGAGTGTAACATGATAGTCAAGACCGACTATCTACCAGTCACACTACGACGTACCGATGGATTGTCCCTGTCCATCTAAGTCGTGAGCTACTGTTCGATAGTATACGAGTAACCGACAGTATGATCTTCCGCGTGTCTCCTCACGCTATACTGTCTACAACGTATACATCAAGGACTATTGCATTAAATGCAATCATGCTTGAATCATATCTCGAATTAAGGTATAGATAAGGAGTTCCGTATTTGCACTAAACTAGACATTTAGAATACAACTCCATCAGCGTAGGCGACCGGGCACACTCGATCGGGAGCCAGGACCGACGCCAAGTCGGGGGGTTGAATCTTGGAATGGTTCTCACTGGACCGAACAAAGATTCAATGGTCGTTGGCATAAAGAGAAGTTTCCTCTCCCGGCTGTCTTTGTTCGTCCGATCAAGGATGAAATGGGGAATTTCATCGTTCTGACGGACTCCCTGGACCAGAAATGGCACGTGCCGCTCACCACTCATCGGAATCAAACGGCCATCCACGGATTTCACTGGGAACGCCTCGTTCGAGAGTTTGGAGTGCAGGAAGGCTGGAACATCCGGGTTACCTGGACCGGAGGACGTAGTTTCTCGGTTGGCGTATTCGATCAAAATGGCGAGTCGATGGTGCGCCCGGTCAGGGACCCCCCTCGTCGTGACCCAAGACTTCCTCCATCTCATTATTATTGTTGTTAATCTTTTTTTGTGTTTTTTTTTTTTTTTTGGTGTTTCCTGTGATTGTCGACTTGTCTTCATTGTACTGCTCGTCGTGACTTGCTGTTTGCTTAATAAGACTTTGAGTTTAAAAAAAAAAAAAAAAAACACTGTCTTGTCTGACTTTAACACTGAACAGGCCTTAAAAACACTGACTGATTGACTGTGCATTTAACACTGAACATGTCTTAAAAACACTGTTTGAGGCAACACACATTGAATCACACAGTCAAACACTGAGCACACTTTTATAGCACTGAACACACTTCAATATCACTGAACAGCATTGAGCACACTTTAATAGCACTGAACACCCTTTATTAGCACTGAACACACAGAGACACACACTGAATCACACTGTTTGAGTTCAGTTGTTCATTTTTTGACTGACTGTGAGTCGTTATTTTTTGTTATTCAGCAGGGACCGCTGTTTTCGCGTTTTGTGCATTCGGCGGCGAGAATTTGGTGTCCAGAATCGATTCCTCCCGTGCGGCGGCCGCCCTTCACCAGCTGAAGGAAACAGTCGAGCTTCAGTGGCCTGAACTCCGAGACGTTGCATACGGCATGCATTACTCCGTACCAGATTTCCCAAACTGTGTGCTCTCAACCGATGCGGACATGTCGAACATGGTATCCCTAGCTGCGCTTCACAAGCTGCCTCGGGTGAGCATCGACATTTCCGTCGCGAATGAAGACCACACCTCTAGTTCTGTGTTCTCGACGGTGTCCAACAGTACCTGTGTTAGTGCGACCGGAACAGAAAACAACGAGGGCGGCCTTGAAGCAGCAGAAGATATGTTCCGCCTGTTTGGTCCGTCGAGTTCTAAAGTGCTGTTAACCGATGGCTGGGACAAAGAGATCTCGGGTGTCGGTCAGATGTTCAGAGGAGGTGCCCCGGACTTTCGAAACGCACTCTGTAAGATGGCAGTCGGAGTGGGATTCGATTTCGAGTACGTGAAGAACAGACCCGAAAAGGTTTCTGCCGTGTGCTCGAAGAAAAGCAGCACGGGATGCAACTGGTCTGTATGCGCCGTGATGGATCGAAGCAACGGCTTCTTCTACGTCAAGCAACTGAGTAACGAGCACAGCTGCGGTGCGTGCTTTCGATCCCTGAAGCACAGGCGCGTCTGCTCGGACTTGGTTTCCAGTTTGATAGTCGAGGAGGTACGGAAAAGCACACTGACTCGTCCGATCCAAATCGTGAGAAACTTCCAGCATCACTACGGCCTGGAGATCTCGTCTGGCCTCGCTCTGGATGCGCTCGAGAAGGCCAGGAAGATGATTCACGGCGACGATAAAGATTCCTTCGGCGTGCTGACTAAGCACCTGCAGGCAATATCGGATTCCAACCCTGGGTCGCACCTGCTGCTCGAATTCAACGAGGCGTCGAGGAAGTTTCGCAGAGTCTTCATCTCGATGAAGGCTTGTATCGACGGGATGAACCATTGTCGCCCTTTGCTGTTTCTGGACGGCACATTTCTGAAGGGAAGGTTCAAGGGCCATTTGCTCGCTGCTACGGGCAAGGACGGCGACGGAGGTATTGTGCAGTACAGTTTTGAGCACGCACTGAATCCATCTTTTTAACACTGACTGGTCTGAAATGCACACTGAAACTGACCCTTGTTGCTTGCAGCACTGAATATGTATTTTCAACACTGAATGAGTGATATTCACACTGACTGAAGTTTTTCTCACCTTTTTTTTTTTTTTCGTGTCCCTCGCGAATGCAGGTTTGTACCCACTGGCTTACGCAGTTGTCGATTCCGAGAACTATGCTAACTGGAAGTGGTTTTTGGACAACCTGAAGCACATCCTATCTCCTTCTCGCACTGTTACGTTCGTGTCGGACAGGAATCTCGGGCTGCTCGAGGCGATGAGCAGGGTGTTCCCAGGGTCCCCGCACGGCTACTGTATCCTTCACTTAAAGATGAACCTGAAAGACAAATTCAGAGGCATATGGGCGACCAAGGTTTTACGAGACGACTTGGTGTGGAATTTCCTGAAATGTGCCTACGCAACCACCGTCGAAGCCTACCAACTGAGCATGGACAAGCTGTTGGAAGAGGGAGGCCAGACAGCGAAAGTGTTTTTCGAGAACATGGATCCAAAGCATTGGGCCAACGTCTACTTCTCGGGGAAGAGATACGGGGAGATGTCGTCCAACGCCGCGGAGTCGTTCAATAAATGGATCTTGGAAGCCCGGCATCTTCCGATCACGGCGTTGGTCAACAACATCAGGCTGAAGATGATGACCTTTTTCCACGGTATGAAAAAATAAAATAAAAAAAAATACACATCTCAAACACTGATGTCTCTTTTTTAACACTGTTGGCCCTTGCTCAAACACTGACTGGACTTGTTTAACACTGTTGGCCCTTTTTTAACACTGTCGGCCCTTGCTCAAACACTGACTGGCCTTGTTTAACACTGAATCAGACAGGGGGGCCAGGAGCAGGGGATGGACTACGGAATTTTGCCCGTCCGTTGAGAAGAAGCTGAGTGAAGCCGTCAACGAAGGCAGGAAATGGGTGGTTGTGGGGTCGTCCGAAACTGTTTTCGAAGTGCAGTGCGTTCCGTCTGTCGTGGTCAACATTGCCGATCAGACGTGCACCTGCTGTCAGTGGCAGATTACGGGGGTTCCGTGCTCCCACGCAGCTGCGTGCATTCTGCGGTCCGGGAAGCCGATGGCCTCGTTCATGGACAAGTTTTACCGTGCAGAGAGCTACGTCAGGTCTTATGCCGATCCCCTTCAGCCGGTTTCCATGTTTGATCAACCTTCGAACGTACCAGAGAACGTCCTGATCGAGCCGCCGACAACGAAGAGGCCTCCTGGAAGACCTAAGAAGAAGAGGATTCCGTCCAGGGGTGAGCACATCCCGAGAGCCATGAAGTGTGGGAGGTGCGGACGTGTCGACAATCACAACAAGAAAACGTGCACGGAGCCTATACAGTAGTTAGTTAGTACCAGATGCACCCTAGTTAGTAGGCTTTTTCTTATCGGATTTTTCTTATCGTTTTTTTTTTTTTTTTTTCGACATGATTTCTGTATTCAGTGACACTGAATGGGGTGAAAAAACACTGACTGTCAGTGACAGACACTGTTTGGCTCATAAATACACTGACTGACTGTCATTTATTAAAAAAACACAAGATTTTAACATTATGTGATTTGTTTCTTGATCAGTTATGCTCTTAGAGTGTTTTTAATTGTTCCTGTATTGTAATTTTTGCATTTTGCTTGTTTTTTAATGTTTCAATTCAACAAGTCTTAATTGCTGACACTGAGTGGACAAGATTAACACTGATGGCACTGAATTGGAAGAATAAACACTACCAACACTGAACAAACAGAATTAACACTGAATAATAGACAATATCAAACACTGAATAATAGACAATATCAAGACTGCCCAGAAATATGAACAAAAAACATGTTTTGTTTTTTACAGAAACTAAAATCCAAAAGACAATCACAATCATGTTCATACATTTACAGAAAAACACTTCTTGTTTTTTTTTCTTTTCAAACAGAACTAAACAAAAAACGTACAACCCTCAATCACTACTTTTCCTTCATGGTCAGGATGGTTCGTATCACGTGAGCCTTGAATACTTGGAACTCTTCTGTCCTGACCTTCTCCGGAATGGCCTCTTTCTTCATAATCCTCTCCATGTAGTAGCATACGTACAAAGCACATTCATTCCTGGACACACACAGACGTGGAGGAGTCAAAGAAAAAAAAGAAAAAAAAAAAACACTGACACTGAATGCACAAATATAACACTGAACAGGCATAAAATGAACACAGAAACACAACACTGAAATGGGTTAATTAATAAGCACTTATACTTACATAGTTGGGGCTTGCTGTGGGAGAGGCTTCACGGCCTCGATTTCATGTATCGGGAAACCACACTTCCCCGCTTTCTACAGCATTTGGCTCACGTTGGTTTCCACCTTTTCCTTCTGAAAACGTATGAAACAAAACAGTTTGTCAGTTATCGTTAGAAAGGGAACATTTTTTAAAAAATCGACTAAAATACAGTAGACGTACCAATTCCACTGCATTCGCCATGTAATGGTCCTTCGATTTCGCCCCCCTGGGTTGAATAGAGTTGTAGAATCGCCATTTCTGTTGGACGAAGTCGCAGACGAGCAGCGTTCAATGGTTCGGTTCTGTATTCTTTCTCGACCCAGGCGACACAATCGGGAAAATTATAATCCCTTTCCGCAAGCACGGGATCATATCTGTGATTGTTTTGTACAGTTTCTGGTTGTCATGACGTTCCATGACAATGGAGGTCTGCGAGAGGAGAAAAAAAAACAGAGTTTTTATTATTAAGGAAGAATGAATTCAATGAGCACTGAACAAGACATTATAACACTGAATGTCACATAAAAGCACTGACTGTTGATGACAAACACTGATCAACCATCAATAACACTGAACAGAGCATACAAACACTGAGTAGCACATTAAAACACTGAACAGCATGTACAAACACTGAGTAGCACATTAAAACACTGAACAGCATGTACAAACACTGATCAACCATCAATAACACTGAACAGCACACACAAACACTGAGTAGCACATTAAAACACTGAACAGCATGTACAAACACTGATCAACCATCAATAACACTGAACAGCACACACACACACTGACAACCCCCCTAACACACTGTATAACCACAAAAAACACTGAATACAAAGGCAGAAATACTCACCCAACAGTGCCCGGGGAGTATCAGAGCCTCCAACATCTTGTTGTGGTCTCGAT
The DNA here is from genome assembly GCA_954870475.1 of Euphrasia confusa. Taxonomy (NCBI): domain Eukaryota; kingdom Viridiplantae; phylum Streptophyta; class Magnoliopsida; order Lamiales; family Orobanchaceae; genus Euphrasia; species Euphrasia confusa. Next base: position 38,445,043 of record OX940952.1, read on the forward strand.
GCAGCGACTCACCAAAGGCGTCGACCACATGGTTGCTGATGAAGGTGCACTTCATCATGTCGGTCATGTCAGACACCGAAACAACTGTGGATATACGGGGAAAGTACTTCATTGTCCACCTGATTGTGAAAAAAAGGAAAAAAGAAAAAGAAAAAACACATTCTTAGCTAGCACAAAAAAAAAAAAAGAAAGAAAGAAAGAAAGAAAGAAAGAAAGACAGAAAGAAATAAACGAAACTTCACTTACATTTTTTGTTCGCTGCTGTGCAGGATGATTTTGTCGAGGACTTCCGGTTCCAATTCGAATCCGCAGTTCTGGTCAAAATTCTTATTCACGTCGATCAAGAAATTGACATGTTCGTCATTAAAATCACTGCGGATCGGTTTCTGGCTTGCCACCACCTTTTTACCCTTCTTGATCGCCTTTTTCTTGGCAGCAGGGGCAGGGGGATCGTACTGAAAATCATCGTCATCGCCGTTGGCTGGCTTCCTTTTCCTGCCCTTGACAAGTCGCACCATCGACCTGGTCTTCGCCTTGGTCGAAGACTCTGTTTTCTCGGCTTCTGGTCTCAACGGGCTTCCTTCTTCTTCTTCATCATCCTTGTTGCCGTCAATCTCGTAGACGCACAACTCAGCCTGGAGACTCAAGATTTCATCTTCCCGTGCCTTGACGCTGTTCTGCAGAGCCTCGATCTGGGCTCTGTGGACGGTTTCTTGTGCTTTCATGTCCGCCTCCATATTCTCGAGCCGGACTTTTTGGTAGTCGTTCATGACCGAAGACATCTGAAGGTCAGCCAACGCATCCTTCAAATTTGTCACTTCGTCCTCGAGCTCTTTGACTCTAGCCCTCAGAAGTCGCACTTCCTCCTCACCGGAGCTTCGATCCTCGCCCGCCCCGGGGTCCTCGGTCACTGTTGGATGAATCTGATCATTCGCCTTCTTGATCAATTCTTCCTCGAGCTCTTTCACTCGCGTCCTCAAAAGTTTTAACTCCTCCTCCTCCTCGGAGCTTCCACCTGCCTCGCCTGCTGCCACCTCCGTCTCCACGTCGATCTTCGCAAGCTGCTCCGAACGCTCGCTCTTCAGTCGCTGGTTATCACCTTCCAGCTCGACGTTAGCACTTGTCAGATCGTTCAGCTGAGAAGTCGTGCTCTCGAGCTTGGATTGGAGATCCCTCACAGTGGCGGAGAGATCTTGATTCTCCGACAGGAGGTTGTTGAGCAACTTCTCGGCTTCGGCAGCAGAAACAGCAGGGCGTTCCTCATCGGGCTGCTGTTCGGAAGGCCGCCCACCCTCCTCCTCCGGCTCCTGGACTACGCAGGTCATCTCCATCGGATGCCCCCCGGAAGAACTGTCGTCGTCATCCCCATCGGACGACTGCTCGTCTTTTCCAGAAGGCCCGTCCTCCGGGCCTTTTCCTTTTCGTTCCTCTTCCTCGCTCGACGAATCAGAGCGCGGATGCTCGTCATCGTCACTGCTGTCCTCTCCAGAAGGCAGCTCCTCAGACTGCTCTTCGTCCTCGCTCTCCGCCGCACGCGGAGTGTTCACGATTGCTTTATAAGAAAGGTGGCCCCTGTACGCCTGGGTCTCCGCCACCGTCTTGCCGTGTTTCAGAAGACGAGCATCCACCTGTCAGAAACGGACAGCACGCGTTAGAACTCAAAAAAACATCATCCTCCTCAAGTGAGTGACACTGAACAGCATTAATAAGCACTGAACATCACAGTTTTCCTACTTTGACACTGAATGGCATAAATAAGCACTGAACAGAACATGATTCACACTGAATGCAAGCAATAAACACTGAACCTCAATATTTCACACACTGTTCACTCAGAATTAGTTGACGGACAGTGAATCATAAAACAAACAGACTTAAAAAGAAGCAGAAGAAAGATAGAAGATATTTACCGCCTCGTCCGCGAGACCCGCTAGAGTCTCCTTGGTCACATTCGAAAGATCATTGAGATGTCAGTTCAGTACCCGGGGGAGGTGCTCGTTCTCCAGCCTGTTTGCCAGCTTTGTGTGCTCACAAAGCCAGAACTGCACAAAAAATATAAAAAATAAAAAAAACCCAAGGTAAATATCAAGGAATGAAAAATAAAAAAGACGGCAAGTAGAAGTAAACAGCAAGACGAATGTGAAAAGAAACAGCAAGTAGAAGCACATACCAGTAGCAGTATCGTGCAGCCTTGTGTATTCTGCGGGTTGTCCCTGTTCCCAGCTGCCGAGTCGCAAAGGGCCTTGAGAATCGCCTCGCCCCAGTTGTAGCTCTGCATCGAGTCCAGATCCACCACATAATCCAACCATTTCCATTGGATTGTGACGGAGGAAGTGGAGAAGAAGACAGTGCCGATCAGTAACAACGACAGGAGCCGAGCTACATCAGCAAGAGCCTGAGGCTTGCGACTCCGACGCTTCACCAAAATATCAAGCTTTTCCTTCAGCATCTTCGGGTTCAGCGTCTTCTCCCCCGGGAACATCCTCTCCCTGAATCTTTTATTATTACACTTGGACCTGGAACTGATATCGAGCTTCCTGCTGCCGCCTACGATTCCAAAAATAAGATCGACATCCTCGGGAGTGATCCGGACATCTTTGCTGCCCAGCTTAATAGTACGAGCACCGACATCCATCTGCTCCAGCACGGCAGCTATCGCAGCGTCGCTCTTTCGGGTGTGGAGGATGGTCAGCCTCTGATCCTTTATGCTCTTGAAGAGATGGTAGAAGGGGGTCATCTTCAAATACTCGTCGTGCCCCGGTTTCAGCTTGTCCTTGATATCATCAATAGTCCGGATGATGGTCAGCAAGTTGGACCTCATTTGTTTATAGGACCTGGAACACCAAAAAAAAAAAAAAAAACACCGATGTGAGTACAAAGCACTGAACAGGCATATACAACACTGAACAGGCATATACAACACTGAACAGGAACAATCAACACTGAGTAGCCATGTAATTGCACTGAGTGGCATGAAGAGGCACTGGAATGGCATGATGAGGCACTGAACAGGCATACACAACACTGAACAGAACATATTAACTCTGAACATACACCAACACACAATATCAACACTGAGTGGCCATGCAGAGGGACTTAAATGGCATGTACAACACTGAACAGGACAATTTAACACTGAACAGGACAATTTAACACTGAACAGAACATATTAACACTGAACAGGCACCAACACACACAATCAACACTGAGTGGCACACACAAGGCACTGGGTGGCATACAAAGACACTGAGCAGGCATAATTTAACACTGAACAGGACATAAAAACACTGAACAGCCACCAACACACACAATCAACACTGATCAACACATAATCACACCGAACCTCCATCAAAACACTACACATTCAGGCGCGCAATGGAAATAAACCGATTGAAAGTGAAAATCGGTTGAATTAGGGTTCGAAATACTTACTTCCTCTCCTTCTTCTCGCCGGCGGCAGGCTGAGGGATAGGGCTCGCCTGCTCTTCACTCGACGGAGTGTACTGAACAAGCCTCCGTTCAGTGTTTTCGGAAGCAGCAGCAGCGGCGGTTGGAGTCGATTTCTAACCGGCGGTTTTCTTCGCGGCGGCGGTTTTCTTCGACGGAGCCATTGATAATCGAACAGGTAGCTGAGAGATGAGAGAATTTCGTGTGTTGGTTGTGGTGGTTACGAAGCTTGATGAAATCGATTTCTGTGTGTTCTGTTCTTTTAGCGGGAGGAGCCGAGAGAGAAAGTAATGGAGGCGTGGGTTTCGTGTGTGTGGGAGTTCGTGTGTGCGGGAAATAATGAAATTAATGCTGAAACGGTTTGTTCAAATGTGTATATATGCGAGGGCAACGATGTCTTTGCACATTTTAGGCGGCCTAATTGGCACGCGTAATTTCTCGAAAGCCTTATTGCCGAAAAAATGCTGAAAAATGGCCTTATTGCCATTTTTCCCTTATTATTATTATTATTATTATTATTATTATTATTATTATTTGTGTTCGTACGTTCGAATGTTAGTGGTGTTCGATCCTCTGCCTTGTGATCAGCTGAAGAAAGTGTGCCGTCTCCAGCTGAAGGATGTTGCTCGTCGTTTGGCGAACAAGGGTATTGCCATGGGAGTCACCGAGACTGCGCTGGAGGTCATACTGGCCCAAAGTTATGATCCGGGCCAGCCCATGCAGACCTACTTTAAGCAGCCCAGCTCAAATTCACATCTGAAGACCTATGCCAGCAGCCCAATAACCAACTTTCAGCAGCCCAATAACCTTACCAAATCATTTCGACTGCATAGATTGTCTAGTAAGTTGGAACGACGAAGCACGCAAATTTTATAATTTTATTTTAATAATTATACATTATAAAATAATTTTATTACTTTTGTAATATTAATAAACTTAAATTCCCCCTTGGTAAAATAAGTGTCATTTTTAATTTGTGCAAGAGGGGACGTTTTTCAACTGTTGGTTTCCATGTGATGATTTATATTTATAAAGTAATTTTCAATGGCAAATGTATAAAGAAAAACATATAAATCTGTCCCAAAAATAAAATTATGCACACTTTATTTGTAGTTTAAAAAAATGTGCATATATAATTTCTTAAATACTTATCAATCACTTTCAACTTCTTTTTGACTAGTAACATGTGTTCATATAAATATAATATAATATAACAATCATCAACACACTTCATGATTTCTCTTATATATATATTTATTAGAATGAATTAATCACCAATTCTTCTGATTAAGTCTAATTCCAGATGTGCATGTGACTATTGAACAACGTCAAGTCAATTAATACGTGATTATAGAATTTCACGAGTTACGAAGATCAAATGAACACCATTAATGAACTTTAATCTTGACTTTTGTCAGAAACTTATAATTTTGTTAAAAAAAAGTACATCAATTTTTTTAACAAATAATATCTAATTTATAAAATTTTCATGAATTGTACAGAGTATTATTTTATTACAAAAATGTCATTATTAACATCTAGTAATTTTTTCCATATAGTTTTATTCAAATAATTTATTATTATATTTGCAAACTAAAATTTATCATTTTAAAAGTAATAAAAACATCTTATACCATGTTATATCTTATAAATACTTATATGTACGATTAATTTATAGATATAATAGGATAATTATATTTAATGGAAAAAATATGTTTTTAATTTGAAAAATAAAATAAATGTGAGGCAATTCAATATATAATGTGTACAATTTTTTTGTACACATAAAATACTCACTTTCATTCAAAAATATTTGTTATCGTATTAAAAATAATATTAATGAAAAATTATGTACTTTTAAGTTTAAGAAAAATTGAAAAGTCAATATTGTAACGCCTCGGCCCTAATGGTCCGACTCGGTTACCAATGACTGCTATCGAAAGTGATATTTTGGCTCCACTGTACCAACACTTGTCTTCTCCAGCGCAATTTGTTCTCACGCTTAACTTTGGAGTTCTTATAGGAGGATGCCCAGAAAAGTAGATGTATTTGTTGGTATGAGTAGCATATTCAATTCCTTTAAGCACTTGCATTTTCGAGTCATTACAATCACCCCGCCTTTTATGCGCAACGTCCTCGTTGTGCGCCTTCAATTTCTTTAAGCACTTGCATTTTCGGTGCATTACAAATATTGTCATGTAATTAAAATGAGAGGAAATATTCTTTGGCATGTAGTTATGTTTCTCTGGATATAGCGTAAGTATTCCCTCTGTTTGGTAATTATATATAGGTCCACCCTTTTTAACATAATAAAAATTAAAAATCATGTTATCTTTCGATTTTTTAATCAAAAAATGAATAGTATAAATGTATTATTAAGTTAAAAAATATAATTAAAAAAATAAGTTAAAAATCAAATGTAAAATTGTATTTTAAAATAAAAAATAAGATATTTTTTTAGAAAATTCTATTATTGTGAAATATCAATTAAAAAAAGGTGTTAGCGTGACATTTTGAAAAGTACAATCCAAAAAGGAAATTAATTGAGACACACTCAAAACTCAATTATAAGTGTTTTTGGTAAAATTATTTTTTCCATCACCTATTTATTATTATTATTATTATTATTATTATTATTATTATTATTTTTTAAACATTTTTTTGTTGATGATATGATTTTTTTTAATTAATATTATCTGATATACTCCTATATATTTTTTTTATTAATTTGTTTTCAATTAAAATTAAAATAATTTTTTTTAAAATAATTCAAATTAATTTTGTTGAATATATATTGATCCACAAAGTTTGATCCTGGCGCGCACATGCAGTACAAGATTTTCATCATATACAACATCATGAAAATATTACGAATACAACTTAAATTAGGGTTCTTTTAAGCACGCATGCACATATTATATATTCTCCGTATTAATTTTTTGCATACAATAATTTCATTAATCAATTCCCTCTCTCTATATATAATTAATCAGAACAAATTTAGTTGAACTACAATCATGAATCATCACAAGTCACGAAGAAACCAAAAATTATACATTATTATATACTTTCTACATGTGATATTCTTGTTGCCGATTTTTCTTTTCATTTTCGTTCCTTTAATTAGAAAATAAAACAAAATTATATTTTAAAAAAATAATAATAAAAAATTATATATTTGATGTAGATAAAACGGATTAGTGATCACGAAAGTCGTAGCTAGGCATTTCTTATCAAGGATCGTTGATTCGTCCTAGCTACTTATCTTCTGAAATGAATTCGATAGATCGTGATCTCAAAAGTTGTACGTTTTTATCAAACATCATTGACTCGTGTCGTGCCATTTGTTTTTAATGGAAACATTGTTTGTTTTTTGTGCGTTAATTTTTGGTTTAGTATTGCTAATTGGGTTCGTAGGTCGTAATTCACGAATAGCTACATAGGAATAAAATGACTTTAGATTGATGAGAATTGCGACAGTTAATTAGATACTCAATCAATGTTTGATCATTGAAAAAAAAATCGCATAATTAGTATATGAGAATCTATTCAACGATAGTTTGCATATATATTCTTAATTTTAAATATTATATTATCTCTTCAAATTATTATATTCAATAATTAAAATTACATAAATTCATTATTTATACCAATAAAATACGGAGTAACATATTTCATAAACATCACAACCTAAAAAATCAACTTAATTCAACCCGAAGTTTTTATTATAGTGATTATTCGATACGAACGAGTACCCGCACTCAAATATTTCGGATATCCGCACCCAATTAATTAAGTAAAATTTATCATCCCAAATTAAAATCGGACTCATTTTAGTAAATTGAGTTCTCAATACCCGAGACGGGTAATCGAATAGAATACGTAATTGATCAAGTACTCAAAATTACTTAAAAATTTGTATACAATAGAATACAGTCATATCGTTGGTCGGAAAAAAATATTACTATAGAGAGTTATTCTTATATAGAGTTTTACAAAATAAAAATAAAATTTTCTATAAAAAATAATATAAATATAAAAATAATATACATACAATATTATATATTTTTAAATTCACAAAATCAATTTAATAGTTTTGAATAAAAAATTTTGACCGTGAAAAAATTGTGTTTAACATACAAATTCAATAAAATATTAATAAATCTAAGGACTATAATTTTTTTTTTTTGGTAAAGGTCAATCACATAAAAAATAAAAGTGTATGATACAGTACTGCGCATAGGTAATGAAAATCCCACCGCCAAGCTAACAAACTAGCTCTCCAACCAACCAAACTAACAAATAGTACGAAAGAATACAACCATAATCACCAAGCTATATGCCATACCCTCTTCAGTGCCCGTGCCTGAAGAGAATCTGAAAGTCGTAACGAGCGAATTCTTTCCTGTATGATACAACTATAAACTTTGATCATATACTATATGTTATTAATTTTAATAAATATTGCAAGTCATCTTAAACTGTTATTGATTTTAATAAATATAAACATTATTAATAAATATTTTTATTATATATTAATCATTTATTCTTATATAGCGATATAAATCAATGTATGAATGTGAAGTTTATTCTTATTTATAACTCGTCCAAGTTGAGACTTGAATATTTTATTACTATATAGTATATAAGTATTACTATATAGAGTTTCTATTGTATTTTTAAATTTTTAATATTTATATATTCATTTTATATTTATATTTATACAATATTATATTTATATTTTTTGATGTTATATTTGCAGGTTGTATTTAAATTATTGAAATTAATTATATATTTATTGTATATTTATATGTTTTGATGTTATATTTGCACACAACATATAAAGTAACATGTGTTTATATTTATTGAAATTAGTTTTATATTGATATAATCAACGTTTTTACAAAATACAAATGAGAACTATCTGTTTCTCAAACGCATTACCTCATATTATTATATATATTAATATTAAAAAAAAATTAATTTAATATATATTTATACTTTATATATATTTGTATTGTATTTATATATATAATTTTTTTATTTAATCAGGTATTTCGGTATACCATAAAAATAATTTCACTTTAATATTTAACTTATTTTAAAAATAATTTCCGTATTCTTATTTTTTTTATCGTATTTTGAATACCTGCATACTGATGTATATCAAACATTCACCCCTAGTCTTTAGAAGGGTTAAAATCATATTACGTCCCTTTAGAAGGGTTAAAATCATATTACGTCCCTCCGAGAATGTCAATTTTCATAAACAGCCATCAACTTTTTTTTTCTCAGATATCGTCCTTTTGCTACTGTTTCCGTCAAAAAGGACGATATCTGAGACTTTTTTTTCTCAGATATCGTCCTTTTACGTGACATTTTGGTCGGAAACAGTAGCAAAAGGACGATATCTGAGAAAAAAAAAGTTGATGACCGTTTATGAAAATGAGCATTCTCGGAGAGACGTAATATGATTCTATCCCGTCTTTAGGACGTGTATCACAAATTAATTTGAAATGTTTTTCTAATTTCAAATTTATTAATATTTGAAATATTCTTTAAAAATATTTTTCAAATTAAAACTATTTTAGTTAACCAAATGATCAATTCAAAATAATTAATTACAAAAACTCTTGCCTGCACGATAAAAGTGTTGTTTCATAATGGAATATATACTGTATGTACTAGCATGCGTTTTGTTTCCCAATTTAGAGAGCAAGCAATTTATGTTTGATTGAATTGGAACATATATGCAACAAAAGTCAGCACGACATAAAAAGTCAATAACAACTCCCCTTAAAATACACATCTAACGGCGCAATTCATTTGTCCATTTGTTGAAAAATTAATATATATGTAATTAAAATATAACCGTGGATGAATTATTAAAACCCCTATAAAGTCTTAAGATGATTAGCATTCTTATGTAATTAAATTGAATCTCTATATATTTTATTTACTCTCATGTTTTTTTCTTGTGATCAAGCAATGCTAGTTACTTAGATTTCGAGTTTTGACCTAATCTAATTAACACATTGCTATTGTGGCCTGATCGAAGATAGGATCGATGTTGCACTGAGATTACTTTAGTATCAACTTTTTTAGAGATAACATAAATATTTGATACTATTTCTAAAATGTAAATGTGTTAGTAGACCATATTATTTTAAATTTAATTTTAATCTAATTTAATTTAATTTAATTTAATTCACACGACTCACTTATTTTAATTCAATTGAAACGGATATGTTCCAAAAGAACCAAATTTAAGTGTCGTGGAAAGAAAATTAAAAACACATGAGTTGCTCAAAATTAGTGCAGCAAAAGATGACTCTAACCAACCTAATCTTGGATTCATGCATACATACAATTACATTAATCTTAATTTGCTCACCTACTTTTCTTGTTTTATTATTTTTACTCACTATAGGTATGTACGTCTCTATGTTTTTCGTTTCAAATTTATATTTACTCTTTATTTGTAAATTACAAAATAAATATGAATAAATATTACTCAATCTAAACTGGCAAAAATTCGTCTCTATGTTTTTCGTTTCAAATTTATATTTACTCTTTATTTGTAAATTACAAAATAATTAAATATGATTATAAATTTGAAACAGAAAGAATAAATATTACTCAATCTAAACTGGCAAAAATTCGCAAAACTTGGCAAAACTACTCGATTGTCATTACTTTTATTTTATATATCAATTATTTTTACAACAATCTATAATATGTAAAAGCATAAACATTCCACATCAATCACTTCATTATCTAATTTACCAAATGGACAATTCCTAAATCTACCTTTTTCTAAATCTATTATTGGTATTGGGTAGTTGTATACTTGTATCTGGTTTAATTTATCATGTTTAAATTGATTTAGCCAATTGAGTATATGAAATTAAAATAAAAACATAAATTAATAATTTTGAAACGATTCTTCATCAATTAATCAATTGATTGTAATTTGAATCAATGTCGTGGAAATTTAGCAATTAATATTTAATAATACTTGGACTTTATTTAAAGTGATTGAATGTCACATGTCCAAAATTCAAAATTAATTAATTAATTAAGTGCCACTTGTGAAGGTTTAGAGATTGAAAAACGGTTATATAATTACCTCACTTGTGGTGTTTTGGAATTTTGTTATTTAAATCTTTCGACTCAAATTAAACTAAATAATTGTAAATAATATATGCCCCTTTTATTAGGCTTATATCTTTATACTATATGTAGGTCATTTTATTTGCAAGTCTTTCAAATAGTTTGGAGTTATATATATCACACTACAAAAAAGAAAGTTTTTTCGATGTTTCTTACTAGTAAAAATTTTGTTGCAAATAATTTGCCGATTTCCGTAGGTTGTTGCAATGTTTTCATCTTAAAGTATCTTTTAAAATTTTGAACTGTTAAATAAGTTGGATAAATTATATTTATATTAGTGTGATAGACTGATTTCAATATTTTTGGGAAAATCGAACAAATAAATAATTAATTCGAATTGAGTCACTTTTGGCGAGAGTTGAACTCATGACCTCAACCTTAGCCTAAGGCTCTCATACAATGTTAAAAGCCGACTCATCTAAAAACTCAAACTATTAAATAAATTAAATAACTTAATATTTATATTAATGCATTGAATATATTCACTAATAATTTGTTTGTGCATCATCTAAGCTAAAACTTTAAGTGTCAATAAATGCAACGATTGATTGATGATATGTTAAATAGAATATTGAATTAGAAATTTGAAAGTTAGAGAATATATAATTGAATTAGGTGATCATGATAGATTGAGATTGAGATCCTAGAAAGATACATGAGACTCATGTGGGTTGCAAATGATTTATTTAAACAATCAAACCTAGATTTGTGGACAATAAACAATACAACAATTTCACAAGGTCGATTGTTGAACACTCGCACTGAATTGAGTCCAACGATCACATGGTATGAATCGTTTATTTTTCAATGATTTCCAATGACGATAAATGAGCTGAATTTTCTTCTTCTTTACATCGTGTAAGTTATCGAAGAACTATCCCTTTAATTTCACTACTCGAAAATTATAAAATAAAATAAGAATACAAATGATTGTAAACGTTGTCATTGGATATCAAGCAACCAATCAATTAGTTGTATCAAATTTGATATGATTGAATGCCACATGGCACATGCTCTCTAATATTCAAACATTCTTAATCGCCTATTATTTACAAATAGAAAATTAAAAGTGGCACTTGTGAGAGTTTAGACTTTGAAAAATGGTTGCTTTTAAGTGTAAAATATTAATTTAGGTGGTTTTGTTCGATTCCAAATTTGACTTTTTAATTTAATTTATTATTAGAAAAATTGGAATAAAAATTCAAATAAAATATACTACATCTTTTTAGATATACGTACAAATATAAAAAGTCAAAGCTACCAAACTTCTACATATTCACGAACTAAGAAATTGCAATTAATCTAAACAAAAAATATATATAAGAAGATACTTAAGAAAGTGAAAAATTATCATTTTATTAAACGTCATAATAACATTTATAAGAGGAGTCTACATAAAATACTTATACATATACTACTCCATAGTAACCTTACATTAGTAGTATGTATCACAATATTTTAATAATTTCAAAGTTATACTTAGGGTTTTCGATAAGATCCTCAATTTAAAATTAAAAAATAATATACTAGAAAATGCATAATTTCCTCGAGAAAAAATGCTAACAATTGATAAAATCAGAAAAGTTTATAGAGTATAAGCCCCCGATTCGTATATTCAAATTCTTGGATAGTCGCCATAAATCCGGTTTTACCCCGATTTTTTCATTTTTGACCCTTTGTTCAAGACCCTAACTCTATATTATATTTTTTATAGGGTCTCCCACAATATCGAATTTCCTCGCGTTTGCTCAAAGTGGGCAATTTTCTAGCCTATTTCGCACAATGCACCACCTACTATTTGCAACCCTGCATACTTTGCTCAAATACTTCAATGTGCCATTCCAGACCCAAAAACGACTCAAACAGATTCGATTAAAATACTAAAAGGCTCAAAGATTAGCAAATAAAATGGTTCATCACATCTATCTTTTATTTTTCAATTGAATATATGTTTTATTTGATCTTAAAAACTATTGGAGAATATTTTCAATCAGTAATATAAACGTGAAGTTACATAATTTTTCTAAGAGCTCTTAAATAATGTACATTTAATTAAAAAAAACTTAATTTAATCTTAGAATAATTTATTTGACAAATTTTGACATTCGATCCCCGCGTTTGCAACGCCCCAACGTTAAATAAATTACAAAACAACATCATGTTATGTTATGCCAAATTCAATTTGAAATTTGTGTAAGATTACTACTCCCCCTCTGTCTCAGAATAGATATCATATGTTTTTTGTAATTTACAAAAGACATGATATCTATCTTGAAATAGATATAGTACATTATTTTGTTCTTGGTGTTCAAGCTGTCTTTAAAAACAAAATTTGTGTGATTTAAAATCAGAGATAATCAGTGAAATGAATAAAAATGCTTGGAAATAGTGATTTTCATAGCTGTAAATGAGAACCAAATGCAATCATACAGAACGAGTTCGTAAAAAATCATTGTGTAGTCGTTAACTTTTTTGACCATAATTTAAATTCAATATTTTCAAACAATACAACTTGATTTACGAGAATTTACTTTTAAAAATAAACATTCTCGTAACCAAATTGATTGAAGAGTTTTTTTTTAACTATAAAAATTATGAAAATATCATAATGTTATAGTAGTACTATTGTTAAGGATATTTTTATTAATTTAATAATAATAATGATATGAAGTACTCTCTCAGTTCAAATATAGTTGTCATACCTTATTTGTATTTTATAAAAGAAGTATGTCAATTCTCTTTAATTTAATAATAATAATATGAAGTACTCTCTTGGTCCATAGATAATTGTTATATCTCATTTGTAATTTACAAAATAAGTATGACAATTGTCTTTGAACGAAAGGATTATAATTTATTCTCACACTTTTCATTCGGTATATTTCCCGAATTTTCAAGAATATAACAAACAATTCACAACAATCTTCACTTTTAATAACTTCAGTTGTCATAATTATTTATGCACATTTATTTTGAATATTTGAACTTAATATTCACACTTTTATAAAGTCTTTTTTTTTTTTTTTTTTACTTTTCTTAACTTTGTTCACATACTTTTTAAATTTTATTAACATCTAAGTACTTTATTTTTTAACTTAAAAGTATATTTTTTATCTCACATTTTGATAAAAAAAGCATTTTTTTATTATAAAATAGTACTCAAATTCGTTTTAACAGTCACACTTTTCTTTAATGTACGACCCCCAATAGTAATCATACTCAAGGTTCTAAAAGGTTAGGCGCTAGGAGGACGCTGACTAGGTGATACGTACCTCGATCGGAATAGAAAAGATACGGAATAATCGAAAAAAAGGATACCTGGTGGAAATCCCAAAACCCTTGATCCTAACCCACGAAATGATTTAGGTTCGAAAGCCCTAAACCCCAACGAGACGATGAACCAATAATTCGGAGACGATGATGACACACAAACGAAGGGTGACTGCTTCGCTGATTCGCCGGTTGAATTCTTTTGGTAGGACCCGGAAGAATTCGACAAAACCAAGAGAGAAAATAAATCTCACGAAATAATAATTATTCAATATCAAAGTCTGTGTGTAAAAACAATGTCTTGGACCTTAAATAGGCATAGAAAACCCTAAAAAACGAAAAAGGAATTAAAGATAAAAAGCTGGAAAATAAAAGACGTTCGCGCTGCTGAAATTGCCTAGCTGTCGGCCGACAGGAATGAGTGTCGGCCGACACTCAACCCGAATTTCGGGTTTCACCTCGCGTTCCACCTCGGGTTCCACAGAAACTCTTCCTCGGTCCATTTGTCGTCCGACAGGCCTAGGTGTCGGCCGACACCTAGCCAAAAATCTGCCCCTAACTCTCCGGCATGTTCTCGACTCTCGTTTGACCTCCGTTCCGGCGTCTTCTTCGCCGTTCCAGCCGGAAAACGAACCCCTTGTCTCTTTGGCAGACCTCGGGCCGCATCATTCCCCTCCTCTTGAAGAGGATTTGTCCTCAAATCCAGGACTTCACCAGGTTCGAACACCACTGGCCCGAGCAAGGTCGGCACATCCTCCAACCCTCCCATGTGTGGTGATCCAGGCGGGGTATCAACAGGAGTGATGTCATCAAAATCCTGTAAAACAGACTGAAGAGAAGGTAGTAGAGAAGAATTGTTGTTAGTGAGAAACGGGTCTTTCTCGCACAACATCGCCAACGTATTTGCCCCCACTCCATGCGTCATGTCACTAGCCTCACTTGGTAAGGGCTGCTCCTTAGACTTTCCCCTTTCGGCCTCCCGTTGCAATTGCACTTGATCCTCGTAAACCTGTGTAGGAGTGAGAGGAACAAGGGATACCTTCTTCTGCTTATACTCGAAAGAGTACTTGTTTGCGAAACCGTCATAGATAGCTCGCCGATCATACTGCCACGGACGCCCCAATAGAATATGGCTCGCGTGCATTGGAATGACATCACATAGTACCTTATCTTCATACTTCCCAATGCGGAAAGGAACCTCCACTTGCTTGGTCACCTTGATGACGCCAGTCGCATTCAACCACCGTAGATGGTATGGCCTAGGATGCTGCACCACAACCAGACCCAAACGCTGAACCATGGTTGCACTAGCCACGTTCGTGCAACTACCTCCATCAATGATGACACTGCACACCTTATCCTGCACATGACACCTTGTGTGGAAAAGGTTCTCTCGCTGCTCCTGAACATCGGGCTGAATTTGTGCACTCAAGACTCGTCGCGCTACAAAAAGTTTCCCGTCAGGAGCGAGAATCTCCTCCTCCTCCTCAGACTCTTCCTTAGCCTTCGGTTCCGGCTTGTCACCCTCGTCATCAGTCACAACTTCCCCATCATCTCTTAAGAGCATAAGTCTCCGGTTGGGACACTCACTCATGATATGCCCGAATCCCTGACACTTGAAGCACCTCTTATCCCGATTGCGACTATCAGGAACCACGGGACTGGCCTGAGTAGTCGGACCTGCACCCTCCAGACGATCTTTGTAGAAGATCTTCTTCTAATCCCGTGTTGTTGTTTCCTCCTTCCATTGGTTCCCCTTGTATGAGGAACCACTAGGACCCTGGGATTGTCTCCATGTAGACTGAATTGGTTTCGAATTGCCCAAGCTACCCCTCCTCTTAAGCTGGTTCTCAATCTTGATTGCCACATGAACCATGTCCTCCAACTCAACGTATGGCTGCAACTCCACGGTGTTACGAATCTCCCAATTTAAACCAGCCAGAAATCTCGCCATGGTCGCCTCCCTGTCCTCGTCAATATTGGCTCGAATCATAGACACCTCCATTTCCTTGAAGTACTCATCCACACTCTTCGACCCCTGTCGTAGATTCTGCAACTTGTTGTACAACTCTCGGTAATAGTGAGTTGGAACAAATCGCTTTCTCATCACAGCTTTCATCTCGGCCCATGTTTCAATAGGTTGTTCTCGGTTCCGCCTCCGACTGGTTACAAGCTGATCCCACCAAACTAGTGCATATTCGGAGAACTCTATCGCTGCCAACTTCACCTTCTTGAGCTCAGAATAGTTATGACAATCAAACATTAGCTCCACCTTACGCTCCCAATATCAAAGTAAGAGAGAAAATAAATCTCACGAAATAATAATTATTCAATATCAAAGTCTGTGTGTAAAAACAATGTCTTGGACCTTAAATAGGCATAGAAAACCCTAAAAAACGAAAAAGGAATTAAAGATAAAAAGCTGGAAAATAAAAGACGTTCGCGCTGCTGAAATTGCCTAGCTGTCGGCCGACAGGAATGAGTGTCGGCCGACACTCAACCCGAATTTCGGGTTTCACCTCGCGTTCCACCTCGGGTTCCACAGAAACTCTTCCTCGGTCCATTTGTCGTCCGACAGGCCTAGGTGTCGGCCGACACCTAGCCAAAAATCTGCCCCTAACTCTCCGGCATGTTCTCGACTCTCGTTTGACCTCCGTTCCGGCGTCTTCTTCGCCGTTCCAGCCGGAAAACGAACCCCTTGTCTCTTTGGCAGACCTCGGGCCGCATCACTAGGGGCCTAGGGCTTAAAAGGATTAATCGAGGACTAAGCGGGGATTAATCGTTTTACATTTTTATATTTAATTAATTAATATTATATTTTAAAAATAAATTATATATATATTTTTCAAAAAATAATAAGTTTTTTATTTTAATTATAATAATTAGTTATATTATCTTTGTTTATAGATTTAACAAAATTAAAATATTATAAAAACATTTTATCATATTTCACAAATCATATCAAATATCATTTTTAAATCTTCTTAACACAAAAAATATTATTTTTTTAACTTTTGTAGCCAATAAAAACGTTAAATTTACAACAAGATAAAATTAATCCCCGCGTAGTCCGCCTAAATCCGCCTGTACTCGTTAACCGCCTAGAATGGAAAATCCAGACAATTTAACTCCGCCTAGAATGGAATATCTAACAAATGATTATTTTTATCTTTTATTTTAAAATAAAATGTAAAATATAATTTTACTCATATTTTTTTATAGGCTCTAAAAAAAATTCTAAAACAAAGATTTTTACTCTTTACCTGCCAATTTTGACAACAAATTATTTTGAAACTAATGATGGAGTACTCGAAAAACTCCCTTTCTAAACTATCTTTTTTATCATTCGCACACATTTATCCTTGCTAAAACGCGTCACTATCAACAAAGTGCTAGTATATGATTGTATAATATCGTACAAGCCTTTTACAATCAACTACTCCCTTTGGAACGCACACGGCATTTTCACTTTACAATAAAACCATCTAAAAATTGATTCTATTGTTTATTAAATAAATTAATCATTAGCTATTAGATTAGATTCGCGCTCATCTTTAATTATGCCTAATGAATCCTTTATTTAATAACCAATAAAATTTTAGCCATATTTTCAAAAATATTGAAAAATTATCAAAATTTTTAATTGGGCCGAAAGTTAATAATTCCAACTCATTCATCAATCCTTATTATAGTGAATAGTGATTGATGGCACATGTTATATGGACCCAAAAGTAAAAAAAAGCAAAAGAATGAAATAAGGATTAAGGAATAAGGGGTTTGAAAGTCAAAGTTTTGGAAGAGGTTGGTTGACTCGTGGTCCAAAAATTTTGTTACATTCACAAATCACAAGATCACTCTCATGACTAATATTATAATCAATACCTTAATAACACCAAATAAAATATCAATTAAATATTGTTTTCATCCACTGTACATGACATGAATTGACGACTATATTACCAATCCTTGAAAACCATCATTTTCAATTGCTTTACACCCCAAAAATTCAAACTTTTTAACATTGATTTCCAAACACAATATAAAAGCCACAC
The DNA here is from genome assembly GCA_954870475.1 of Euphrasia confusa. NCBI lineage: Eukaryota > Viridiplantae > Streptophyta > Magnoliopsida > Lamiales > Orobanchaceae > Euphrasia > Euphrasia confusa. The sequence goes on from OX940952.1 coordinate 38,462,985, forward strand.
ATAACCACACACATTGCTCCACAACAACACCAAACAACAAACACCAACAAATACATGAACAACATGAATCCTTGCAACAACCTTTGTGCGCCGCCGCCCAACGCCGCCGCCGGCAACCGCCGCACCGTCATCGTGAACGGGCCCGTCATCGTCGGGGCCGGCCCATCGGGCCTGGCTGTGGCGGCCTGCCTGAGGCGGCAAGGCGTCCCGTTCGTGATCGTCGAGCGGGCCGACTGCATTGCCTCCCTCTGGCAAAACCGGACCTACGACCGGCTGAGCCTCCACCTCCCGAAGCGATTCTGCCAGCTCCCCCACTTCCCCTTCCCGGAAAACTTCCCGGAATACCCCTCCCGCACCCAGTTCCTCCACTACCTCCACTCCTATGTCGACCAATTCCACATCCACCCCCGCTTCGGAGAGTCCGTCACTCGAGCCGAGCCCTGCGGCGGCCTATGGCGCGTCGCCACCTCATCCTCCTCCTCCGAGACAGAGTACCTCTGCCGGTGGCTGGTGGTGGCCACCGGAGAGAACGCCGAGAAGGTGGTCCCGGAGGTCGAGGGTGCGCGGAGCTTTGGTGGGCCCGCGATCCACGCCTGCGACTACAAGTCCGGGAAGGCCTTCGAGGGCAAGCGAGTCCTCGTCGTCGGGTGCGGGAATTCCGGCATGGAGGTCTCGCTCGATCTCGCAAACCACGGCGCTCTCCCGTCGATGCTCGTTCGAAGCTCGGTAAGTCATATATAAATCCAGTTTCCCTAACTTCTCTAACAGTTTACATCTGCTAGCTGAAGCGGTTTGTAACATGTTATTAAAAACCCAAAGGTCCTGAGTTCAAATCCTCCCACAACAGCAATTAATTAAAATTAATTTAATTCGCTTTTTAGGTTCATGTGTTGCCAAGAGAGATCTTGGGGAGATCGACGTACGAGGTGGCTCGAGTACTGACGAAGTGGGGGGTCCCGATTTGGGTTGTCGACAAGATCCTTGTAGCGGCGGCGAGGTTGATCCTCGGGGAAACGGAGGAGTTCGGGCTGAGTCGGCCCTCCGTCGGGCCGATGGAGCTGAAACAGACGGAGGGGAAGACTCCGGTCTTGGACATAGGGGCGGTGTCCAAGATTCGGGCGGGCGGAATCAAGGTGGTCCCGGCCGGGATCAAGAAGTTCTCGGAAGGGGCGGTTGAGCTCGACAATGGAGAGATTCTCCGAGTCGACTCGGTGGTGTATGCCACCGGATACTCGAGCAATGTGCCGTATTGGCTGAAGGGATGCGACTTCTTTTCCAAGGACGGGTTTCCGAGGTCTCCCTTCCCGAACGGGTGGAAGGGCGAAAACGGAATTTACGCGGCCGGGTTCGGGCGGAAGGGGCTGCTGGGGGCGTCTGTGGACGCCGCGAAAATCGCGGGGGATATCGGGGAAATTTGGAATCGAGAAACTGGGCTGAAAAAGAGTTCGATCGGCGTCAAATTCAACAAGGCGTCGTGAGTTCGATCTGTTGTGGTGTGTGTTTTTTTGGGAGTTTGTTAGAGATCTTACATTCCTTATGGTGTTTCATTTTCACTATATTCCATCGGTCGGTTCGTTCGTCGAGGGAATGGATGCATCGGATGGAATCGAAGATCGAATTTCGGCGTAGGAAAGTTTGATAGATCACAGAGAGAATACTGCATAGCTAAGGTTCTGTTTCATTTTCTAGAAAATATACAAATGTAAGAAAAAGTAAAAAAAAAAGTAGAAATATATCATAAAAAACAATTAGTAGCCCTCGTCAAGAAAAGGGCCCAAAACCTTGCTTTTGGACATTTTTGTATGTAAGAAAGTGAGGCTTTCTCTTTTACATTTACCATTTTTTTATTTTTTATTATTATTAATTTTTTTTATCAAATTTTGTTTCTTTGATTTCTCATTCTTTCAATTTTGGTCCACACAATATAGTGTAATTCAAAATTCAGTACAAGAATTGAGGATATTTCCAAGTGGGAGACTTATTAAATATGGCATCTAACATTCATAACATATAATGTGGAGCATTTGATTATTCAATGTGATGCAGACTCTTCACTGATTTATTTTTGTTTATGAACAAGTACACATAAAACCTCTAATGATTCCATGTTTCTTGGCACATAGATGGAGGCCACGATAACAAGTACAAAATAACGTGACGCAAATTCAATAGGAGATCGAGTAAGATGAAGATGAGGTCAATGAGTTTCGGATAAATATTCGATTATGGGGTTTTGAAAAATCAACAAGAAACGTGCGACAATTGTATTCCAGAGACGACGGAAAGAGATGGAAGACTAAGTACTCCGTATTTGAGAGTGAGTTTGGGATGCATTTAAGGTTTTGATGATAAGTGTGATAGTAACTAGGAATACTAATTAATACAGTTATGACTTATGAGGATGATCAAATGATGATATAAATAGCAAGTCGTTTTCATGACACACACAAGTACCAAAGGACAATTTTGTGTGGACCATTGAAAACCTATCAAACACTTTCTCACCCACAAAAAAAAGCAATGATCTAATCATAATATGATCGTAGATTGTTTACTTTGTTTTTCGAGTATCTTAAGATTACACTTTGTTATGGTGCAGTGAAAAATTTTCTATATTAAGAGTAATTTTGGTCATTTAAGATTATCAATATTAAGTTTTAAGTTATTTGATTTTGGCCCTTCAAAAACTCTTATTTTTGTTCTTATCATGAATTTGTTTTTTCTTCCAAAATTAGCAAGTGAATGTAGAAGAAAAGCACATGGGACTCCAAAGATTAAATGTGTAGTGTACTGAGTCATGAAGAAATCAAAGCCCATGACTTGATGTTCTTTTTTTTGTGATGCATTTGATCTGAATGTTGAAACTTAGAATGTGCTATTTAAGGTTTCTGTCTCAACTCAGACAAAATCTCTGCCACCTTCACTTGGATATGTTCTTCACATTTCCCCATGCTTTTATTTTATTATTATTATTTCATTTTCTTTTAGTAAAGATCAAGAAGGTGTGTAATGTGTGTCCTCATACTAATGAAACAAATAGGTTGTGAAGAATACTATCTCAAATTACAACATCATGCTCGTATTCGATAATGTATAACAAAGTACGATGCAAACAAATGCACACAACCACAAAAGACAGCTCGTAGAAAACATATCGAATGTATCAACAATCTGGTTCTGAAATTCATCGTTTATTAGAAAGCATCTGATCAATTTCTCCATTTTGGTTGTACAAAGACACTAATTTCTTCGCATATGACGGCATGTGCCTGTCAGCTCTGCATCCATCCAAGTCGAGGAAAAATCATATACACGCACACACAAAAAAATCAAGTCCTACGATTATACTCAATTTTGTACAACATACCTTTCTTTCCCCCAAGCGCGATTTACATGAATGTAGTTTCGGATGGTGTGGTAATCCAATGAATAACGAGCGAATTCGAGACCCTTGGGACCAATCTTGAAAATATACAAGTATGTCAGGAATGGATACGGAACTAAACCTCTCACATAGTATCTACAAACTAATAAAGAGCACAGGTTCTTACTAGATTTAACACAAATGCTATTAAATTGCCGATGAATTTCGGGACAGTTTGAGATGGACCTTTGCCTGAAGGGAAGAATAAAAAGAAAACTAAGAAAATATTTTAAGGATATAATCTATTTTTTATTTATATCTTAAAAAAATAGAAAATCCGAAACATCTATCTACGAAAATAACACACATGCACTCACCTAATTTTGCATTGTCGTCTGCCTTTACAGTTTCAATGACAAATGGACGCCTTTGACCCTGAAACGAAAAGTTACCCAGTGTTTTATTTCTTTTACATAATGGTGAAAAAGAAATCACATTCATGTGAGATGTGTGTTACCTGACTAGTCGTCGGAGTGATTTCCAGAAGATCTTTGACCAGGTTCAGCATTTCATTTCCACGTTCATTTCTTCCATTTTAACAGACGAAAATTCAATTAAGATAACAATAATAATCATTTCATTGCTTAGCAAAAGTAATGTTTAGGAGATATAATAACCTCACGGTGACATATTGTGGGTGTTGTGTCATGCTGACTCCAGCATATTTCGGCACACCCATGTAACCCACCACCAAATCCTGGAATACTCCAACCGTCACATTCCAATGTATTTAGATTAAAATCTTACTTTTACATCTCGTGTCAAATATATTTAGCCCGAATTACGAAAAAAAACTTTGATGTTTGATTCTGTATTTTACCCCTTCATACAAAATAACACATTTCTAACATTTAACACAGATTCAAACCCCAGGGGTAGCTTTGTAATTTACCCTTTTATTCATGCGTGAAACTATACTCGCCTACCTAAACGTAAAATATAAAGCGACCTTCAAAACATGTCATCGAGGTAAATAATTTTTTCTGGCATCTAGTAGATCATCAAGATGTTGATTAATAAGCAGTGCAACACTCACCGCCAAAGCATTCGTGTAGTCAAAGCAACTGCAAGAAAACAAATCCCATTGCATTTTTCAGAGCCATACTTATTCAGGATTTGTCGCGTTTTCAAACTGGCAATTACACCAAAGATAATATTACAAAGAAAATAGGTAATTAATTTACCTGTAGCAAGAAGGAGCAATCACGTCAGTTAAATCGTTTGCTGGGAGACAGAAATAGGGTACCTGAATTTAGTAATAATATGTTATTCAGAAGCACATCGTCACAACCCAAATCCATGAGGAAAACGGTTAAACTAAATTACCTCTTCAATATGACCATCTACATGCTTCAAGTGAACCTATGCAAAAACAAAACAAACAAATATGTAAGAGCTCAGGATTTAGTATTCCAGTAATACTGAGCTATAATGAATGAGTGACAGTTGGATCAAACATATTTATATAATTCCAAAATATTAGAATAAGTCACACATGGCAAACTAATTCATGAAATCACATGACACAATAATTTTAGTAATACATGAATATTAGACTACAAATAAAAAAACAAGAAAGAAAATATAAACATGACAAATCATGGCAAACCTTGTAATCTTGCATGAATTCATAATGAAGAACAGTTTCTGGTTCAGTACTAGCAGCCTTCAGAAACTTATCTAAGCCTTCTCGTGTTCCATTATCCACTGTTGGAAAAGTTTGCTAAGTTATATACAGACAACTTCAGAAAAAGATACACACACATATATACATAATACATGAAATAGCAGTATGGACTCGAATTTATAGAACTGTACCAAAATACTATAGTTACAAACGAAACACACAGCCCCCTTGAGTTCTATATACACCTAATAAATACCCCCTCTCAAGGGAGTGATTTAATAACTAATAAGGTCTTGGTACTAAAACATATGTTTGCTTAACAATTTAACATGCTCAAACCTGAAGAAAAAGGATGAAGTTATACCGCAATTAGTTCCAAGAACATACAGCTTTTCCAGATTCAGATGATGCTCCACTGATCTTAGAGCTGCACTTCAAGAAATTATTTCTGCATTAAGATAGGACCAATTCACAATTTGTTCAATTAAATAAAATTAAGTATAAAATTACTGAGATTATATAATTTTTTGATACCTTGCACTTGGCAGCCAACACCACAGAAGAGAAGACGTTTCACACCAGCAGCCTGAGAATGGAAATTTATTGTAAATAATTTATTTAAACATACTGGTTTTAGCTTGACTATTTGAGGGGGAAACAACATATTTGTGATCACTCACCAAATGTCAATAAAAGTGGTATACGAAATGCACTAATAATGAGTTGAATAATTGAGCAACATCACAAGACACTATTTGAATTTTTTTACTTGATAATAATGGGAAAACTATTAGTCTGATATTTTGTTTGGCAAGTCTCGACCATAGAAGGGAAAAAACCTTCTAAACTCCGAATCAGAAAATAAACATGTTAATTCATATGATCCCCACCCGTAATAAACAAAAACTACAGATATTAATACAATAACCATAAATGGATTATACATTAATGCCAATCAAATCAAAGTAAGTGTTAAATCAAGCCATCCAATGATCAAGAATAGATAGAACATCTTCCAGCAGCTTTGAGTAAACCAAATTTCATAATAGTGAGTCAAAGAATTTGAAAAACAAGCCATCTGAAAAGATTGTTAATATCTTAAGTTTATATGGAACACAAATTTTCAATGGTTTTCTTTTAAAAGTCCAAGAACAATTTTAAGTGGAAAATAATGTATGAAATTTGACAGTAATATCTCAAGCAACATGGTAGATAGCCCCCAGTACAACATGCAATGATAATTAAAATGCGAAAAATTCGGGTTTAGCTATTCATGCACTCGTATGTTAATATATCAAATTAATAAATAAAATAGTGAAAATAAAAGGTGGAATATCAAGGACCTCAACTAGCGCCAGAGTATTAAGATTAGGAGATAGTGTTGGCTTAACTCCTTTAGCAGCAAGAACCAATGTTTTAAAAAACGCGACTCGTATTCGAGGCGTTTTTCTGTTGAGGCGAGACTCGTAAGAGTCGACTCGGAACGACTCGTACGCCTCAAATTTGATTTTTTTAAAAATCCAAAAATTCCAATAATATTCAAATTAATTAATAATAAATCAAGTACTTCCTAAATCAATGTTTAATGACTCAAAAACACATTTAAAACACATGAAATTAGCCACTGCCATTCCTAAATCAATGTTTAATGGCTCAAAAACAATTTAAAACACATGAAACTAGCCACTGCCATTTGCGCTCAAATATGAGTACCTTAATTTAGATCCTGTGGCTTGAGTCTTGAGAACAGTTGGCTCTTCAGAACAGAGTGCAGTGGCAGTGGAGAGAAAAGCGTGGGCAGTGGGATAAATATTTAGGGTTAAATTTTATTTTATATGTTTATTGAAAGTTGAAAAGTCTCTATTAATTACTTAGTGGGCTGTGGGCTGCCTAATTATTAGGGTAAAGAAAGACCAAACGTCATGAAAATTAAAAACAGAATCTGTTTTCTAAAAAATTCAATATGTACGCCTCACACGAGCTGACTCGGTTCCGAGTCGACTCGCACGACTCGGTCAGTTGAGGCGGTCATATTGAAAAACTCTACAGACTCGCTCGCCTCAGTGCGTTTTTTGGCCGACTCGGAACGACTCGCGAGTCGACTCGTCCGAGTCGACCGTTTTTTAAAACATTGGCAAGAACTTCCTCCGGGGTTCTGATTAAATAGAATCATTTGGTTTTATATTAACACGGATGTCGAAGTTCGAACAGTAGATAACTACCAACTAGTCAAGAAACCAAACCGAGCAAACCTTGCCAAGATAGGTCTGGGAGTAAATCTATCTTCTGGGTCACTGGGATAAAAACAAAGTAGATTTGCAATAAACACACAAAATATCATGGGATAATGATAATTATCTTAATAAGACAAAGAAATTATTTACAAAATATACCTTTGTACACAGACAACAGCTTCAACCATGCCAGTTCTAAGCATCTCTATAGCAATTGTCGTCACTATACCCGTCCACTGAGCCCCTAATAAAGGGCAAGTTATGAAGGGCATGAAAATATGCAGGGAAAATAACGAGCTTACAACATATACTTCAAATATATGATCAATCTTGTTAGGAACTCTGTAAGTGGAACTTCCACTGTGGAAGCTTAATATAACATCATCGAGTCAACAAGTGCGCTAAAATTAATGGAACTGCCCCTGCTGAATATTAGTATGCTTTTTTCAGCAGAGAATGAAATGTTAAAAGAAACTGTTTGAATCAGAAAAGGTTAAAATTTACAAATAACAAAAAAGGGGTTTTCCTCACTTGAAATCATACGATTTTTGGTCAAGAAGTTTTATGTTATTTCTATAAAATTAGGTGTCACCACCATCATCAGCTAATTGAAAATATGCACGTACCACTGTCACAACTCGACCACTATTATAGAAAACAAATTCTCAAAATGTGACCAGCATCTTTGAATTCCTGTTTCCTTTTTTAGAAATGGAGTGGTCTTAATATAATTTGATCAAGTTTAATAGAAGTAGGGATTACATTGTTGTTATTAACTGCTAGTATAATGTTTGATACCTTTTTTTTTTCTACTTCTAGGTGCACTTTAAATATATAGATAAATGGTGCAAATAAGACGACTTCGTATAGGCAAGTTACTTCATCAAATTGAAAAAAATATATATAAAAAAATAATAATAAGCGATGTAACATAGTTTAATCCCTTAAAAATAATATGCTTCCAAGTATACGAGTAGCAAAAGTACGTAAGTAACAAGAAAAAGTACTCCTTAGGTCCCATTTTATTAGTCCGCCTTCTCATTTTTACACATTAAAATGGGATGGAGGGAGTCATAGATCCACCTTGGGGACTTACCCTCTACAGGGTCGGTTTTACGAGCATAAAGCAGATTTTCATAAACTCCCATGTAAGTCTCATCCAATGACTCTGTTTTCCTTCCTCTGCCATGTACAACTGGTTCAAGAGCCTAAGATGGTAAATTTGATCATTCATAAATCGGCATACTGGATGATATTTTTTTCGGTTCACTTATTTGTAGCAGTAATTAGTTAATCTCCAAACAACAACTGAAAAAAGAAAGAAAACTCACTTCAATTCTAGACATGCCTTCTCCCAAAAAGGCGCAAGCATTCTTGACATGGGCGATGTAGTATGTATCGCACAACCCACATTTGCTGCTCGAACAACCCAAAATTAAAGGCAGGGGAAAACATCAGCCAAACGCACAAGCAAAATTCATGCTTCAAATTCCACAAAGCACCCGAAAAAACCGGGACCCACCACGATAAATTTGACAAACCAAACACACTTGGGAAATCCTTCAAACAGTGAAATTCTTAACAAAAAACATGACCTTATTTCCATGAGTTGCAGATAAAAGACAATTTTGAATTGATGCACGAGGTATTAGGAGAGAGTGAAGGGAAATACAAATACCTGCAGTGGTCCTTAGCAGGGTAGGTCCCACCGGGGGGGATGGGTCTGGATTTTCGCCTCCATTCATCTCTCAGATTCACGGGCTTGGAGTTCGCCCCATCTGCGGATTTGCAGGTGAAACACTTTCTGTGAAGAAACTCAAAACAAGTAAGAAAGAAGCGAAGAACTAACTGAAGAGGTTTACCGGTTGACGATGAGGAAACGACTGACAGAGAGAAGCGATTGGAGGAGAGTACGCCGGTGGCCGTAGCCATGGTGAGAGAGCTGTAAATGGTGGAAGATAGTGAGCGCCACAATAAAGTTGGAGGTTGATTGATCATTGATAGAGAAAACTATTTTATTGGTTTAATAAAGTTGCCTTTCTTCGATTTAGTCGGTCGAATTGAGTTTCAATTTAATTTTTTTTGGCCGAAAAACTCAATTTCCACCGCAATGTGCCTATGTGACCTACACGTGATTTGAGGACCGACCATGGTTGCTGACTCAACGACACGTGTCAGCAACGCATTGATCAAAGATTTTTTAAAATAAAAAAATAAAAAATACAAACAGAAATACACCAATACATGAATTTCTAGATTTTAAAATATTCTAAAAACACATTAAATACAAATTAAATACACATCAATTAAAAAGAAAAAAAAAACACATTGAAATCGAAGCGAATGTTGCGGAGGCGCGAGAAAGTGCATCACGTTCTTTTTGATCCCGAGGGCATGTACGGCGCCGGCCCTGGGAGATTTCTTTTTCTCTCTATGACCGACTGATAGTTCTTGCAGGCGTCGGGCCTGGGCCAGGCCTTGTTCTCCCCGGCGCAGGTCAATTTGGGCGAAGTGGGGCCCCCTGTTGGCGGTAGATTTCCTTGGGTGATGGGGCTGCTGAACGAGCTGGATCGGACGGCGGTGGTGGACGGCTCCGATGGACGGGCCGGGTTGCAGATGGGCTTCGGCCTTACGGTTAGATGGGCTCCGATTGGAAAAGTAGACGAGATTTAAGGGAAGTAGATGTTCTTCAGACGAGATTTGGGGAAATAAATATTTTTCGACACTCTTTAATTTTGCGAAATAGATGTTCTTAGAGATTTGGGGATTTAGGGTTCATGTGGAAAGAGATTTGAGGATTTAAGGTTCTTCATTTTTTTTAATTGTGTATTAATCTTGTATTTGTAATGTATTTAGCTTTTTTTTAAATCAAAAAATTTATGTATTGAGGTATTTAGGTTTGTATTTTTTTTTTTTTAAATTCGTTGACCAATGGGCTGCTGACACGTGTCGCTGAGTCAGCAGTCATGGCCGGTCCTCAGATCACGTCCAGGTCACATGGGCACATTCCAGTGGAAATTGAGTTTTCCGGCAAAAAATGACAAAATTGAAACTCAATTCGACTTATTTGGGACTGAATTGAAAACGTATATGCATATGAGACTAAATCGAAAAAAGACAACATTTATGAGACCAATAAATTTTTTATCTCATCATTAATATATCTTCTATGAGACTACGACGCCGTTTCAATCTTCCCAATTTGTTTTAATTACAAAAAATCAAGTTAAATAAATATTGGACTTTCTCGGTCAATACTTGTAAGTCGATGGCTCGGATGAGTTATTAACGCTCCGGCCCGTTGAGGGGCCAAAGCCCAAACCTAGTGAGCCGGCTCGATTAACAATGACTGTCGTCGGTAGTGATATCATGGCCCCACCGTACCAACATTTTTCTTTTCCAGTGCACTTTGTCATCACTCGTGCGCACTCGGGACACTTTCCAGGAGAACCCGTCCTAGAATTAGGGATCACCCATCATAAAATTACTTCAAATTCAGCACACTTAACTTTGGAGTTCTTATAGGAGGAGGCCCAGAAAAGAAAATGCATTGGTATAAGTAGCATATTCAATTTCTTTAAGCACCTTGAATTTTCTAGAGCGTTACAATCACCCAACCTTTTATGCGCAACGTTCTCGTTGTGCGCCTTACTTGTCCAGGACCAACCATCCGTGCAGGAATGCCCCTTATGGGTACTCTCGCCAACTTTTGGGTGGAGCACTTAGCCCCGCAAGACACTTAGTTCCCGCAATTTCGATCGGCCTGCTCTGATACCATTTGTAACGCCTCAGCCCGTTGCGGTGCCAATACTCGACCCTAATGGGCCAGTTCGGTTACCAATGACTGTCTGCGGGAGTGATATTCTGACTCCACTGTATCAACACGTGTCTTTTCCAGCGCACTTTTGTCTTCACTCGCGCGCACTCAGACCAGGACATTTTCCAGTGGGTCACCCATCCCAAAATTACTCCAGAGTAAACACGCTTAAATTTGAAGTTCTTGTTGGTATGAGTATCATATTCAAATTCTTTAAGCACTTGCATTTTCTGGAGCGTTACACCTATCTATGTTCCAATTTATCACCAGTTTAATGCACAAATGCAGCACAACTAACAACTCTCATGTTATTAAGATCCATAAGTTTACAATAGCATTTACCTTTCAGAAACACATAATGGGACTATTAACCTGTTGATGGTGGAAAAATTATGTTCTCCAATTACCAACTAAAATAGATATTTTGGGGATTGAGTAGTGAACAAGGCAATTATGCTCTCTAGGAATTTTTTGGGGAAATGTGTAGATCCCTTTAATAAAATATTACACCTACTATTTACAGAGAGTACAAATTAGGGTTACTAAAGTAGGCTATTGGGCCAAACCCACTAACAAGTCTTCCGTTAGGCCCATCCCTCCTTTTCCGAGCCCAGGAGAGAGACGTCGATCCATCTGGCCGTTCGGATCGAGCTCGGCCTCTGACTTCCAAGTAAACATGTCTCCCTGATCGCCATCTTCCGTTTGAGAGACTTGATCGGTGAATACAGCTCCTCGCCAATCCTTCCTTGCTCCGACCATGGGGATTATTTCTTCCCGGGGGGGCCTTGTGCTCGGGGTTTGCTCGGAAATTTCACCGCATAACAAATGCCCCCCGAGATCGGTCTGTTCGGATGAAAAGATCGATCCCGGTATGCGGACGGTTATGGATTATCCCGAGCACAAAATTTACTTTTCGACAGTTAGGACGGTTCATTTAATGTTGGACGGCGGTTATCGCCACTTGTCCCTTTTTTACTGGCTCCTCTCTGATGTGACGCCTCGATTCCCGTCAACTGTCGCTTCAAATTCAAATTTTGAAAACTGCCGCCTCTTCTCCCTATAAATACTCTTGGGGGTTCTTCATTTCACACTTTCCGCCTCCCAGCTATCGATTCCCGGACATCCTGACCTCTCTGCTCGGCTTTTTCCAGACAGCTCGACCTCACCCGACCACGTAGGTTTCTCTTGCTATTCTATTTACAGTTGTTGTGGGTGTTTAGCGGTAGGATTTTCGATATTTTATAAATACTCGCACTATTATCTTTCGAAACGAGTGAGGATGAGCGACCACGATAGTTCCGCTACTCTTTCCGATGTCTCCGCGGACAGTGATTCTTCGCACTCCGATACTTCGGCTTCTTCTCCGTCTGAGGGCGAGCAGGCTCCAATAGTCGGATTTTCCGAAGAGGAGAAATTAGAATTGTTCGCTGGGGGAGTCTCCGACTGTTATCGTCGATTCATCGACATGATGGGCGAGATTCGTGGCCCTCTTACTCCTCCGTTCATCTTTACCCATTATCTCCACGAAAATCCCTACGTCTTCGTGGAGCGCACGCGATTTGGTGCTCGGCCCGGTCCCGATCAAACGGGGTTCTATGCTAGCAATCGTAATTCGACCATCTTGACTGAGGACGAGCTGCAATCCATGAGATCGATGTGGGGGATTCCTTCGGACGTCCACATTTACTGTCCGACTCCTGACGAGCGAGCGAATTGCCCTCCTCCGGGTATGGTCGCCGTCACTGGTACGATGATGGAGGCGGGACTCCGGTTCCCCATCCACGACTCTCTAGCCGCTGTGTTTCAAACGTGGGGTATCGCGCCCATGCAACTGCACGCGAACTCTTGGTCTTTGCTCATCAATCTGAACATTTTGTTCGGCCATTATGGCCTCTATCGCCATCTTTCCGTTCCCGAGATTTCCTTCCTTCTTATCATCAATCATTTCAGAGGCGGGGATCACTACTTGCGAGCTCCGAGAAAACTTCTTGAAAAGCTACCCAATAAGCTGACGGGCTGGTGGGCTGATTGGTTTTTTGTGGACGGCGCTTGGGGTTCTGAGGCGTTCCCTGTCTCGACTTCATTTGCTCGCCAATACTACCGTTAAGTCTTTTCCTTGTGCATTTCTCCTTTTCTCTGGGCTTTCCTTTATTTTATTTGTGACTCCTTTCTGTTCGGGCGTTTGTTGTTCGGCAGGTCCTCCGACCCCATCTATTTCCGAACTTAGTTGGGACTTTGCCACGGTTTATGAGCGTGTTCGTTCTCTCCCCGATGCTCAACTGTTGATAGAGAACGTGTACACCAGAGCCCATGTTCGATCATCTCGTTTTATTACCATTCCCTGTCATGTTCGGGACCAACATCCTCGTGAGTGTGGTGGCTCGTGCTTTACTTTCTTTCTAGCTTAAAATGTTTTAACGGTTTCCATTTTTCTTCTTCCAGTTGTCAGATTTCCCACCTTTCCCGAACCTCCGCCCGAGATGGCCGGTAATAATGCTCGCGCTCGCTTGGCCGCCATTGCCGACCGTGCTCGCCGGGCTGCCGAGGTGGCCGCCGCCGCGGTCGCGGCTGATCCGCCGGTGGTGCCCCCTACCCAGCTCGCCCGACCAGCTTGATCGGGTAATTCCGAGGCTTCCTCGATCCCTTTGGTGGCCGGGGTCGGTTCGGCTCCCGCTACTTCGGTCCCCACTTCGGAACCCGTGGGTCCTTCGAACCCCCGGGCCTCCAAGCGCCGCCGGGGTAAGGATCCGATGCCGGAGGTCCCCGAAACCCACCCTTACAGCAACGTGGCCACCGTTGACGAAGAGGCCATTGCTCGGTACGTTTCTTATGGGTCTCTTCACACCTGCTTTATTCCCTTCCTAACTCCCTTCTTTTTCGTTTATTAGCTTGGGTGGCCCTCGCGCGAACTTGTCCACCAGCCTTGCTCAATTTCTGGCTGCCCGCCCTAATGACTTCTCGACCTTGCCCCCCATGATGCGAGAGGCGATGGAGTGCATTCCTCGCGCCTGGACCATCCCGGCTGAGCTCGCTGCTCAACAACCCGACCACGCCGAGCAGATGGCCATTATAATGGCCTCGAGGGTGCTTATGCTCTTGGTCACCCTGAGCAAGACTCGGAGCCACCCTGCTACTGCTCCTAACGCTGCGGCGGACAGATTGGCCGAGCTGGAGCTCGAGGTTGTTAGTCTCCGGTCCTTGGTGGATCAGTACCAGGAAGCCGAGGTGGCCTTGCGGTCCAAGGTGAATGAGGCGGAGTCAAGTGCCGCGGGAGCGAACAGAGAGAGGGACACGTGTCAGGAGGAGCTGGATAAGTTGAAGTCGGTGATGGCGTCTGAGCAGGATCGGCTCATGGAGATGACGGAGAGGGTGCGATTGGCCGAAGAGAATCGCAGGACCCTGGATCTCCTGGTCGTGGAACTGAACCGCCAGACTGAGGCGATGGAGAAGGCGAAGAGAGATCGAGAGGCCGACCCTCTGCAGGATCCTGATCACAACAATGACTATTCCTACTATCTGAGCCACTTCGATTGCATCCGCCGCCATGCCCGCGCAGGCCTGCCTTATGGCTTACTCCTCGACGATCTTCATGAACGCCGTCTTCGGTCCAATTTGCATCCCAACTTTCTCTTACCGGTTTTGGACCTGGTGGAGGTTCACGGGATCGATCTGTCTTGGTGGCCCGATCAAGGTCAGCTGGTAGCGGCCGAAGAGGAAGAGATGGTGGAGAATCCGATCAATGTCGAGGACGAGTGAAACCCTGCTTATTCGAATGAACTCTTATAGTGTAGTTTGTATGCGTTTAAACAGTCCGTCCACGATTTCCGAACAATGTTTATGTTTAATGTTTTTGGGATTATGTCGATTTGTTATCTTCATTTTTTTAAATTTATCGTGAAATGTATGATTTTTATTTTTCGTCGTCCGATTTGCTTGTTAGGCCATCGATTTTACTGATTTTCACCGTCAATCTATTATTCTTTTGGTTTTCATCAGGTAACCATGATTCGCCTCGTCGTCCGAGATGACTACAGTTATGTCGATCAGAGGTTCAACGGGAGGTGGCATATTCGCCGGTTCCCCTTACCCGCCGCCTTCCGGCGGGCTGCCCGCTCGCCTCTTATTCATTTCGTTGCTGTCCGGGATTCCCTCGGTAATCCCTGGTCATTCGGGCTCTTACGCCATCGGCGACAGCTCGCCCTAGGGGGTCCGGCTTGGAGGCGTTTCGTTCGCGAGAAGGGGCTCCGTCATGGGCTGGTCGTCCGCTTTTTGTGGATCGAAGACGAAGGTTTTTCCATTCGCGTATACGATGAGAGGGGCTTCCTCATGGTTGCTTGACCACTCTACTGTTGTTTTGTTCGTCATTTTAGACTGATGGGGCGTCCTATTTTGATGTCAATGGGATTTACCTTCGTATGTTTCTATTTGTTTTGGCATGTTTTTGTATGCTCATATTGATTTGTTTTTCGGGTAACCTGACCATTAACTTTCGCTCGTTAAAGCGTTCCTCTTTTAGATGAGCTAAACTGTTTGCTCGACCATGATTCAGATACCGTTCATCGATCATACTATGTTCGGTCACATCTCGTTCGAACTTTTCCCCCACAGTTCGCATATCCTGCTTTGGGGGGTAGACACCTGGATCCCTCGGGTTCCTTTTTCTGCCCATCTTATGCCTGGACTTGTCGTTTAGCTAGGCCTTCCCATGACGATGTGACCCTTCATGGACAGAGCCTGTATGACTTGTCTCTTGCAGTGCACGCCTTTTCATGCGGGAATAATTCTTCACAGGATTCCGTTCGTACGTTTGGCCCTTATATATAACCCCTTGCTCTCGGCATTTCTTTTTTGTAGTCCCATCTTCTGCTAATTTATCCACCTACCGAGTTTTGAGGTGGGCAAGCAATTCAATGGTGCGCATCCACGTTGATTCGAGCGGGTCCAAGTGGTTCGAGCTCCCATTCGATGATCTTCGCTATACGATCAGGCTGCCTCTGCCCGTCGACTTTACCGCCGACCTGGATCAGGAATCCGCGCTCCCCCGATTCCTTCCGTTGGCGGATGTGAACGGTGATCGGTGGATTATGTGCGTTTCGCGTCGTCGGGGGCAGTATTTGTTCGAGGGTCCGTGGTGGAGAGATTTCGTTCGCCAGTTCGGGCTACAGGCTACCAACACCGTTCGTGTTCGGTATAATGTCAGCAGCGGGTGGGCCATTGCGGTGTTCGATGCCAACAATCAACTTGTGACGCTCCCGGTTCAGTTTAGGCCCCCGAGGCCCTGATGTTTTTGTTTTCCTTGTATTGTTCGGGATTTTCGGCGAAGGTGCTCACTCTTCGCCGAAAATGCCCCAGTCTTTGTTCGGATCAACTGTTATTTCATGTAATAAATCGCTGTTGTTTACTTCTAGAGAATCGTTCATCTTATTTTTGGGCGGGACGTTGTTCGCCCAAAAATGCCCCAGCGTGTTTGGTGAAATTTGATAAGTTCTAAATCTACCCGGGCTCGAGGGGCGCCTGGCCCATGCTCGGTCGTATCGGGCACTGGGGAGCTTAGCTCTACCCTTTTTTGTTTTATTTATAGAACCTCCCGGACTCATGGGGCGCCTGGCCCATGCTCGGTCGTATCGGGCACTGGGGAGCTTAGCTCTACCCTTTTTTGTTTTACTTATAGAATCTCCCGGACTCGGGGGGCGCCTGGCCCATGCTCGGTCGTATCGGGCACTGGGGAGCTTAGCTCTACCTTATTTTGTTTTATTTATAGAATCTCCCGGACTCGAGGGGCGCCTGGCCCATGCTCGGTCGTATCGGGCACTGGGGAGCTTAGCTCTACCCTTTTTTGTTTTATTTATAGAATCTCCCGGACTCGAGGGGCGCCTGGCCCATGCTCGGTCGTATCGGGCACTGGAGAGCTTAGCTCTACCCTTTTTTGTTTTACTTATAGAATCTCCCGGACTCGGGGGGCGCCTGACCCATGCTCGGTCGTATCGGGCACTGGGGAGCTTAGCTCTACCCTATTTTGTTTTATTTATAGAATCTCCCGGACTCGAGGGGCGCCTGACCCATGCTCGGTTGTATCGGGCACTGGGGAGCTTAGCTCTACCCTTTTTTGTTTTATTATGAGGTTATGGGAGCTTTCCGAAATTCACTTTATTAGATGCAAAATGGTCACGATACAATGTTAAAGTTTACTGATAATATTTTCTGAGGTGCGTGGAGTTCCAGAAGTACTGATCGGCCACTCCATTCAGATGTTCCAGCTCGTACGATCCATTCTGTAGGACCTTCCTCACTCGAAATGGTCCTTCCCATGTCGGACCTAGGGCCCCCGTGTTCGCCCCGAGAATTTCCTTTAGCACCAGATCGCCCTGTCTGAATTTCCTCCTCCTTACTTTCGAATTGAAATACCTCTCAGCCCTTTGTTTAGCTGCTGCGTTTCTATACACCGAGTTGATCCTCCGTTCTTCTAATAGGTCCAGTTCTACTCGCATCGTTAGATCATTCTGATCGGTCAACTCTTGTATCGTCCGATGGGTGGGTACCTCTACCTCGGAAGGCACAACTGCTTCACATCCGAAAGCAAGGGCAAAAGGTGTTTCCCCTGTGGCCACTTTGCTTGTCGTCCGGTAAGCCCACAGCACATCGGCCAGTTCGGCAGCCCATCTTCCCTGCCTTTCTTCAATCCTCGCCTTCAGGGTATGCTTCAGGATCTTGTTTACGGCCTCCACTTGCCCGTTCGTCTGGGGGTGATAAGGGGTGGAGAACACTTTCCTTATCTTCCACTTGTCGAAAAACTTCATGATCTCCAGCCCATCGAACTGTTTTCCGTTATCTGAGGAGATGGTGTGTGGTAGCCCGAAACGACATATGATGTTTTTCCATATGAAACGGATAATTTGGGGCTGATCAATTTTGTTTAGTGGCTCAGCCTCCGCCCATTTGGAGAAATAATCTACAGCCACTACCGCGTACTTGACCCCGCCCGGCCCTGTCGGGAGAGGTCCGATCAGATCGATTCCCTAGGTTGCGAACGGCCAAGGGCTATATATGGAATTTAGGTATTCGGGTTGGGCCCTTGTGATCGGCGCCGTTATCTGGCACCGGTGACACTTTCTCGCGTATTCAATTGCGTCCCGTCGCAAGGTCGGCCAGTAGTAACCTTGCCTGATGGTCTTGCGTGCCAAAGATTGCCCGCCCGCATGATTCCCGCACACGCCGTCATGAATTTCTCCGAACACCTTTCTCCCTTCGGCAGGAGTTATGCATCGTAACAACGGCATGGCAAAACTTCTCCTATATAATGTTTCTCCTATCAACGTATATCGAGATGCGCGAATTCGGAGTTGCCGAGCTTCTATCTTATCGTCGGGTACTTCGCCCGTCCGTAAATAATTCGAGATGGGTCCCATCCAGTTTTCTCCTCGATCGATCAGCTCGACCCTATTTATCTCGGCTCTATCCAATGCTGAACGGCCCTGACTTAATAGGATCACGTTGGACAGGTCGGCTGTCCCTTCTGACGAGACCAGTTTAGATAGGGCATCCGCCTGAGTGTTCAGTTCTCGCGGAATTTGTTCGATTTCGACTCGGGGGAACCTGCTTATCATTTTCAGTACGTGTTCATAATATTGCTCCATCCTTGTGTTTCTGGTCTCATATTTTCCTTTGACCTGATTCACTACCAGCAGGGAGTCTGTGAAGATCTTTAGCTGTTCGGCACCGACGGCCAGGGAAAGCTCCAGTCCCGCTATTAGCGCCTCATACTCGACTTCGTTGTTAGTGGCGTCAAACTCGAAACTCACTGCATGTGCGAAGGATTGGTTCCCCGGTCCGACCAAGACTATTCCAGCCCCAGCGCGGGAGCTCGTGGACGACCCATCAACGTAGAGCTTCCATGGTGGGATAGGCAGCGAGGAATCAACCCGCGGAAAAGTGAGTTCCACAATGAAATCGGCCAATGCCTGACCCTTGATTGCCGTCCTCGGCGCAAAAGTAATGTCATACTGACCCACTTCTAAACTCCACTTTAACAGGCGGCCTGTAGTGTCTGGCCGTTGCAACACCTGCCTTAACGGCATGGTCGTCAACACCTCGACGGGATGATCGAAGAAATATGACCTCAATTTCCGAACACTCATCACCAAGGCGTACGCCAGTTTCTCCAACGGCGTGTACCTCGATTCGGCGTCCTGAAGGGTTTGGCTAACGTAATAGATAGGCTTGTGGAGCTTATCCTCCGCCCGTACTAGGACCGAGCTGATTGCATGCTCGGAAGCTGCCAGATAGAGGAACAATTTTTCTCCTCGGACTGGTTTCGAGAGGATTTGTGGGTCCTGCAGGTGGAGTTTCAACCTATCGAACGCTTCTTGGCTGTCTTTCTTCCACGTGAACTTCTGATTCCTTATGGCTTGAAAGAATGGTCGGCTCTTATCCCCTAGTCGGGGTATGAACCTGCTCAGCGCGGCCAGGCAACCGGTCAGGCGCTGAACGTCCTTCAGACATCGGGGCTCCCTCAGGTCGACTATCGCTTGTATTTTGTTTGGGTTCGCCTCAATCCCCCTGGTGCTCACGATGTGTCCCAGGAATTTCGTCTCGAAAACCCCGAAATGGCACTTCTTCGGGTTCAGCTTCATGTTGTACTTCCTTAAGATCTCGCATGTAGTTTCCACGTCTTTCACGTGATCCTCCAGTGCTTTGCTCTTGATAATGAGGTCGTCTACGTATACTTCCATGGTTTCACCGATTTGTTCGGCAAACATCTTATTCACCAAACGTTGATATGTGGCCCCAGCGTTCCTTAGCCCGAATGGCATCCGTTTCCAGCTTAGCACCGTCTTTTCCGTGTAGAAAGAGGTGTGTTCGATGTCCTCGGGAGCCATTGGGATCTGATGGTAACCTGCATAGCAATCACATTTGGAGAGCACCGCATAGCCTGACGTGTTGTCAACGAGGTGGTCGATGTGGGGCATGGGGAAATGGTCTTTTGGGCATGCTCGATTGAGATCGGTGAAGTCCACGCACAGTCTCCAAGCGTTTCCTGTTTTCTTTACGAGCACCGAATTGGACAACCATTGAGGCTCTCCTTGAGCTTCCATCACCAGGTCGTTATCCACTAACTTCTTCACCTCAACAGCCAAAGCCTCGTACTTCTCGGGCCCCATTCGGCGCCGTTTCTGTGCCACGGGCTTCTTCATAGGGTCAATCCTGAGGTGATGGCATGCATGCTTTGGGTCGATTCCTGTCATGTCCTTGTGCGACCAGGCGAACACGTCCATGTTTCTTCGTAGGCACGCGATTAGCTCCTGCTTTACTCCTTCGGGCAGCCTTGCACCGATTAATACTATTGTTTCCGGTCGGCTGGGGTCTAAACACACACTTTCTAGATCGTCCACTGCCGAACATTGGGACGGGCCTCGGGGGTCGGCGATCTCTTCATTCTCCTCGCTTATGCGAGGCTCCAAATCGTCTTCGATCTCTCGGATTTTTTTACTTCCGCAATAATCGGGTTTATCTGTCCGACCTCTCCTTCCTGCCAGAGAGCGGCCAGATAATCACTTTCTTCGTTCTCCATCTCTTCCGTGGGATCGATCTCTTTGACTTCGACCCGGTCCTCCTCGGTAATTCTCCTTGCGACCTTAATTTGGGGACTGCCGTTAGCTCCCTGCGTGACCTTCGCCATTTCTTTATCCGAACATAAGTCGTAATCAAAACATTTCTTTGCCATATATTGATCTCCCTTCACGGTCCCAACAGATCCGTTCAGGGTTGGAAACTTAATACAATAATAGTGGGACGAGGCCACAGCCTCGAATGCCTCCAGAAATGGTCTACCTAAGAAAGCGTTATAGACATTCTCTATATCGACCACGACGAACTCAGTAGTTCGCGTGATACGAATGGCAGCGTCCTGGTAGTCGACGAGCTCCACAGCCAACTTGATCTTTCCATAGGGCTTCACCTCAACGTCGCCGAAACCCCTTAGCGAGCCTTCATACGACTTCAGATATTCTGCCATGTCTCCCAGCTGGTCGAACGTTCTCTTGAACAAAATGTTGCAATGGGAACCATTGTCAATCAGGATGCGGGCTACCTCGACGCCTTGAATCCTGGCCATCACGACCAGCGACTCCATCTTTGGGTATCTGACCCCCGCTCGATCCTGGTCGGTGAACTGTATTATGATGCCCTTGGCGATGCTCGGCTCTTTCATTGGTATAACGGCATTGATGCCTTCCCACACCCGCAGCTCGGCCTTCTTCTGCCTTTTTTGATTTCTGGGTTCCGGGGGCTATGCCGCCGATCATGTTAATTCTCCCGCCTTCTCTCATCGGCGGCACATCTCTATTTCCTCGTACTTCGACCGGCGGAGGTGGTGGAGGCTGTTCGATCTGCAATCTCTGGGGTTCAGGTAATCTCTGATTGTGAGGCGCATATGGTCGGTTGTGATGGTCGTTACCCCGTCGGCCTCTTCCTCTCCCCGGTCTCCTCAGCAGTTGTTCCAGCCTTCCTTCTCTGAATAGTTGCCTTAGCTGATCGAGCAATTGCCTACACTCATCCGTGGGGTGCCCAATGTCTTCATGAAATTCACACCACTTGTCTGGATTTCTCCTTTCGGGTGGCCCGATGAGTGGTGGTGGTGGCATTAAAGCGAACACGTTGTTATCTCGAAAGATCTCCAGTATCTTTCCAGCCGTCCTTCCATGAAACACTCCGTTCTCTCCTGGCTCATTCTGCTGTTCTCTCCTCGGACCATTGAAATTCCTGGGGCCCGTGTTCTTCTTAACCCAATCCTTTTTCTCGAAATGGGGCTTCTCTTTCTTGGCTTGCCCTTCGACCTCCTTCAGTCTCTGCTCGTAAATTCGCTGTTGGACGATCTCTTCCCCGGCGCGCCGGCGGAATTCAGCATAAGTCTTTGGGTATTCGCGCATCATTGGTTTGAATAATTCCGAGCTGGGCTTCAGACCCCCGACCACGGCGTGCACGAGCACATCATCTATAATAGGCTCTCCGTGAGAAATTATCTTTTCTACTCGGTCGAGATACTGCTCATCTGTCTCTTCATTCCCCTGTTTGATCCCCATCAGCCTCTGCCTGCTTTCTGGGCGCTGGATTTTGGCAGCGAAATAAGTAACAAACAGATCTCCCAGCTCTTCGAAACTTTCCACAGATCGACTCGGAAGACTTGTGTACCACTTGTGTGCCGCATCCCCCAAAGTGAGAGGGAAAAGTCTACATTTAGTTGCGTCGCTGGCGCCTCGCCCGACCATATAAATATTGTACTTACTCAAGTGAACCTCCGGGTCCGCCTTCCCATCGTATATCATATTCATCATTGGGGCGATGTCCGCCTGAGTTCTCTCGCTTGATAGACGGCGGGATAGAGGATCTGTCAGGACGGTCTTCCGGGGTCCCTCGCCCTTCTGCAGGGCGATCTGCTTCTCCATTTCCTCCAGCCTCCTGACAATGTTCTCGTCTAGGTCGCCGAACACGTCTCCCTGGCTGTTGGAGTGCTCCGATCTCTCTCTGATCGTCCCATTCTTCATAACTTTCCTCTGATTTTTGCGACTCACTAGAGTCGCCGTCATATTCGTCTTGCCGAACTAATCCCAATCTTCGACCTTTCTTCCGGGGTCGCCTCGGGGAGACTCTGCGTGTTTCTTGTTCTTCCTCCAATTCTTCGTTTTGGAACTCCCCGTCTAGGTCCCTCACTAAGGATCCTTGACCCAAATTTTTGTTTGCCCTTTCCATCCGGGCTGACTTCTCCTGCAGCAATTGTATAGTCTTCTTGATGTCTTCGGGGGTCTGGAGACATTCAAGGTTCAGGTCGGGCAAACCCCCCATAGAACGTGGGTTCCTAATGGCTTCCCTCTTCTTCTCCTGGAGGATTCTTTGTTCTGCCCTTATCTCCCTTTGCTCGGCCCTCAACATCTCAATGTGGTCGAGCTGATCTCTCTCTATTTGGGACATCTCCATCTCCCTTGCCCTGACATCGTTGGGCTCCTCGGGCCCCTTCCCTTTGTCTGCCGAGGTGAGACCCGATGCTCCGGCCGTTGTTTGAAGACCTATTGTGCTGCTCGGATGGTTCATGCTTCTACTCGTTCAGTATCTACTCAACGCCCGAGGATCCCCCCTCCTTCTAGCGCCAATTGTTGATGGTGGAAAAATTATGTTCTCCAATTACCAACTAAAATAGATATTTTGGGGATTGAGTAGTGAACAAGGCAATTATGCTCTCTAGGATTTTTTTTGGGAAATGTGTAGATCCCTTTAATAAAATATTACACCTACTATTTATAGAGAGTACAAATTAGGGTTACTAAAGTAGGCTATTGGGCCAAGCCCACTAACAAGTCTTCCGTTAGACCCATCCCTCCTTTTCCGAGCCCAGGAGAGAGACGTCGATCCATCTGGCCGTTCGGATCGAGCTCGGCCTCTGACTTCCAAGTAAACATGTCTCCCTGATCGCCATCTTCCGTTTGAGAGACTTGATCGGTGAATACAGCTCCTCGCCAATCCTTCCTTGCTCCGACCATGGGGATTATTTCTTCCCGGGGGGCCTTGTGCTCGGGGTTTGCTGATTTAGGTTGTGTGTGTGTGTTTTCGTTTATGTTTTTATGTCGTTTTTGAGTTGTGTGTTGTCATGTTTGTGTCGTTTGAGTTATATTTTATGTTTTTGTGTGTTTCGGATCTCACGGGGTGTGTTGGAG
Source organism: Euphrasia confusa (assembly GCA_954870475.1). Classification (NCBI taxonomy): domain Eukaryota; kingdom Viridiplantae; phylum Streptophyta; class Magnoliopsida; order Lamiales; family Orobanchaceae; genus Euphrasia; species Euphrasia confusa. Next base: position 38,486,791 of record OX940952.1, read on the forward strand.
TGTTTTGAGTTCGTTTTATAGGTCAAAGGTTGAAGGAAGTCGAAGAAACGAGAAGAAATCGAAGGAACTTCAAATGGCGAGCGCCATATCAGAAACGGCGGTCGCAGGATGCATTTGGCGGGCGCCGAAAACCGAATGGCGACCGCCGAACGGGCCGAAAACATGCAGTAGCCAATTTGGATTTTTGAGCGAAACGGCGGTCGCCGTTTTGCGAACGGCGGTCGCCGAATTCAAATGGCGGTCGCGGAAACTAAACAGCGGTCGCCGTTTTGAGGCAGTTTCAGGGCGGTTCCAAGCGAAGTCAAAGGTGTATTTAGGCGAGGTTTTGAAGGAAAAAATGCATCTTTCGCCTGGGAATTGAGTCGGGGAAAAGGAGACGATCCACTCGGAGCCGACAACTTCGAGATTCACGTTCATGTCACGAGCCGTTTAATTCACTGTAATAGTAGTTGTTATTTTATTTTCTAGAACACTTGTTTAATCTCTTTTCATGCTATTTTCGAATCTTGCAAAAACTTATGAATGTTTAAGAATTGATAATGTTAGAATGTTTCTTTAAATGAATTTCCTTTGGATAATTAAAGATTGTACTAAACTAGTTCTTTGTTCAATTCTCTTGTTTAATTTCTTGTTTATCTTTGAGTGCATTTTAAACGTTTCGCTTTCATTTGTCGTTATTCTCGTTATTCGATCTTTGCTTAAGATGTTGAACTAATTTCCTTACTCGGGTGTTTATATGAAGAATTAGACGGATAATTGTTTAACCGGAAGATCTTGTATAAACGTCAAACTCTTGATATCGTAACTTGACCGAGAGCGATTAATCAAGTGAATTAAACGTTGAAAAACGAGTTAAGCAACCCGACCGGGAACTTGACTTTCGATTGTCGATTATATAGATTGAAAAAGGTAGAAACAATTTGAAGTCGAGTTTGTAGTATAATCATCCGAGTCTTTTCCTAATTGTTTACTTCAAAATTTCCATTTTAATCGAGAGTTTCAAAATGAATCTAGGATTTAGTATAATGATCGACGTTTCTTCTACTTTTCATACACTAGAACATATCTCTTTCGTTTCCTTGGATTGATACCGAGTCAAGCTACAATTGACCTCGGATTTTGACGAGAGACGCGCACAAAAACGTCTAATCATTTGCTCGGAAATTTCACCGCCTAACATAACCAAATAAGCACAAGTGCACAACCTCTCCTCAAAACCTATTATCAAGTCTATAAAAAGCAAAAAAGTTGATTGTTAAAAATATTTTAAAATATTATTAAAAAACACGTTTAGAGATTTTTTTTTTCTTTATACAAATAAAACAAAATATTTAAAAATATCAAATAAGTTAAAAGACTTTAAAAAAGTGGATTGTTCCAATTTTTTTTTTTTTTTTTTTTTTTTGCTATTTAGACATTCACAATTATTCAAAAGTTGAAAATCTAAAAGTTGGGTGAAAATAGTTAAATTTGTACTCAGATTCGTATTTTTTTGAAAGTCAAGATTGTTCATAATTTTGTTGATATGTTACTTCATTTTTCATTATAAAGTTATATTTTTATTAAACAATTAAGTAATAGATTAAATTGATCATTTAATTTTATATTATTGAAATAACACGTTCAGAAAATCTTTTTTTTTTATTATATAATTTCAACATTTTTACAATTATTCAAAAATTGAAAACTTGTTATGAATATTATTATATTATAGTGAATGACTTGTTGGCTAAGTCAGAAACCCTAGATTGTATCCTATATAAAGGGGTCTCCCCATATGAATGAATACAACAATTCATAACAATTCTATTCTCCTCTTATATTCTCTCTTTGTCTACTCTATTATTCTCTCTCAATCCTTTTGAGTTTATAACACGTTATCAGCACGAAAACTCCAACACGTTCTTCATCGAAGTTCTACTCATCCAAGATCCGAACTCAAAGGCAAGAATTTATATTTATATTTATATTTATTAATAATTATAAATATATCTACTTCTTCTCCCTTCTTCTTCTTAATATCATATGTTCCCGAAGAACATTATAATCTGATATTCCTGAAGTAATATTATATGTTCCCGAAGAACATTATAATTTGATATTCATAAAGTAATATCAAATGTTCCCGAAGAACATTATAATCTGATATTCTTGAAGTAATATCAAATAAATTATGTTTAATAAATCAATTAAAGTTTTAATGTTCCTGAAGAACATTGTGATATGATATTCCCGAAGAAATATTAAAACTAAACGTTCCTGAAGAACATTGTGATATAAAGAATATGATATGATATTCCCGAATAAATATATCAAAACTAAATGTTCCTGAAGAACATTGTGATATGAAGAACATATATTTCCGATTTAAATATTATATTGATCGTTCTGGAAGAACATCATGATTTGATATTATTAGATACATATCAATTTAAATTGCTCCCGTAGTAGCAATAAGTTTTATATGTTCCGAAGAACATCATGATATGATATTCCCGCAGAAATATCAAATCAAATTGTTTATGTTGTAGCAATTAAACTTTAAATATTTTAAATCTGATATTGATGTAAAATATTCTTGAAAGAATATTTTTATTAATTGCTCCCGAAGAAGCAAAGTTCAAACATTAAATATTTTTGAATAAAGTTACATCGATTGTTCTCGTTGAAACAATGATTACATATGAATTATTCCTGAAGGATATATTTTGAAAATCGAGAGTAAATGTATCTATTATGTGGGTATTAATGGAATATCGAAAAAGTCGATTTCAATTAAATGTAATTTTCTGAAAAATTATATATTGAGATTTATTTTGATCCCCGAAGGATCATTGGGTAATAATATTGTATCCCCGAAGGATGATTGGTAAAGATATTATATCCCCGAAGGATCATGGTAAAGATACTGTTATGTAAATTATGACATATTAAGAGTGAGTTCCGGAAGAGCTTTACTAATTATCCCCACAAGTACTACAAATGTACTTAAACATGAAAATGATGCATATCATGATTGTGCGTGGAAATGAATCAAACATTTCTCATCTGCGAATTTATTTGAAATATGCAACTTATATTTATATCACCACTAAAGTGAATGTTTATGAACGGGCATAATAGAAAAAAGGTATATTAAATATCTCGAGCCCACGATCCAGAAGATCGGTTTATAGCAATTATGTTGATTTGCATATTTAACGAATATCATTTCTCGGCATTAGGGGGAGATAAGAATATAAAGATATAAATGCCGAGAAATTTCATGAAATTAAAACGATCTTTAATTCTAGATCCATGCACCAATCAATTGAACCCGAAGTTCATGAAAATAAGTGACTTGCAATATTCAGCAAGTAATCTGCCAAATTATTGAAGGTGTGACAAAATCACATATATTTGTGATAAAATGAACTATAAGAGTTCAAATAACAAAGAGATCAACTCAAATGTTGATTCTAATATACGCCTGAAGCGTAGTAGATCGATCTCAAAATATAAAATAAATCCGCGGTAATAAAATTTAGTCACCTTCAAAATCTCCTGAAGAGAGTTATATGAAAATCCTATTGAAAAAGCATGTGCACATGATAATAGAAAATCGTGTGATTGCGGAACAACCAAATTAAATATTTTGGAAAATGATTAAAGATTTGGTTGATAGAATGAATTGTCATCAACATGGAAAAGTCGTCAACGACATATTTGTCTCAAGAGTTGCTCTAGAAAAACTGGATCCAAAACTTAAATCAATGATAGTGTGCCAGCAGCACTCATGAAAATATAAATGAGCAATTGAAACTGAGCATTACTCGCTGGATAAAAATATTATCCCAGAAGGATATACGTGGTGTTCGTACGAAACGAATAATGATGTGGTGAGATATAAAAGCGAGATTAGTTGCTCAAGAGTTTTTCGCAGAAACTCGATGTTAATCAAATATTTTGAAAGATGACATTAAGTTCCGCTACTTAATATTTATGGCAGCAACAACGATAGATATATGCATCGAATGTCTGATCTGACCATGTAAAATATCATATTACATATGGACACAAATGATATTGAATATAAGGTCCCGAAGACCAGTGATTGGTCCCGAAAACCATTGATTGCACTCTTTTTCCCTCTACTAAGTTTTTCCCACAGGGTTTTCTTAGTTAAAGGTTTTTAACGAGACAATCACCACAATATAAATGTGAATGTCATGTACTCTTTTCCTCGAGTATTTTTTTCCTACAGGGTTTTATAACGAGGTTTTTAACGAGACATGTACATCACTCGATAATAATTAATGAGGACATAAGAATGTTCCATATGAGTTTGTTTTCGAGATAAAGTGAGATATTGAACCTGAAGTTCAAATGATTGTGAATTGAAGTTGACATTATTGTTCATTTGTCAATAAATGTATATTGAACACTAGACGCATATAAAATACTCCAGAAGAGTTACCGGCCGGTTATAGCAATTGCGAATGCTTTAGTCAATAGATGTCTGGTAAAGGCATGTCCCAGAAGGACGAAAAATATACAATAATACAAATGAATGTGAAACTCGAAAATTCGAAGGTTGTGTCCTGAAGACCAAAATTTATATAACTGAGTTTTTCCTATATGGTTTTATTAGTTACAGGTTTTAATGAGACTGATTGATCACATAGTTAAAGATCTTCGGTGATTACAATCAGGGGGAGCAAGTTGTACTCTTTTTCCTTCGTCGAGGTTTTATCCCACTGGGTTTTCCTGGCAAGGTTTTAACGAGGCAACAATCCTGTAAATAGTCATTCAAGGGGGAGTGTTATGAATATTATTATATTATAGTGAATGACTTGTTGGCTAAGTCAGAAACCCTAGATTGTATCCTATATAAAGAGTCTCCCCATATGAATGAATACAACAATTCATAACAATTCTATTCTCCTCTCATATTCTCTCTTTGTCTACTCTATTATTCTCTCTCAATCCTTTTGAATTTATAACAAAACTAATATTTAACTTTGGTCAATTAAGTAAGGATTAAATTGATAATTTAATTTTATATTATTGAAAAACACGTTCAGAGAATCTTTTTTTAATATATAATTTCTAACATTTTCACAATTATTCAAAAGTTGAAAACTAATACAGTAGTTAACTTTGGTCTTTGTACTCAATTCATATTTTTAAAAAAAGTCCATTCTACACAATTTTGTTCATATTTTATTTCATTTTTCAATATAAAATTATATTTCTACTAAACAAATCAGTAATAGATTAAATTGATAATTTAATTTTATATTGATTAAAAAATGTAACAAAGTTTACCACTAAAATAAATTTGGTCGAGTAAAAAATTGAACTTGCAAGCATATTTGCTCAAAATTTTAAGGAGTTCGAGTTTGATGTTAAAAGTTTTATGCTTGATCGGATCTCAACTGAAATTATGTAGTTATTATCATTAATAATAATAATAATAATAATAATAATAATAAAATCAAGTTAATTTGTCGAGCCGATTAGAGCACTCGAGCCCAATGACTCGAGGTCGAGTTTGATTGAACTCGACTCTAAGGATTTCATTGTAATTTTAATTGTTTATAAAATATGACATAAGATATGTATAAATGTAAATTATACAGAGTATTATATAAGGAAGAACCTTAATTTTTATTTTTTATTTTTTATTTTTTAACTACTATATATAGATCTCTTTGTAACGAGGCCATCATATCATTCTTAACATTATACCTATTTCAAACATAATGAAGCCAACCTCCACGATATTGCTTCTTGTCCTCTTACTTGCAATTCTCACCGGTTAGATCTATTTTTTTTTCACTTACTCTTGCTTGCTTTATACTACATAATTTTTAAATTAATTTCATGTTATTACATAATTAATTTAATAATTGCAGGCCCATACATGATCGAAGCTACATATTGCAATTACCGTAGTGTCTGCAAAACTAAAAAATGTCCTCATACTTACGTATGTGATCCCCGTAGCCATACATGCGGGTGTGACTCGTCGCCCAGCCATCCAAGCGTGCCTCCAAAAGTACTGTTTGCGGCTAAGCCCAAGAAGAAGCCGAGTTCGCACTAGATCGAATTGCGGCCGGTTTTATATTCGAGAGGAAAATAAATAAATTAATATACTCCGTAATAGCCTGATGCAAAACAATGGTTTTCCTCTTTGTTTTTGTCTCACCAAAACTACAATAAAATTTGGAACTCTTTCTTACAACGTAGATGCTACACTTCTTAGCATTGTAAGCTGTAACAAGTCATATATATATCAACCATGAACACAATAAACAGTAATACTTGTCTTTCTCTAATAAAAGATAACTTACTTATTTTGGTTTGTCTCAAAGTATTTTGAGCATTTCCTTATATGACACAAAATCCATTAATATTTTGGTTTGTCTCAAAGTATTTTGAGCATTTCCTTATATTGATACTCGTACATTTTTAAACCAATCAGAATTTTCTAATTTAATCTGAATTCATACCTAAATAATAATAATAATAATAATTATTAATATAATAATAATAATAATAATAATAATAATAATAATAATAATACTAAATAAATATTTGGCTGAAAAATAGTAATGAAAATCATAAATCTGACCCATAAATCGCAGATGATTAATTATTAATTATTAATTTTTAAAATTAAACAAAGATAATGAATATAAATAAATAATAGTCCCGATAAATAAATAATATTAAATAATTTTTTAGTAATTACGGTTTCGTAGGGTTTTAATACTCCATGTAATAATTATATTACATATACTTGCTACCATATTTCTCAATTTAATTCAAATAATTATGATTAATTACATTTTCCAACATTATAATAATTTGTATACTTTTCAACGTGATTGAAATCTTATTTTCTATTACTTCAAAGTTTTGAGTTCGAACTTTGGACCTTACGGTCTTCAATTCATCAAGAGATAACAACTCTTGACACTACCCAAAGTTTAAAGAGTTTACAATTAATTACCAATCCGTGAAAAGCCGAATTAGAAGTTTTCGACGAATATTCTTTTGACAGGCACTTGATTTATTTTAGGACAATTTTGTTTTTTTTTAATTAAAAATACATTTAATGAAGAAAAAACCACGAATAATGACGATCAGAAAAAAATTTGCAAAAAACCCTAACATGTATTCACATATCTAACTCCTGAAATAATCACCCAAATTAAATTTGGGGTGTTGAGCGACGGTGCACCCGTGATTAGAGACAGTGACAACAAAGAGCCTACATATGAGGGTAACGATGTCGGTGACATCAAGCTGAACTTTGGACGCATCGAGGTACAAATTTTTGAAAACTATTCATTTTATTTTGAAATTCAAGATCTAAAAAAAATCATTTGTTACTCTTTTATATTTGTTGAAAATTTACACAAAAATCGGCTTCGAGTGCAAATGCTACACAAAACGATTACAGAGGCATTTTGGCAATTTCTCAAGAATTCAAATTTTTTGCATGAAGAAAACGACGTCGTTTTGCCTGAAATTGTGAGCGATTGCAGCGGTTTAGGCCTTTAGGGTGAGTGATTTCTCACTCATTTTTTGCACAAAAACGCATGATTTTTATTGCTCTGTGGTTCCTGCCATTGCACGTGATATTGCAGGATATGAACGCACGGCTGAAACATGCGAAGCTGTTGCAACTCAATAATGATCACATGTACATTGACACGAACATTAATTATTTTATATTGATTTTTAGATCAAAATATGAATAATTATTATTTTAAAATGAATTTGTCATTAAGTATAAAATAAAACATGAAAAAAGATCATTAATATCATAAATGAGTTTTAAAATATATATATATATATATATATATATATTCAAGAGAAAAATATACACAACATTTCATGAGTGTAAAATTATAAACATAATTTTCAAGAGTGTAAAATTTTATTTGTATACACACGACAATTTGAATTAATTATGATATTCTTATTACCAGTGCTTACTAGTAAAATGTATACATCAATTATTAATTAAGAATGTAAATAAATTATTCATCCGTTTCATTAGCAATACTGCATTGCAATGATCATAAAGTTCCAATCTAAATGATTTAAACAAAAAGAAGATTAATATTTGAGACTCAGCAAGTGTGTCTTCATCTTCTGAGTATACAAAGAAATACAGCAATATTAAAAGTAAAAAAAAAAAAGTCTTTATAATAATACATTCTGCTTTACCATTTTGTCAGATAATAATCAGGCCAAGCATCTCTCATAGCCAAACTTACAACTTCCACAAAATATTCAATAGACAATAGAAAACAAAATCTGGAAATGCAGGGTTAGTCGATCTTTTGATTTCCAGGGTTGAACTGAGTACATGATACCCTCGCATTTTCTCCAAAACCCGTAATGTTTCTCCTCGACTGGTATAAAGAATGGCCGAGTACGATCATAGTATACAAGTTGCAGCCTCCGTCTAAAAGGGCAGGAAGAAAACCTTGTTTTAGGACATGTGAAATCCATCACAGATGCTTGTTGGGCCGCCGCCTTGAAGGCCCTCCGGGAAAGAGCTTCATGATCCAGCCCAAAACCCTCTCCACCACCTGTGGTCAGAAGAGAATGAATGCGAAACAGATAGGAAATCTCAAGTATAATATCTTGATTAATAATTCGAAATGTTAAATTAGTTATTATCAACAATCTCATCAGCTTCAACATAATTTGTTAGGATTGTTTTCTATGCTCACAAGTTGAGATTAAGGCTGCGAATGAACCCAACAGACTCGAGCATCACCCGGCCGTATTTTTGGGTGCTTCAAGAATGCGAGTTTTTTTAACCCTACAGAAACTGATAACATTACCTCGTCTCCTTCATCAGCATATGTGGTGCTTTCATGCACAGCCCGAGTATCCAGTTGTCTTGGTTCGGCGATTTCATTTGCCATACTTCGGGACGTCAAGAGCTCTAACCTCTGTGTTTGAGCTTCAAGCTTCCGGGTCAATTCCTTGTTCAGTTCCTATACCCCAGAAAAAGGAAAAGTGGGAAACGTAAATATGAATGAAGAAACAAAAGATGTAAATACCATGCATAGAATAAGGTGTTCAAAACCACATACTATTAAGAGCCCAATAAACGCCACTGCTGTAAAATATTAGTAATATATTTTTGCCGAAGGAAAGCAGAAACAGGAACAGGAACAGGTCTTTCTTTTTTTTATCCTAATGTGTCTCCCTAAAATGTTCCGGGAGATTATTTTTTTATACCCCCTCTGTCTCAGAGCTATAGTCACAAGTGGTCAACGTTGACTTTTTTTTACCATCCAATACATATGATAAACGGTATACAAAAATTATGAAAAAATGACTAAAATAAAATTTAACTATTGAATTTTATTTTAGTTATTTTTTCATAATTTTTGTATACCGTTTATCATATGTATTGAACGGTAAAAAGAAGTCAGCGTTGACCACCTATGACTATAGCTCTGGGACAGAGGGTGTAAGATACAAACTTTTCATAGCATTCATATGGACATTAAATCCCTAGGATCGATCAATTCTCCTAAAGATGATTAAAAATAATATAACTTTCTGATTCACAGATAATAGTAATAATATTTCATCTGTCATGTTTTGTGCAATCTCAGAATCACACGAACGCTTTACTTAATGAAAATTGAGAAGTTTTTTTTTTGAAATAATATTAATTACAACATTCTGCAAATTTTTCAGTGAAACGGGGTGTAGGTAACTCGTAAATTGATGAATTATATTGGGGTTCACATGCTCAGACTCATAAAGTACACGTAATAACATCAATTACCAAAATCATTTTCTTAAATAGCAAGACAAGTAAAATAAAATGACTAGTAAAAAAGCAAAACTATAATGAATGAAAATTACCAAAAGCTTGGAACTTTGGGATGATTCTGCTGACAAGGCTTGCGTCAGTTGATCTTTCTCTAATGCCAACTGCAAAATAGAATTTTAACAATTAGCATTTTTAGAAAATATAAAAATGCACGAACCACTTGAACAGATCAATGGAGCTTAAAGAGGTGGGATAAGGCGAAGCAAAGACAAGGCGTGAATTTCAGTGGACAGAATATACCTCAGCGACCAATGTGTCAATGTTTTGGATAATTCTTGTCTGATCAGGAGGAATAGCCGAGAGTACACCTTCAGACATGAGATCCATATTTGCATGTGAAAACTGAGAACCAGGTGTATCACCTCCGACCAAGGCAGTACCTAAATCATCGGACCTTCCAGATTCTGTGGTAGTATAGACATCTGTAATGGGATAAGTTTATTTACATATATCAGGACCACGTCAATGTAGTTGAAGACAAATCAAGAAAGAATATTATTTCCATAGTAGGCTTCAAGCTGTACCACACATTGTCCTTTGTAGAGTAAAAAGAAATATGTGAAACAAGCAGTAGCTGCTCATGAAGCAAACTATGAAAAACGTGGCTTAAAAAAGGTGAAGAAATTATCAAACACATTTACAGGTATAATTTTCCTGGTAAATGTTGGCTCTTCATAAGAAAGGGGAGTAAACAAGCTCCATCGCATAGAGTTGTCTGGTCTTCTTTGTGATTGTGAAATCTTAATATCTTATAATAGGGAATTTTCACATACAGAGGAGGAGAAAGATTTTTAAAAAATCTAAAATCCAATACCAAGATCCTCTGTGGAAGTTGACATGTTCTTTTTATTGTCTGAAGTTTTTTCGAAGTCGATGGATTTCCCACTTGACGAAGCTTTCCGTAATTTGGACTGCATAAGCTTCTTCTCTGCACAAGTGGAAGAAAATAAACTATCAGTCTATCACAGCATTGTAAATGCTACAGATTTAAAGTATATGCAAATCATACAACAGAAATTCAGGAATTTTCAGATAAAACTACCGAAAGAAGCTTCAAATTCCAAAAGTAGTTATTCAACAGCTCAAGGTGACTAAACAAGTGTGCTATGTACTACAATGAGTTTACAATCTGGGTTCATAATTATTTTACTAAGTATCTTTTACTTGACATTTTTTTTACTGAAAAAAATCCAGAAGGGTAGGAAATTATGGGTAGGACCCTGACCAGTGTAATTATCATTTATCAATGCAGTTTAACTAGACAAAATTCGATAGTTCTCAGACTTACGGGGGTTTGGGGAGTGGGGGAGGGGGATACTGAAAATATAACTAAGAGTTCAGAGAACCAAATTGAGAAGATACCCGACTGAAAAAGCATTTAAGGCAAATGCCACTAGATAAGTCAATCAAGGTTTTAAAATAACCTAAAATGGGACTGATACAATCACAAACCACATCGAGGTTTTAAAAGAGTAGTCCCCTAATGAACATAAAGTAAGATCACCAATAACAAAGTCATGTTGCAAAACACTGGCCATCCAGAAGATATTTACCGAAGTCCTCACTAAAAAATGTTTGATTCACATAAAAATGGACAGGGATGCATAAGAGCAACCCCAATGGTTTTGCTAAAATAGCAAGGGCCATTTTCTATTTTGTCAAAAAATGGCAAGTGTCAATTGTCATTTTCTAAAATTTACCCCAATGGTTTAAATATAGCAATGCCCATTTTATTAAATTAAATAATATAATGTTACTTTTTGGTATGTGATCATATCAATTTTATAATTAAAAAAAAAAAACTTGTTGAATTTTGAATGGTTGAAATGAATGATTGTGATGACATGGCACAAATGGCAAGGGCCATTTTTCCATGTATATTTGCTCATATATACATGGAAATTTAGCAATGACCATTTTCTGGCAAGGGCCATTTCAACCATTGGGGTTGATTTTTTTGGCGTTTTGCCAAAAAATGGCAATGGCCCTAGCCATTTCACAACCATTGGGGTTGCCCTAACAGTTTCAGAATATACCCATGTTCCTCAAGTTTTCATATTCCTTTCAAACTTCACACACAATTGTAAAAAACTGAAAAGAAGGCTGTCTACCTTCTTGTAAGGCATCAATGGTTGAAAGTAGATCTTGACGATCTTTCTCAAGGGTTGACATCTTCTTCCTGTTGATTCAATTAGAAACAGAAATAAAGAGGTCTGACATATAGAAAATCAAACTTGAAAAACTAAAAACATAGAGTATCACATAAACATTTCCAGCATATGAGAGAGCTTATTCGGCCACAATGTTAATAAATCAAAGAAAAAGCTCAAACAAGAAGAAACTCAAATGAGATGAAAAGAAGACGGAAAATTTCAGAGAACTAATGATACCTATAAGAAGAAATTTCAGCTTGGGCATTCTCCAGCTGCCTCTCCAATTTTAGCTCGTTAGACCTCAATTTTAATGCCTGATGATAACCGCAAACATGATCATAAAATACATAAATAAAGAGAACAATGATAAAAATAAAGAGATGAGCTACCGAAAGGAGTAAGAGAGAAATAAAGTATGACCAGGAAAATATTGAAAAGAAAGGAGTAAGAGAAATAAATGACAAAAGGGTTTATACATCTCTCTTTCACACACACCAAAAGAAAGATTATAGTGAATGAGCATAATAACATCATAATAATTAGTAACCTTTTCCAAAGCATTTTCCCCATAGGCCATAATAGAATTTCCTACCAAATTCCAATTTGGTGTTTTCGACTATAGAAATATTTACCTGAATATACACTAAGGTTTGGATCAGATAGGGCTTGGTCTGAATCTAAAATGGTTAACGACTAGAAGCACAAACTGGCATAAGGAGGTATATATTGAGATTATGCCCAAATAAGCTCGTCCTATGTGCATACTCTTCTCTACTGCAATTCATGGACATTCATAATACAAGTAACATAAATATCTTGGAGAAGATTTACCCTCTCTTCCAGCCCAATAACTTCAGCAGCCAATAACTTCGAACGTTCATCAGCTGCACTACATTCCATCTGAACATTAGCATATTCAATTCTTACAGCTTCAAGTACCACCTACAGATAATAGGACTTGTATGAGTATGACAAGTCTGTACAGGTCTCTAGAGAATTGTAAACAAGGTGCGGTGTATGAAATTGCGAGAGCGAAACTAATATGAATGAAGCTCTCTAAATAACACACAAAAAGATACCATAATCTGAAAGATATCAAGGACAACTGATTGACTGTGTAAATAACAGGGAAAAAATCAAGGCACAATTTAACATAACAGAAGGCAGAAAAAATATCCAGTAAAAATATCCAGGTGGTAAGAAAATATATTATTAAACAGCAAAAGGAACACATAAGTGATGAGGAAAGATCAGACTAATAATAATTTGAATGATATTGGCATATTATTAGTTTATATCTTCAAGTGCTACCTACACATATTAGGACATGCATGGGTGAGGCATGAGTCTCCAAAAATTATTAAAACGGGAAGACGGTAATAAAATTCTAGAAACTAATATGATGGCAAGAGCTTGGTCAGGAGGGCTGGGGAATGGGGATGGAAATTAAAGTTGCTGCTTGGGTTTGCTCAACTATAATTTTGATATCCCAATTTTTTGGGAATGAATCAAATACCCACAATCCACAAATTGGGGGGGGGGGGGGGGGGGGTATCAAGCCCATTAACCCCTACTATAATTCTCTTTCCCTTACCCCACTAATTTAGTAAGCTCGCACTTAATGTAAACCTACATAACACTTAGGCTTTGTTTGTTGTAGAATGTAAAATCTTGATTTTTGATTTTTAACTCAAATTTCAATCATCATAAAAAACACAAGCAAAAATAGCTTACTCAAACAACTTATGACACACTACAGTAACACCTACAGACCTTTATCAATAAAATTATTAACAATCATCTACTGACCAGACATGATTTGACATGCTACAGTTATAATCACCTATTAAATCTCTAAACAAACACTGATTTTACTATTCATTTTGAATTACAAAAAAATTATGATTCTTGAAACACCAAAAGTCCTAGAACAAACGTAGCTTCAAGTCTCAAATAGAAGAGTCTGAAGGATACCTACAGACATACAGATTATGATGTTATGAGGCTTCAGTCAAGGCACATTTAAGCATTGTGGATGCCATTGATGAAGTCACTAGATAAAAGGGTTATGATATGCAAGTTGTAAGAAAAACATATAACACGGCAACAAAAAGAAATATATGTGTGTGTGTGTGTGCATAACAGGTGATGGAAATGCAATTTAATTGATTAGCACCCACCAGTTGACCTTTAATTTCTTCCTGTAACTTTTCCAGGTCAAATTTCAGCTGGTTGACAACACCTCCCTGAAAAAAGAGAGGAATCAAAGCTATCAGGCTGTAGTGCCACAAACGTATTTATGTTTTTTGTTACATAAGTTGGATACCATATGTCAACAACTCGAAATGTATGTGAAAAGCAAACGTTTTTAAGTGTCAAGTTACTAAAATGACAGTTACTTCCATAACAAAAATTTATTAGCGCTAAAAGCAATTGTGACACACAGGATCCTCACTCCGTGAATGCTCAAAATTATTCTTCAAATTGTTCGGAAGAGAATCATAGCAAATCTACATAATCATCACAAGGAAACATATGTTCTTATTATGATGATCCTTATCCATTGACAACCATCCTCAATAATAATGTCCAACTAAAGGCAGCACAATACGACTAATTGAGAAAATATTTTCTTCTTCAGTACCATTTTTGCTTTGTTTTTATAGAACATTCAGAGAGAGTGCAGAAGGAGCTAATCATAAAACTACTATACATACCATCCATATATGTGCATTTTAGTCCAAAGTTTTGGTAAGACACTAGGTATAATAAATTCACAGAATTTCAATGATTTAACATTTTGGAAACAGAAAACAGAATTAAATAACGTTAATTTGACAAACAAAAAAGAATGTACGGGATATTGGTGTAATCATAAGTCATGACCGATTATGTCTAACACCAGTTATTAATTGAACAGATAAGCCACAAAATATAGGAACCAAGCATGTCAAAATCCAAACCTGCCGATTAAAGCTATCTGTCAAAGCCGAGTTTTCAGAAGCCAATGATTCTGATAGAGAACGTGCAGCTTCAAGAGCACGTTGCAGCGAGAATTTCTCTTGTGTTAAATCTTCAATGTGCTAGAAAAAAATATAAATTCGTAAATAAATAAAATCTAGTTTAGTCTTCAATTGTTTTCAGTAAAATAATTACTCAAAATCTTTTTATAAGATGCTACAATTAAAAATCTATAATGAAAACAATCAAATATTTAATGTCATAGGACCATATAAAATTCCATCCACCAAGCTTAAACGGAATCAAGAACTCACATACACCCAATGTCAACTAGAAAATTTATGTTCAGTATCTTGAAATAATAAATAAATTATTAATACTATATTACATCTCTAAAAATAAATTGGAGGGAATAGTTTAGACTTTAGACAGTTAACTAATAACAAGATGTCACTAGATTATTACATATGCTGGAACTCATAGTACAGAACACAAAATTTCCCAACTTATTATTCACCTTTTGTAGTTGGGCACTACTCACTAGTTTGGCATGTTGTGTCTGAATCAAACATTCCTAGTAAATTTGTGACAATAATCACAAACTGAACATATCTATCAAGAATCAAGATAACCTATAACTAACATCAGTCACAATTCTTTGAAGTGTAAGATCATACTGCAGAATGATGCAATCCCAAAGGCTATACAAGATGAACTTCCCCAAATATTCCACTATGATTATTGGCATAACAAATCTCCTGGTCAAGAGAAGGCAGATATCAAGAAGCACAAACACTTCTCATGCAACTACGATAATACCAAAAACCATAAAGATTTTACAGTTCTTAAATCCAATATATGATCAAATGCTAACAAAATAATATAGACTAGTGGCAATGCGAAAAATGCAGTAAAAATAACCTGTTCCAGAGCAGCAAAGTCTTCATTCTGTTTCTGTGAAAAAAATACGTGTTTGTTTTCTACAGCACTATGGAATAGGCCAACCCCCTCACCAGATGGAACTGAAGAGCCAGGTTGCTGAGTAAATGATGATCCCAACCCATCAACTGAGTACGCCTTTGAATCTGATTTATCAGTTTTTTCTGCGCCAAAAGGTGCAGGGGATGATGAAGAGCC
This sequence comes from Euphrasia confusa, assembly GCA_954870475.1. Lineage (NCBI taxonomy): Eukaryota > Viridiplantae > Streptophyta > Magnoliopsida > Lamiales > Orobanchaceae > Euphrasia > Euphrasia confusa. The sequence goes on from OX940952.1 coordinate 38,502,901, forward strand.
TTTTGGGATCTGAATGGAATCAAGAAAGGATGGACGGGATCTCCTCCCAGATGTATGTGGAGATGCTGGGGCATGACTTGAAGAGCTTCGGGCATCAGAATTGTGATCCGCATTTCTATTTTCAGATGCCCACAGAGATGAATTGTTTATACTTCCCATATAACCACTAGCACTACCGACCCCTATATCAGAAAAAGAAGATAATTGTTGTTTAAGTCCAAATGCAGATTCAGTTGTACCTGCAGTAGAACAGAGAGACTCTATCACCCATCAGGAAGGGCAGAATTACAAGCAACATGCTTTATTAGAAATTTTGGAAAGAATATACGATAACAGATAAAGGAAAATACATAAGAACGGTCATACTCTTGTAAAAACAACATAAACAAGTACCTTGATAAATTGAGGATGTTTGGTTGTTAACCTCATGCCGACTGTTACCCAACTGTTCTGGCAGAGGAGTGCTGACAGAATTCTTGGGTAGGATATCAGACGTTAAAACAGCAGGTGAACCAGAATAATCAGGTGATACATCACTGACAGCATTATTCGATGAATAGTTATCAAACCCACGGTACGTAAATTGACTGGGAGCGCGGCCTTCCTGAGTAGACGATACATGATGGGATAAAGAGTGATCATTCCCAGACCCATAAGCAACCTGAGCAGATGATCCACCATCATCCTTTCTGTTCTGGAAATCATATTTAGCATTCCTCAATCTATCCGAAGCAATGGAATCAGCACCACCCTTGTACTCGTCATTCTTTAAGTATGAATGTCCTAGAACAGATGAATTGATGTCATTGTCTTTATCCGAAAGAGAAGGTTTGGCATTTGTATCCGCATATGAACTGAAATCGCTTTTAATCGAGCTATCTGGTTCCTTGGATGCAATATTCAGAGCAACATCTGAGGGATATAAATGGTCTTCGGCGGGTGCATCAGAAGTACCTACTCCATTAGAATCTGTGAGGCCTGCACGTTCAGTTTCTGATGTTTGTGATTCGTGTGGAACATTAGAAGCATGAGGTTGACTATTAGAGCTCGTTTTTTTAGCCTTCTCTGCTGCTTTCTTTCTCCGGAACTCCTCTAGCTGCAATATTGAATTTATATAAGCAGAAAGAAAGCCATAACACGATTTACACAGCCTAGATGTCCATGTGCGGTGCGCAACACAAGTAAGGGACGGTCCTGATAACACAGCCAACCATTCTCTCTAAAATTTGAAATTCACTGCAAGTGCAACGCAACAATCGTTCCAAAAACGGAAATGTAGCTCCAATTGGGACTAATTGAGAATTAAAATTGACGATGAATTAAATAAGGTTTGTGTTCCTTCTTATTCAGTGGTCCTCCCAAACACACAGACCCCCAAAAAAACATGAAAAACAGCACTCAAACAAAAAAAGAAACCGCAATCACAAAGCAAAATTCAATTGGAAATTAAACTTGAAAATAATTAAAATAATATTAACAATAACAAAATAATACCTTCCTCTTCCCAGCTTCCAAATGCTCTTGCTTCCTCAACACCTGCGCCGACGCCATCCAAAAAAAATCTCAACTTTTCATTAAAATCCCGACGGCAGAAACCCCGATAACAATCCGCAAATAACCAGATCACGCCCCTCAATATTCGTCTATACACACGAATCCAAATATAAAAATAGGTATAAAAAAATGTGTTTCGGTATGATTTGCAGCTACCAAAAATAAAAATTAAAAAAAATTGAAATTTTCGCAAATATATTAAATTCCCTTTTTGAAGAAAACGGGAATGCGAGGTGTCCGATCTGATCGGCGGAAGAGAGTTTTTTTTCTCATAATTTTATTTCGTTTAAATCTCAAAAGAAAAAAAAATCGTTTTACGTTTTTTTGGAAGAAAAATAAAAATTCTGTCGAAAGCAAAGTCGCATTGCTTTCCAGGTAGTCGCTGAGAAGGATGAGCGTTTTTTCACCGTGCAGTTTTGGATGTGTAGTTGTCACTTGTGACGCGGGTAAAGAACCGGTGGGAGACACGTGTGTGGGGAATTTTGTGAGGTGGATTTTTTATTTTTATTTTAAATTGGAAATTGAGAAATTATTGTTTTTAGTTGAAAATTTAAAATTGTGTAGTAGTGTACAAGCCAATCAATAAGTTATTTAAAAGTGTAAATAAGTTGGCTAATTATATTTGTAAGGTTATAAAAATTAAAAATTAATTATTAATTTTTTTAGTAAAAATATAAATATATTTTTTAGTTAAAAAAATTGATTTTTCTAATTCTAATTTTTACTTTTAATAAAAAAATGTTACTTGTGTTTGTTTGTTAGTTAAATAGTAAAAAAGTATACTCGGTAGTATTTTGTTTTCTTTGTGCAGAGGAAAAAATAAGGGGTCCGACGTTGCGGCGGGACACGCGAGATTTGCACTGTAATCCAAAAGCAAGACGACAGCTGTCCTTATCCTTTCCATCCACCGTTCTCGTCTTCCTCCTCCTCCTATCTCTCACTGACTCTGCATTTGATCTCATTAACAACGTTTTATTTTTTCAATTACTTCTCGATAATTACCATGGCTGGACCTAGGACCCTCGATTCGGGTCAATCAGCCAAGAAGAGACCAAAGAACGCAGCTTTAGGAGACGGCACGGCGGCGGTGACGGTGGCGGTGGCGGTGGCGGTGGCGGTGGCGGTGGTCGAGGGATCTCAGGACCCCGTGGTGCTGTTTTGCGACGGAGTGATGATGATTATACTGGGCAAACTCGACGTGCGCAGCATAGCCGCCGCCCGCGTCGTTTCTAGCGAATGGCTCCCACTTGCTTCTACTGACAGACTATGGGCACCTAAGGTTGTTTTCAAGCATCCTCTTTTTTTTTTTTCTTAAATGGGCTTGTAAGCTTGTTTATCCTAGATCTGGTATTGATCGATTTTACGGGTTTTTTAGGTAGACAATTATTGATTCTTGTTTGTTGCTAATGCTCGATCAAGGATTTCTCTGAAATTAATTGAACTGAGGAAGTATAGTGGTGATTGTGGCAAGTGTTTTTGACTAATTTGGGGGGTATAGATCGATTTTTCAATGAAAACAAGCAACAACTGCATTACATGTGTATTCGTTTGTATGTATTTTGAGTTTTGAATGTTGATTTGGTGCCGTTCTGTCCAGTGCCGGGAGCTCTGGATCGGGAAGGCGCACTTGCCGCGCATATCAAAGGCGCGAGGACTTTCGCACATGGAAGCTACCTCACTCTCCATCATGGACGGCAAACGAGTGAGTTCCATGAAAATTAGAACACACTTTTCATATTCCGATTCTTTAATAAAGTTGTTTCTGACAAATTGCAGGGACGGATAACCCGAAATGACATGTGCGACCATGCATGGGATTTTCATTTTACCGCGGTACGTACATTGTTGTTTTACGGGTTCAGCATGTCCTGAGTTTCTCGATGATCCTTTTGCATCTAACCTCAAAACTTTTTATAATGTCTCTCTTTAGATCAATTAACAAGTGGAATGTTTAAAGCTTAATTAGAGAGTACCCTAATTTTCTTGGAGATTATGCACCACTCTAGCATTACTAGCTTCGTCGAGAATAGGTCAAAACCTAGTCTACATTTGTATGATGCAAAAAATGACAAGGTTTGTGGCCTCATATGCAATCAGAATTCATCTGTTAAAATCGCACGACTCTTACACTACTACTACCCATGATACGTACTCGTGTGCATTCAAAAGTCAATTGTTCCTTGCGCATCTAATATATAGGTTGTGTTGTTACACTTCATATTCAAAATTCATACATTGGTGAAATTGAGCAAAATCGCAACTTTTTTCCTACTTTACATGTTTTTTGTCTAGGCTGCACCGGCTTATTGGCGGAACCTGGACCCGTACTGGGGAGCGAGCGGGCCCGCGATGCGGCGATACTTCCACCAGGACGGGACCATAACAGCTGGGCCAGACGACAAGGTGTGGGGGGGCCACGAGTCGTCCTTCACGGTGGTGACGGGCTTGCTGGCTGACGGCAAGATGAGGGAACACTACGTGAGGATAAACAGATGGCCTCAGATGTCTGTTCACAGGAATCTCGATTGGAGTTGGCTGCTATCCAACCATCTCTACTGCTATTCCAGTATACCTGATGCTCATAAACTAGATGGCACTGGTCCTTCCTTTCCAATCTTCTAGTTGCATAGTACTACTATAATGTATTTTGTGATCATAATAATTTGATTATTAGGTTTTACTTTCAATTGTAATTCTTTAATGGAAAATGGAAATATTTTAAAAATATCTCTTATTGTTGGGAAGCATACTAAATTTTGTTTTTTTTAATTTAATAAAGTAAAATAATTTTTTAAGAGTAATTGGAAATTTAGTGTAACTATAGCTTGATTTCAATTTTAGTTGATAATACATTTATAATTTTTTGACATAATTAGTTAATAATTAAATAAAATTATGTTAATATTTGATTAAAAATTAAGCTAATATTATAAATATTGGAGTACTAAAAATGTAAATCCAAATATAAATTTTATGCTATAAAAATTATAGATAAATTTACAAGTAGAATTACAAGAAAAATATAAAATAAATTAAAATTACAAAGTATTTAAAATTTGATATTGTACATATTTGATAAAGTTTCAATTAATTTTTGGTGGGACTAGCCATTAGTTAATTGCAAAAATTTAAATAGCACACTAGTCAATTGTAGAAATTTAAACACACACGCAGATGTCGACTATCCGATTAAATTTGATTGAACTAGAAATTTAAATAACACATTGGTCAATTGCAGAAATTTAAAAATTTAAACACTCACACATATAAGTCGACTATCGATTAATTTTTGATTGAGCTAAAAATTTAAATAACACATTGGTCAATTGCAGAAATCTAAACACTCACACACAGAAGTTAGCTATCGATTAATTTTTTATTAAATTAGCTCATTGGTCAATTGCAAAAATTTAAATACTCACACACACACAACACATGTCTCGAGACTAACTTATTGGTTAATTGCAAAAATTTAAATACCCACACACACACCTTGGTCAATTGCAAAAATTTAAGGGTGAACCTATTCATCCAGATTCTGGACAGCCCGAATTTAAAATTATAATATTTATTTACTATATTAACCTTAATTAATAAACAATTTAAAATTTGATAACTATTCACCGTTTTGTGTGCAATTAAGTGTCTTATGGAATTCTTCAACTTTTAATTAATTATACATACTTATATCATTTAAAATTAATAAATTATTAATTTACTACCCCTAATTATTAATGTTATATTAATATGTTTCTTGCTCCCTATTATGCGAAAAAAAATTATGTATTAAAACTTTAATTAGTAGATTAAAAATGTAATATCACTATATTTTAATATTTAAAAAATATATCACATTTTTTATAAATCATATTTTAATTGAAAACTAACAATAAATTCCTACTTTTTTATATAAAAATTACTAGGAATATTTTTGTCATACATAAAAATTATATTTTTATCAAATGTATTTTTAGTTATAGATTTAAAAAAAATTATATTATTTATAATATGTACTCTTAATAGTTATACAGATATAAAATTTAGTAATAATAAATTAATATAGTTGCATGATAATGTCAATTTATTCGTTATTGAAAAAAAAACATAAAAATATAAAAAAAAATCAAAAAAAATTATAAACATATAAACAATCCAAGATTACCTATTCCTTATTAAAAAAACATGAAAATATAAATAAAAAAACTAAAAAAATTGTAAACAACAAATACACAATTCAAGACTACGATTTTTTAGAGAAAGCTTATACAAACAAAATACTGCATAAAAGTAAATTATAAAATAAAATTGTTAGTTATAAATGAGTGTAAAAATTGAAAAGTTGATATTTCGTTGTCTCATTATCTAATATAATATTGAGAAACAATTTGATAAAGATAATATAACTGACGAAATTAATTAATACTAATAACGTACTATTTTATATACTTTAATTGATAAATAAACTCATTCAATAAATAAAATCTTGCTCATATATTGCTCATATATTCCATTATACCCTATTAAAACGACTATATCAATATTGCATCAAAATTTTGGACATTGAAAAAATTATTATATTAATTATATAGTAATTCTAGTATTGAAAAAAACTTTAATATCATTGATATTATATCAAAAATATATATATTAATATACGTATAAATTTTTTATCAAAATTTTCAATATACAGAAAAATTGATATTTTTTATACCATAAATTGATATTTTGACATCTTGGTGTATTTTTTCAATCTTAAAATAAAGACATATCAATCTAAAACATGTACTATTTTTTGATTTTATTTTAATTTATAACGAATTAATTTGTTTACATTTTCTTAATATAATTATTTTTTTCATTATATTTTATGTTTTCAATAATAATTTTACTCTTTATCTACCCAGATAATAGGCACATCTAAAGCTGAAATTTAATAATTATTTATCTACAAAAACGTAGAAGAGAACTATACAAAAATAGATGAATAAATCATATATTATACAAGGAAAATTTCAATAATGTGTAACATGTTACTAATCTCAACAACAAAAAAAGTATGATTGGATTGTTTTGAATCATGGCTAAGAAATTAAAAACAATTTTCTCTTTGGCATTGTTATTAAATTCTAACTTTCAATTATCATCAACCTAACTCATTGATAAAACAATTTATTTTTATGAAACAACAAAGATTTCTTATTAATAAATTTATATCATCATTCAAAAAGTAAAATATCTAAAAAATTATACTATAGCATTTTATAAAAAAAAAAAAACAAGAACAAGTATAATAATTTTAAAATAAAAAAAACTATTTAATAACATTAATTAAATTAATTAAAAAGATAATTATACTGCCATGATAGAATTTTATCCCAAAAATGTTACAATTTTTTTTAACATAATTGTCACACGCTAAAAATAAGTATATACAAAATATAATAAATAAAAAAATTACAGCCTTCAATTAATAAGACAAGTAATCCAAATTTCAAGAATTACCTATTTAACTAAAATATCAAAATATGTAATATTTTTAATTAAAAAATTATATTTTTAGTTTTGTTTAAATTGAATAAATTAATAATAAGTATAACATACACTAATTCATATCTAAATATAAATAAATTATTAATAAAATTAATAAAATAATTTTTTAAGTAAATTCTGTCTTGGGCAGATTCTGCCCAAATAGCAGGACTATATAATATAAAAGTCAAGAAAGTAAAATTACATAATAAAAGTTTAATAAACAGAATGTGAACAAATATCTTTTCTCATTATGGATATCCATAATTCAATTTTATGGTGTTTATTTACCTTTTTAACCTTTTGCACAATTAACTAGTTTCACATTTTTCACAACTTAATTTTTTGCTTTTTCCACGGTTTTTGAAACAAACATATTAATTGCAGTCATATATTTATTTTTGCATTAATTTCAAACTACATTAAATTCATATATAATTAGTGTTTTTTTAAACAAACTAAAAATATGTTATGGTGATATATACTACTACTTTAAAACTCTAAAATCTTTATATTATTTAGGGTGATAAATGTACTATACACTGTGTTTTTTAAAATAATTATATATTTATATAAACATTTAATCAAACTTTTTTTTTAGGACATTTTTTATTTTTGAGAGAATTGATTGATAGTACTAATTTTGTTTTCAAATATTGTACATTTAAATTTGGAATCATTTGTTATACTATTTGCCTTAGAATTAATATAATATCACGAGTTAAAAGATATTTAAAATAAATCTTTAAGCATTCATTTTTTTATGAATAATGACATTCTCCTCTTTTATATACAAACCTATTCCAAAGTACATTAATACATCATTATTTTATTTATGTTATAACAATTAAACTTAATAATATTTTAAAAAATAAACAATAATAACTAATAAATATAAAATAAAACTTTAATTGTAAGTAAAATCATTCGTAAATCTATATATATCGCAATTAATCATTTTATTTTTGTAACTTAGTATAATTAATTATTTTTTCTAAATAAACAATTATCCACATGCCCAAGTTAATTTGCACAATATCAAAATCTTTGTAGAAACTAGAAAGGATGCCAAAATATTATAAAAGTAGTTTAAAAATCAAGAGTCTTAACAATTATCTACATGTCCAAGTTAATAATAAATATTTAATTATTTATTTCAAGGAAAAGATACAATAATAATGAATATAAATATAATTAAATAACAAAATAAATAATATATTAAGTTAATTACAATTATAGGTATCATTATGAAAATATACAATAATATTTTCAAAATGATATATATATATATATATATATATCACTACTAATAACATAAAATTAAAATTATTTATTGCAAAAATAAGTAAATCATTTGATATGACTAAAAAATAAAGTGAACTATTCTCTCCCATTCTATTTTTTCACATTTTGATATTTCAATTTTTTTTAGTCATACTGATTAAAAGAATTTATTTCACGTTTTGATTTTTACATTTTGAGTAATTGTAATACTCATACTGGATGGTGAAATAAATACTTTTGCCAAATCATGTCATTAACAATATTTTTGAAAAATATTGAGGTCAGTTTAGTTTTAAAATTTTAAGTAAGAGAAAGTAATTAATGTCAATAATTAGTACTCAACTAGTTATGTGGGAAGACTAAAATCTAGAAAGCTTAAATCTAATTAATTGATAAAATATAAAAGGTTAAAAAAAGTAATTTGAGTATATTATGAATATCCATATTATTGATACTAATCTTTTTAAAAAAAAAATATGGTAGGAGGTAATTCACATTTTTCTCCCAATATAAATACACGCAATAGTGTCTTAACATAATCACAATTAACAACTCCCAAGAAATTAAAGAAAAAAAATACAATGGATAAAAGTGTTTTTATTTTTATTTTTCTTACCTCGTTCTTGCTCATTACTGAATCACCATAAGTAATTGATTTCAGTCACCATGATTAATTGATTTCCTTTAAGTAGTATGCAGTAGGCTTTGCATTGGAGATGCTCTTATATGTTATAAATTCCACCAACTCGGAAGACCATTTTGCATCTAAATTTTAATATTCATAAAAGACTTTTAGGATTCTTGTCTAGATTTTTTACATTACGACAAGAACCTTTTGATGTGAGTAATTGATTTCCTTTAATTCTATTTCTTATTATAAATGCTTATTACTCTCAAGGCCATTTAGGGTAAATAAATGTATACACGCAAACGAAAAGAAAAAGAAAAGAAAAAGAAAAGAAATATAAATACACTTTACAAAAAGTAAGTAATAAATATATACACCGAAAACGAAAAAAAAAGAAGAAATATGGTGAGTAGTAATTCACATTTTTCTTTCAATATAAATACACGCAATAGTGTTTTAACACAATCACAAATAACTACAGGTAAATACACGCAATAGTGTCTTAACACATTTTTCTTCCAATATAGGAATATTATAAATTAAATATTTGTAATTAATTAAATTATAATAAATTATAGTAAAATACAGGTAAATTTAACTGGTTTATTAAATTATAGTAAAATACATGGTATATATAATCAAAATTATTTAGTGGGGATAACAGTTTATAAGGACATTTTGTACACTTGGTTGATATAGTACATTATTAATTTTGTTTTGAAATATACTTATACACATACACTAATTTCATGACGTAGAATCAATTGTTTTACAATTTCATTGCATTAGAGTTTAAATAACATGAGTTAAATGTAAAAAAAAAACTTTTTGAGTTAAGTTCTTATACCAATTGTTTTTGTATACCAAATCAATATATCATACTATATTATACTAATTCAAACATAATATGGTAAGCATTCATTTTTTTACTGCTATGATATATTTTATACAACCAGTTATACCAAATAAATTAATATAATTTGAAATTTAAATGTGTATTTACTATTTTAACTTCAATTAATTAACCTTAAATAAAATTAATATTTTTTTAAATTTATTTAATCATAATATATTTAATTACTAATCAGTTAGTGATGTAGGTACGAAAACATTATCGTATTCGGCGATCCATGGTCACGTCTTCAAATCCAGTTATAATTATTTCATTTATTTTTGTTTATTTCTATATTCAATAAAGGCGATCCATGGTCATGTCTTCAAATTCAATTATAATTATTTCATTTATTTTTGTTTATTTCTATATTCAATAAAGTTCAAGCATATAATTTAGAGTTTCATAGTTATTATATTATGTTCTTGACATCAAAAATCTTAATCTTAGTGTTGGTATATTCCCGTTATTAGAGATTTTTTTTTTCAATTGTTATTTAGTTTAATTTTGATATTTTTCTAAAATACAATAAATATATTGTTTAGGAATGTTTTAAAAGTAGAAGTTGAATTGTTTTAATTATTGTTAATTTCTAATTTTTAGAGTTAATTGTTACACTTTATTTATTAAAAAATTATTCATATGAAATTTAGTTTTTAAAATCTACTATTTAAGTTAACCGTCTCAAATAGTTAGTCACGCTGCACTTCATTTGCAATTTATAAATGAAATGTGATTATTTATGCGAAACAAATGTAATAGTAGTGAGTTTAAAAATGACTATGAATAAAATCATAGCAATGTTATGATAATCACAGAATAAATTGTAAATATTCTATTTTTATTCAAAGCACAAAATTTAGGTTTATGTTTTCCTTTTAAGTTTAACAATTAAAATTTTATGAAAAATTTATCAATATTTTTAAGTAGTTTACTGATTTTCATGATAAATTCAATTTAGATAGATAAATTTTAAGAAAATAAAATCAAAAAACTTATTTTTTAAAAATGGAGTATTATTTTTTAATGTATTACTAACATTTATTTATGGATTTAAATATTACTCAATATTTTAATTTTAAACTCAAAATTACTCAATATTTTTCTAAATCATTATTAAAAAAATTACTCTATTTTTAAAATTACTGATTTTTAATGTATTACTAACTTTTAATGTATCAATATTTTTAAGTAGATTACTAATTTTGAGTAATGTTTAGTAGTATTAATTTTTGAGAAGACGTTTGATTTATTAATTTGTAGTGTAAAAGTTAGTCCAGTTGAATTTTAAAAAACAATTAATGCCATTGGAAAAATAAAAACACTTAGGAGGGTGTATTCCATTCGGATTTGTTGAATTTTTATGGATTTTAAAAAGTTCGTGGATTTTCAAAATCTACGGAGTTTTTGCAGAGTTTAACTGACTTTTGTTATTGATTTATACGGATTTTAAAGGATTTTGAAATATACGTTTTCATTGATTTACATCAATTTTCATAAACTTTCGTTTATTACTTATTGATATAACATTCATATGAAACACATTTTTCTATAAAAAAAAATTAATTTAAATTATTAAAAAATATTAATAAATATGACAACACATTTCTTTATAAAAAAAATTAATTCAAATTATTAAAAAAATATTAATAGTATCATTTATATCTTTATTTATATTATTAAAATTTTAAATATATTTTTATCATAAAAATATATTTTTAATTTTTTGAAAATTTTATTAATAGTTAAACCATAATTTTTATTTTAAATATTAAGTTTTTTCTTTTTCAAAGTATTTTTTTCTTAAAAATATATTTTTTTCTATTTAATTTTTTTATTTAATTTTATATAATTTTTTTAAGTTTTTATTATTTTTTAAAAATAATTTTGTTGATTAAAAGAAATTCTATTTTTCTTATTTTGTTCTTTTTATTTAATTTTATATATTTGTTTTAAGTTTTTATTATTTTTAAAAAATAATTTAGTTGATTAAAAGAAATCCGTAGAAATCTCTCCTAATTACGAGAGATTTTGGAGGATTGAATTGATTTGTATTTTTTAAATAGAATCCTTTAAAATCTATTGACTTTTAAAATCTTTAAAAATCCCTAAACTATTGAATACATATAGATTTTAATTGACTTTTTAAAATCCAGATTGAATACCTCAAGATTTTAATAGACTTTTTAAAATCCGAATTGAATACCTCAAAACTTTAAAAGTCTTAAAAAATCCAACGAAATCCTAAACCAATACAACTTCCTTAATTGCTATTTCTTATTCACCATACTAGTGAAATGACGCAATGATTAATAAAAACAAAAACTAATTAATTAATTCAATGAGGTTAAAAGTGTAATTGCACGTAAATAATTTAAATTATGAATATCCATAATATGAATAAACATTTTTTTCCAAAATTTAAATACTCGCCACACCATACATGACTCAAGTTCGAACATTAAACCTTACAATTCTCGATTCAAGTACTTAATCAACCTAGCAAACAACTCTTAATTATCAATTTATTAGAAATACATTTGATAGTGAACTTTTAATTTCTCTACCTTATCTTTTTATTCCACTAACTTGTGGCAACTTTTCCAAATACTTTTCCAAAAACTTTTCCAAAATCTTTTGTCTCAAAATAAAAATGACAAATTATGTATATTTTTTTATATCTATTTACACATAAACAAATCAAATTATTTTTTATATTCATAAAAAATATATGAACACAATTTTAATTATCAAAAAATGAATGCTCAATTTGGCTATGAATAATAAATTAATAAGTATTGCAATTATATATATCCACACTGAAAGTGTTCCTAAAATCATCAATATCACAAAAAAAAAAAATGATAGGAATATTGAAAATAAAAATAAGATAAAAAGACTGAAAAGTAATATAAGGTTAATAGGTTATTACCGTGAGAAAAAAATTAATATAATAATTATAAAAAACACTTATACACGATTATTAGCCAAAATTTTAAGCGCAAAAAAATTATTTTGCTTTAATATACTATAGATTTGTACTTGGTAAATTTTATAAATATATTTTTATCTAGGATGATTTTTTGCTTTAATATACTATAGAGTATAGATTTGTACTTAGTAAATATTATAAATATGTTTTTGGACGTCAAAACTAATTATGTACACTTTTAAATAGAAAATAATCATCTTACTTTATACTTTAAAATACTATTTTATGTCTACTTTTTTCAACTATTTTTCAAATTTTACTCATAATTATTTTATTTTTCAACTTAAAAATACATTTTTACCCATTATTTTTTTGTCAACAAGTTAAAAAATACTAATTCAAAGATAGTTGACATACTTTTCTTTTTAGGGTGTTCAATAATAGTTAACTATTAAATTTTATTTTAGTTATTTTTTATTATTTTTGTATAATATTTATCATATGTATTGGACGGACAAAAATAGTCACTGTTGACCGCCTGTGCCTATAGCTTGAATATAGCAAGTATATTCTTGGTCGAAGAGGTAATATTTTTCTTGAAACGGGGTACTTACATTATATTTTCTTTAAAGATTAAGAAAAATGTTATTTTTTAATTTTTTAACTAAAAAGGTAATGGTAATAATGTATTTTTAAATTGAAAAAGTAAAGTAGTCGTGAGTAAAGTAAAAAAGTAATGGAAATAATGTATTTTTAAATTGAAAAATTAAATAGTTGCGAGTAAAGTTTAATATTATATAACAAAATCCGTATTTGGTGGGCCCATGTCTGCCAACCCTCGAGACCCTTCTAGTATATTTCATTCCCACTACTCTATGTATTTCACGTCTCAAAAAATCTTAATATTAAATTCGTGGGCCCATGTCTCCCAACCCTCGAGACCCTTCTAGTACATTTCATTACCACTAGTCTCTCTTTCTCTCTCTTTAACCGCAATGGCGCTCTTCGAAACTGGGAAATTAGGCAAGAAGAGGAAAGCGGAGAGCGGGGTTTCAGATGGCGAGCCGTCGAGTTTGCCTTCGTTTTCCTCCTTCCTTCAAGTGAATAGGTATGCGGCTGCCGGAGCAGAGGTGGAGGCGGAGGTGGGGCTTCAGGACCCTTTGGCGGTGTTCAGATCAGGAATCATGAAGATAATACTCTGCAAACTCGATGCTCGCAGCGTCGCACTGGCGCGCTCGGTTTCGGCTGGATGGCTCGCGCTCGGTTCAGCTGATGAAATCTGGGCTCCTAAGGTCCTTTTTTTTTTAATGGTTCCTTTTGTTTTTTTCACAATCAGTTCTGGAAATACTTTAATTTTGCACCTCGTCTGTATTTCTCATGGTATTGCTTAACGTTTATATGTTCTCTTTTATCTTGCGATTTGTATTCTGAATTGGTGTTTGTTATACTTGCTAGCATGAAGGTGGGTTTGAAAATTTTAATGTGGAGATCACTTTTCCTCCTTTATTTTAAAAAAGGAGAAGATTGTTTACTGTTATTCTAGTCGGAAGGATAATATTGCCTTGTTTCATCCATTTTTGTCCGATTGGGTGTGTTTCGGATAGGCTGAAATAACTATTATCAAGCTGGTGACTGATGTTGTGAATACACACTAGGTGTTGGTTTGTGCTAATTTGGGCTTGTAAGGATTTAGCGGAATAAGCTGGAATTGGTTGAGGCCAAAGTCTCTATTACCGCCTAGGTCCTACCTAAAAAATGAATTGGGGTTAGATAACTTAGATGTCATGAACTGAAAGATCAAACTTATTTAAAAAAAAAAATCAGCGGTTGGGGGGTTGGGATGGGGATAGTTCATAGTCGTTTAAGCTCAAGATGCTTTCCTTTTGGCATAATGTTAATATACCAATTATATTATTTGTAGTACATTGCTTCCTTTACTCTCATGATCGTACATTGCTTTCTTAGTACCTGTGAATGTTTTAGGCGCTTGAGAGTTTCTTCCAACATTGTGTAAGTTCTTGTGTGGTTATGTAGTTGAGGATTTGGCATCATTTGAGAACATTGCAGGCATATATTGATGGGATCAAGTTTTACTTTTAGAGTTCAACTAATGTCATCTTATGTACTTGGTTCGTTCTCCATAGGTGAAATACACCTTCCGTTCTCCACAGGTTAATGAAATACACCTTCCATTCTGCCGTTCTCCATAGGTGAAGTAGACCTTCCATTCTGCCAATCTAACCGTCCCCATAAGGTTTCTTTGAGTTCAATAGGCGTCAGTTGTCTACTTTTAAACACTAATAGTACACATAGGAATGTGTTTTAATGACATTTAGACGTGTCAAATATAGTTCTTAACTTCTTATGGATAACATAACTTTAATGTTAAAGCCAAATATTGGGATTGTCACTGTTGAAGGAGAAATGTGAAAATTGTGCAGGCAAGATAGGCTGTTTTCACTTTTATGCCTATGTTACCGTTTGGAAGTTAACTATTAAAAAATAAAAACTGCTGCTAAACTGTTGTCATGTCTTTTCTTCTAATTACATAATTGGATTACTTGCCACATAATCACATATTAAGATGTCTGAAATCTACTATTTGTATGTACAACCAGATACTGTATTAGCACCATCTTGGGAGAAAAGGAGAATTAAAGATTGAGCTTAAAATCTGTTAATATAATGGTTTATACGATTGTTGGACACCACTAAGCCACTAAGGTACAAAATCAGAAAAAACAATTAGCGACCTAGTATTGTTTGCAATCCTCTACTGGTATCTCGATTTCAGAAAAAAATTGGTTAGATTTTCAAATTAGAAATGTCATCTGCCATAAGGGATGCATTTTCTGGTGCTGACATGTCAACTACAATTGTCCATCTTAAGGTTCCTCTTAGTATCATAGTAATTGCAAGATGGAAATCACCGTGATTCGTGACCTGACTACTGAATTTCCGTTTTAGCATAAACAAGCATATTAAGATGACAACTGACACCCTTATGGGTTGTTTATTATTCTGCCATTTGGCATCCTTCGAGATTGACTTTTTCAAGAAGGGTCTTTGTGTGATTTACTTCCGAGCTTTTGCAATGCATTATTTGCATTGGTCATCTGTTAAATATGCAGGAAGAATACCTCACATATAAAATGCTGTTACATAAAATTTCGCAATGCATTATTTGCATGGGTAGCATTGGTCATCTGTTAAATATGCATATAAAAGCATACCTGTTAAATTCATAATTCTTTGTGCATCTCTTTGCTCATATATATGCTTTTATTGTTTCTTAGCCTAGGTTTATTTTAAAATTTGTGGAACTGGTTACAAGTCTTGAGAGTTGCTTTTATCAAAGTAATCATGACTATAGCAAATGGAAAAACTTAGCCACATGCTTGGCCTGCTCACTGTTCAGAATATTGGGCATAATCTCACTTAATTGTTCTGACAAGAATACTAGGGGAGGGTAGTTGATTTAGTGATGCCAATCCCTAATAAATGCTGTTACAGAGGAAGTCTCTTGGGTTGCATTTGGATGGGATGTTTTTCAGCTATGCAATCCATAGTATAATTCACCCTAAATCAATGAATTCTTTAGTTCTTTGAGGTCTTTCGTTTGAGCAGTTTTTTGGATTTCAAATCCTTCTTAGATGAAGTCATTCGGAATCCCTTCCCCAAACCTATCCTCAAATACGAGTATACTACAATTTAAATGCAACCTTGTATTTTCAGCTGGAAGCCAGTCAAAGACAATGAAGCGTGTGATGAAAATTTGAATCTGCTGGAAGGGACAATCTCAAAATTGATACTGGGATTCCCTATGGAATGCAGCATAGTTTGAAAGTTGAGGGTTTCGATGATGTTCAACCATTTGAATAGAGAAGGAGAAAGAAACATTACAAATTCGGCTCAACTACCTGGTATATCTTTAAGTAAGTGGGGTTGAGAGTATTGCTCAAATTTGTGTGCCAAGGAGTCATGATATATGTTCAAAGACACGGGAATCTATTGAGTTTTAATTGGTTAAGCACTTCATTTCTCAGGAAAAGAAGGCTAGTTATACTTGTTATCACTGTACTGGAAAACTGGAAGCATATGACCTCACAAGTAAGAGTTTTAATGCATTTGTAGACATTTAGACTTCATAATATGCTTGAGCGTCATTTTAATTGTCTGTGTGAATTGTTCTTTTAAATAATAATTTAGGGGGTTAGATATTGGAATAACGAGAATAATATTGTATGAGTACTTTATAATCGAGAGACCTGTGAGCGTAAGCCCATTTTCCCTGGATTAGTTTCTTTCTGAGTATCATGGGTTTTACGATAGGGAAATAAGCAACAAGCCAACAAGTTACTAAGAAAGACGACGTGGTAGTATTATTAGACTCTGGGGGAGTTCTTATGCTTTAGCGCTAGCTATTAGCCAACTGCCTATATTCTCATGGATTGGTTGAAAAATCTCACTTCCCAACTAGTGTCGGAATGAGATTATAAGATTATTTACTTCGACTAAATTGGACAGTGGGTTGTCAGTATTACAAAGACTATGTTGAGGTCTGAATTAAGTATCTGTTCTGGGATATTGGTTCCACTGGTTGTCAGTATTACAAAGACTATGTTGAGGCCTGAATTAAGTATCTGTTCTGGGATACATGTTGAGGCCTGAATTAAGTATCAGTATTACAAGGACTTGCAAGTTAACGCTATATATGTTGCACAAAGAACATGTGATAGTTAGTTGTATATTTTTCCTGATTCGACATGTCCACAGAGCTAGTCAAGTTTGTGCTTTGGGTGTATGATGAGACTGGTGAAGATGCTTATTATGGAGGAATCTCAAAGCTGACACTGCATCCGGCCAATGCATTTTTTCGATCTTCTATGGAGGACAATTTATATTAGTGGAAAAGGATAACACTATATTTTGAGGCTGATCTTTCACCAAGTCATTCCTCACTTCTTCTGGTGGCAGATTAATAATGAAATTAGGTACCCTAAAGTTGGTGGCAGATTAAAGAATCATTGTCTATGTGCTAAATTAAGTACCCAAAAGTTGGTGGCAGTCTGGCAGATTATGTTTACCACTTTCCGAACAACGTGGACAAATTATAGGGCCTGTGAGCAACAGAGAGGTCATTAGTCGCCCTGAACCAGTCCCTCGTGATTATGTAAGGCTTGGGGAGTATGTTCTCAAGAATTAAACTTATAAAGGAATTTTGTAGGGTTCGCATAAGCGATAAAATGTATGATTTAATTCGATGCAAAGCAAAAAACTATACTAGAGCTTAACATGCCGCGATTCCTCTAGAACGAGAGGAGTGCCTTTGGAAACACATGAACAAGAAGTGTCTGACTGTCGTCAGCTCATGTTGTTAGGTGTTGGGTTAAGTACATCAACCCTTGTGTCTAGTTGCCATGTTTGTTGGACATTCGAACTTGTTTCTTTCAAAAAAGTAGTTGTTTTTTATCTTAATGACTAGGAATTAATAGAAAAGGTAAATCTATTTTCTTGCATATAATTGTTAAAACCAAACGTTAGTAGTACATGTTTGGGAAGTTAAAAATTCTACTCCATATTTTCTCTTTTGTAAATAATTTTCGATTTGAAAACAGTCTTGTACATCTTTGAATAAGAAAAATATTATATTTATTACAATCTGATACAACTAGATCTATTTAGTTTATGTGATTAAAATATTTTATATTTCTAGAAAAATTGATTTGATGGATGAGATAGATGGGGAATCAATGAAATTTATATTATAATATATCTTCGTACAAAGTGTTTATTAGAAGGCCCATCTTTATTCCATATTTTTTCTTAATTATAATAATATATCATCCATTTTTTTTCCTAAAATGTGGTCAAAATTGATTTTCTCATTAGTTTACTTGTTTAGAATAACAATTGTTTTTAAAATGTAAATGCTTAATTCTCATAAAAAATTTCTAGAAGGCCCATCTTTATTCCATATTTTTTCTTAATTATAATAATATATCATCTATTTTTTTCCTTTTTAAAGAAAAATGTGGTCAAAATTGATTTTCTCATTAGCACAATACGTTTATACTTTCTATTATTTGTTCTTTCCATAATTGTTTGAACATATTAAAATTGAAAAATATTTTCATATCATATATTCACAAGACATTTATACTAAGGAGTAGTATTTTTTCAACTAAAACTACTATATACATTTATTTATGTATGCCTTTATTATTCATTATACTCATTTTTTATATTATTTAACACACAATGTATTTATCATATTCTCTATGTGAAGAACGGAATAGAAGTAGTAAAACTAAAAATTATTGTGCCACGACATATTTGAATCTTATTTTCCCTCTAATAATAATATTTACATTAATCTTATATGAATACAAACAATATAAATACTGTTCTTTTGTCCATTTGAAATAGTTGTATTTTTTGATTTATATATAAATGCCGTATGTATTATTTTGAGTGTGATTGAAAATATAAAAAATGAGTGGACTATGTATCATTTTGAGTGTGTGATTAAAAATATTAAAAATGAGTGGAGTATTTTAATACCATCTGAAGTAGTCCTAATTTGGTTTGTTTTCTACATACATGTCGTATTTATTATTTTGAGTGTTTGATTGACAATATTAGTAATGAGTTGAGTATTTCATAATTTTACTTGCATTCAATTGAATTATTTCCACTTACTATATTGAGCATCTTTTTTAATTGATTCTTTAAAAAATATTTATAAAATAATTGCAACAATATAAATTTATTATACCAATAAAATGTCCTATTTATTTCACACTGTACAAAAAAATAAACTACTTATATGAGTGCATTTATATGAGATGGAGAAAGTAGTTTATATATTCTCTAGTTAAAGTCTCTATATTTGTTATCAACATATAAATAAATATTTGTAAAATAGACTTTAATTCAACTATTTGTTGTTTCTTTTCTTCTCTTAGATACCTTTTCATACCAACTATTAGTAAATATAATTCCTTTCTTTTCTCTTAGATACCTTTTCATAGCAAGTATACAAAAATTTGCGAAAAGAATTTGTATGATTCACTTTCATAATTTTAATTGTCTCATAATTCATTGTAAATTACAAAGGAAGTGTGACTATTATTTTGAGACAGAAGTAATACAAAATTTGTCAACAACCAAAATTAGCTAAAATTTGAGTCTTGCTCAAACATTTGACTAAAATCGCCAAACCCTGAAATTTTCTCGACTCTCTTAAGTTCGGAGTCCCCTATATGACTTCCTCAATCATTTCACCTTAAGTGCTCACAACACAATGCAAAAGCCATAAATCATAGATATAGTCCTTTCAACTTAGCTTCCACATCAAATCATAAATCTATAGTCCTTTCTACTTATCTTCCACAAAATGGTTGACCATGCAACCACAACTCTTAAGCAACTTTAGATCATATATGGCATATAGTCCACTCGTCTCTCTCTAACCTTATCACTCTCTCTCTAACCTTATCACCATACGGGCATTTGCTAACTCCTCTAACTCCACCTCTACTAAAGTAGATAACTTTTTTCATCTAAGGTTCTAAGAGAGATAAAAAAAATTCAAATTAAGAGGGTGACTTACATTGTCAAAGGTTAGCTACACCCCATCAAACATATTGACTTGAATTCTTCCAATGTCATGTATTTCACACGATGTCATTACTCATAACCATCGAGCATCACTTACATAACTATCATGTGTCAAATGAAATCTTAAGCGGCATATATGGTGTTCCTTCCATCCCTAAACATAATGTATAAAGAAATTTTTGTGTGAATTAAGAAAAAGTAATTTTTTATGTGTTTTATAATATAAAGTAAGAGTATAATAAGTGTTGATGTGTAAGTAATAAAATAGTTAGTTGAAAAAGTAGTGGTATAAAAGTAAATAAATTTGTATTGAGAGGATAAAGTTGTAAAAACAAATTTCATTTATAGGTGTGCACTGTTTTAGGGATGAACAAAAAAAAAATATCCATTGTTTAAAAGGATAAAGGGCGTATGTTGGTATTAAAATAATTGACAAACATTGAATAAAACAGTACATCAGTACCAGGGTTCTGATGTAACGAAAGCTATAACACGGGGATTAAATACTCGTTGATTATGAAGAATACCGAAAATTAAGAGATCAAAATTTCGTTTATTCCTACTAATACCAAAATTTCATAAAATCTCATGAAAACCTTGTACTACGTATACTAGGTTATTCAAGAACAAGAAAACTCTCTTTTATTTCATCTAAAATCAATTAATGACAAGAAAAAAATATTAATAGCCCTAAAACTAACATACATGAGCTTTATTAAAATAAAAATGAATGATAAAATAAATAAAGAATTAAGTATAGAAATTATAAATTATATAATTCTTTCAGTATCCACATCATTCTTCCTTTTTAGGAGAAATTTTGACCATCATTCTCCCCTTCTAAGAGAAATTTTGACCGCGAACTTGAATGATTGTCCTCAATGTCATAAATCGACGTCAGGATCAAACACTAATTGCCAACTCTTAGCAGGGGTGACCTTGTACGCTGCTGTGGAGGCGGCCAACTGGTCATGTTTAGCAGAGTTAGTACTATAGAGAGCCGCAATCATGTCAATAACTTGTAGGTTAGCGCATATCGAGGAAGGTAGAAAAAACAAAACCAAAAGACCACATGTCAATGTCGAATACAAAATATAAAAAGGAACAAAGCAAATACCTCGATTAACAAGCGAGAGATGGGGATGCAACGCAAGTGCAGTGGTATGATGATGCGGCGTAGGTGCAACGGCTCATCGTCCATATCACCATAGCGTCTTGTTCTGTGTCTGAAACAGTATCTCAAATTACACAATTGTCGATATCGATTGATTCAGTATCCCAAGGTACAAATGAGTACTTATCATCAAACTGAGGTGGACTAGCATCTAGAGAGAATTCCTCTTCGCCGATGAGAAGCATGAGGGATTGTGTCGATCTCAGGGGTTGGGCGATGCGTCGCCCAAGAGAAGCATGTGAGGGATTGCGTCGATCTCAAGAGTTGGGCGATGCGAGCCCGCAGGGACTATGGACATCGATTGACTTCGGTGTAAGCAAAGCCGGTGCACGTAGGGATGGCAAACGGAAACTTAAATGTCGGTGTGATTCTTAATTTACCAGAGGGGTTTGAATTAGTGTCATCCAAGCATATTTTTCCCAAGTTAAAAGAAAAGATGCTTAATTTATCTTTTTAGAGCTACTGCCCTACTAGGAGTACCACGTTCAATTTAGGACTTATTTTTTTGGACTAGAACTTGCTGAATTGAATATATCTGAACTTAATAAGTCTGATCTAAATTGAACTTAACAAGTCTAATCTAAATTGAACTTAATAGGTCTAATCTGAAGTTAAATTAAGTTCAATTTAATTTCATTTTAAAATATTAAATTATAATAATAAAAATAAATAATTAAATTTAACTTAATAGGTCTAAATTGTTTGAACTTAATATGTGTGAAGTGAACTGAATAAGTCTGAACTGAAATAAATTGAGAATAAGTCCAAAATAACAGGTCCTTAATCACATTTTCATGTTTCAATTGAACAATTTCTATTTTTTATTATTCTCAAAAGATAAAATTGTTTTCTTTACCAAACATATGCAGATCCAACCATGTACCTATAATATGAACAAAAGATTTTTCTTATTCCCCTCTTATTCCCCCTCGTTCTTCAAGAATAAGAAAGGTCGTTTTCAAGTTTAGAAATTGGGTTATTCTACTTCATTTTTACAAAAAAATTATATCATGATTTACCTAGGTTTTGATCCTGTCGAATTTGATCATTGGACGAAAGTGCAAAATCAATATGATTAATTTTTCGATGTGAAATCTTTCGATTTTCTCTCATCCTCTTTCCCATAGGTACATAATCATCCTCTTTCCCATAGGTACATAATCGATAGAGAACATTTTTTTCAATATGAATTGATCTTATTGCATCCCAAATTCTTTTCGGATACCTCACAAGGAAAAAGAAAATATCAAATTGGTTTCCAAATTGATGGGTTAGTGTGAGGTTATCTATGCAGTTATGCACTCTTCGAATAAGAATTCGTTTTATAAATGATTTTCAACGACCTATGTTGTGTTGAATATATATCTATTTATTGATAAGTATAATGAGTAAAAAACGAAGTACCCATAACGATTCATTTCTTCCGTGATGAACTGTTGGCACCCATAACTGTTTTTGTGATCCCAGCTTAGTGAGACAATTCTTGTATATTATATTGGTATAGATAACCAGCTTAGTGAGTCATTTCTTTCGTGATGAACTGTTACGAGAAATTTCACTCTCTCCTTTGATAACAAAGCATTAATGACCTCATCAAGCGTGAATGAATTAGGACGAAAGTTACGAGTACAACAAAAAAAATGTCAAAATCCTTATTTTCAGACCAACTCTAAAGAAAGACGAGCCTTACGGCCCTCGCCGTAGGAGTGGCCATAGGGGATTCTATAGTATGATTTCTCGTAGTAGGGGTAAGTACCCGTAGGCCGGGAATCTCCTACGACATTCCGGTCGTAAGGAATTGTCATAGGGGTTGACTGGTTTTGTAGACTAAATTGTATATCTGAAATTATTGATTATAATTATTTTTATTTTTATTTATTTTGTAATAAACTAAATCAGGTGAATTGAATGAAATGATCATTCAAGCTCTAACCTTCTGTTATATAGTGATTCAAGCTCTAACCTTCTGTTATATAGTGAGGATATATTTTATACTATGGGTGAAAATTACCTGTAGAAGAAAGAGGAGCAGGGCCTCGACCCAAGCTCTAACCCAAGGAATTTTTCTTATGATTTTTATTAACTGATTGCTAATTAGAGGTATTTTGGTAAATAGATGATTTTGTGTATATACATTTTTGTCATATAAATAAGATAATATTTCACCATTTTATAGCAAAACATCAGCACCTTGTGTAAGGAACTTGAACAACAGTTGGGCTTGATGGAGACGTAAGCAGTGTGTATAGCAATTTGGTATAATGGAGAAGACATTTCCTCATCAATGAAATTAGATTTCCATATCAACATTTTTAAGAGAGGCTGGCAGTGGAATATAAAATGCAATTTATAGGAATCGTTGCTAGGGTAGTACAAGGATTTAAGGCAACTTTATTTGTTTATGGTTGAAGGGAAGTTCTCATGAAGGATTTGGAGCAAATTGGTTTGGTGAAAGGGAGTTCTCGGAAAACCAACATTAAAGAGCATTAAAAGAGTTGGATAATCACTCTTGAAGTATCATTATTTTGATTAAAATTCTTAATGAGAAGTCCAATATTATTTAATCATAGCTCGTATAACTATGTTGTCAAAATTAGAAAATAACAACTGAGATTGAAGATTATCAACAGTCGAGTCAATTATCCATAAGAATATGCTCATAAACTATATCTTATGAAAAGAGCATATTGTTGAAGCGAAAGGATGTGAAGTGATAAGAATATGCTCATTAACTATATCTAATACACAAAAACATTGGTTAAGCAATATGAGTGTAGACACATAATCATCTATTTTAAGATGGAGTACATCTATGGTTTGTTCTATTTTGGTCAACAATCTCTATACAGTGCACAGTGCAGGTTGCCAGGGATTTCCAGGCCTAGATCTCAAACAATTTAGTGGGCTGCCAGTAATGTGCAGTGTTGTTAAAATTATTGCTCGTCACAGATCATGGGGTCCTCATAATTCAGAGGTATTTTCAGTATCAGGTTATGGTTTTATCCAATTCTGGTTTTATCTCCAAAGGGTGTTTGTTAACCAGGACACGACCCTGTGGTTTACTAAAGTGGACATTACCGTGTGATTTTCCGCCTTCCAGGTTTGACAGTTGGAATATGTTGCTGCAGGCAATGTACCTTGCTAGTGGAAGAATCATCTTTAATCGATTTCCAAGGATGTTTCTGGCGTGTTTTCATGCCGTATTTGTCCATAATGAGAAATCAGCAATGAAGACATTGAATGGGAGAGTCAGAGTTTAGATATTAGCTATTATTATACCATGAGAAATTTGATAAAAAAAATCTCATATAAATATCATGAAGTAAAACTCTAATCAGAGTTCAGGGCCGCTGGCATTCCACCCGAATAGGACAAGCTGCTAACTAAGAATGACTATTAGAAAATGAAAATTTGATCCTAATCTAGTAGATATAGTATAATATATCTGAAGGAATTGATGTTAATTCCTAACAATATATGCATAAGGATCAGGAGCATATTTTAATGTTACTTGTGGGGATTTTTATGTTTGATTAGATTTCTGGATGATTGCACAATAGCTTACTTGCTTAGAATAGGTCTCTGGTATTGTATGAATGCTTGTGCAATCACTCAAATCTACAGAACCTCATACCATATCAAGCTCTTCAATGCTTTCCTGGACATTGAACTTTAGAATATCTGTTTCTACGTATTTTTCTCTACTGTAAAGATATGTTAGGAATATCAGATATTATATTGTGTTAGATTCAGGATGTGATGCTTGGGATGATTCATGTCCTGGATATGGGATTTTTAGTTTTGTGAAAGACTAAATCCAAAGGCTGAAAATGCACCTTGAATCTTTTAAGTGGGGGTGTGTATACCATCCTAGAAGGTTCATTGAAAAGCCTCGTAATTACGTGTGTGTGTGTGTGTGTGTGTGTGTGTGTGTGTGTGTGTGTGTGTGTGTGTGTGTGTGTGTGTGTGTGTGTTAAATCTTCACTCTTGAGCTAATGTCAATAGGCAACAGTGGGTTCAAAGAGGTAGTAGGCAGTGTCATGTCAAGAACTACTTGTGAACCTACTACTGATGGTTTAATACTCGATCAAAAGAGTCCTGTCTCTATGCAATCGACACTTCTATAACACAGCTTAAGCTACTTTAATCTTGGGATGATTCATGTCCTGGATATGGGATTTTTTAGTTTTGTGAAAGACTAAATCCAAAAGGTTAAAAAGATGCACCTTGAATATTTGAGTGGGGTGTGTATAGTGTATACCATCCCAGAAGGTTCAATGAAAAGCCCCAGTAATTATTTGGAAAATTCAAAATCGTATGCAGGGTAAATAGTTTGAATGGGGTGGAAGGAAGGATGATGTGGCTTTTCTCCTGCAGAGATTTGCTGTTATATCTTCACTCTTGAGCCAATATGAATAGGCAACAGTTGTTTCAAAGAACAACTTGTGAACCTACAATTGATGGTTTAATACTCGATTAAGAGAGTTCTGTCTCTATTCATCGATACTTCTATAACAGCTGAACCTACTTTGATCTGTTCTTTTCTTTCCAGTGTGAGGAGTTATGGCTTGGGAAAGCACACATCCCACGAATGGCTAAATTTCCGGGCATTTCAAAGATGGCTGCTACCTCTATATCAATCGTCGATGGAAAACGAGTGAGTCTCTCTATCTATATATCCATCAATCTATCGTGTCCTAACCAAATCTGTTGATTGCAGAATCGGATAACCCGGAACGATCTCTGCGACCATACTTGGGAATTTCACTTCAACGAGGTAAACACGAATTCAAAATTCTGACAAGCCATATAAACAGAACAAAGAACAAAAAAAAAAACCTGGATTATTTTGTGGTGTTTTTGTTTGGGCAGGCAGCTCCGGATTACTGGCGGAACCTGGACCCGTACTGGCACGGCGGTGGTGGGGCCCTTATGCGGAGGTATTTCCACGAGGATGGAAGCATAACCGCAGGCCCGAACGACTCCGTTTGGGGCGGCCACGAATCGGCCTACACGGTGGTGACGGGGCTGTTGCTGGCGGAGGGGAGGATGAGAGAACACTACGTCAGGATTAACAGGTGGCCGAAGATGAGCGTTGTGAGGAACGCCGATTGGAGCTGGGTTTTGTCCAACGAACTCTACTGCTACTCAAGCATCCCCGACGCCGGAGATAAGGAACACGGCACCGGACCTTTCTCTCCGGTCATGTTCTGATCACATATATTCCATTCCTCTCTGTGTATGTGTGTTTGTGGGGTTTATTTTATATTGACAGAAAATAAAAAAAAAATTACACGTATGGACACGTGTCGTAATCACGTGCATGCGAAGACACGTGGCGGGTTCGTGCTGTCTCGCGTCACTTGTCACATGTCGGAACTTTTACTGGTTTTTATTTTTCGTGCACAAATATTGTTACTTTTAACACCACCGCCCGAATCGGCAAACCAAGGCCATGGGCTACCTGTTGCCTTTAATTATAATATTAAATAAATTGAGTGTGTAGATTGTTGACACTTGTCGATATATGATGCGTTCTTTTTTTTATAGTATTAAAATAGTGTTAGTACTATATAAATCTCTCTTTTGAGTTTTGAGAGCTTAAAATTGAGAGGTAAAAATAATTGAAAGCATATTGCCATACATCAATAAAAAAAGAAAAATGAAAACCAATGTATTAATAGTTTTGTGACTATGATCTTAAATGTCACGCCTAAATCTTTCATCAGTAGAAAATTTATATCCTATACTTATATTTCATTTAAGACATTCATCTTCCAATATCAAAGAAGAAAAAAACAATGGCTCTCTCAAACCATATCATCAAAAACACGAATGGAATCTCGATGAGACGATTTTTGGCGGTGACCATCACGGTGAGTTTTGCGTTGTGCACGTGCCAAGTATGCGATGCTTGGATACCGGGGACTGAATACTATGTCCATATAATCAATGGATTCAATAACTCAAAAAAAATATTGATCGTTCATTGCCAGTCTAAAAACGATGATATAGGAGAACATTCGCTTCGAGTCGGGGAAGAAGTTGCTTGGCATTTTAAAATTAATTTTTTTGGTTCTACCCTTTTCTACTGCGACGTTAAACAAGGCAAGCTTGTGAATCATTTTGATGCATTTGATGCCAAAGTCGAGGCCGAAGAATGTTCAAGAGGTGAGTGTTTCTGGTTAGTTGCAGATGCAGGTATTTACTTTAGCACAGATAACTTCACCTGGGAGAAAAAATTCACCTGGTGAATTTTTATAACATGGTATGTTATGTTCAATAAAAAAATGCAATCCAATGTGAAAAGATGAACTTATAATATAAATACGAGTTTAACATCACAACTAATAGAGCATGAAGAAATCGAGTCGGGAGTCTGACAACGAGGACACTTCATCGTGTTTCTGGTCTTTGAGGGAGGATGACATCTATTTCGGTTGCGATAACCAGTATTAAGGGAAGAGATATAATTGGCCTTCGAGCAAGTACTTGCTATTTGCAAGTTTTATGTATTGTGCAATGTGCATATATAATAACAATCAACATTGAGTATGAGCACTAGAGGATGGAAACTTGAGCCCTTGAAATGGATAATATTAATGCAACAAGTAAACATCTTAGACAATATCGATAGAACAGTATAACAACAACTATCGATTACTTATGAATAAA
This sequence comes from Euphrasia confusa, assembly GCA_954870475.1. NCBI lineage: Eukaryota > Viridiplantae > Streptophyta > Magnoliopsida > Lamiales > Orobanchaceae > Euphrasia > Euphrasia confusa. Next base: position 38,531,192 of record OX940952.1, read on the forward strand.
GCACACAGGAATTTTCAACATCGTCATTATTTAACTAAAGAAGCAATCTTGGAGAAAAGTTGAAAAAGCTTGCCAGATAGGGAAATAGTTCGGTTGAATTCCATGGTCGAACAGTGATCTTTAATAGGTTACCAGCTGATGTCGGGGCGGAGTTCCCCTGTGGCTGGAGGCATCCATTTTCCTGAGTGGTAAACACTTTCACCCACTTTCCAGCCTGGCACATCTTTCATGATTCTCGACTCTTCTTCCAGATACTTCTTCCATTCTTTCACAAACCTGAGGAAAACAAAAGATGAAAAACAAATAAATACTTCCAAAATATACCAGTGTACTTTACACAAGAAAACAAAGGTCCAGCTATCTTCAAATACGAACACCACCCTCTAGAGGCTGCAATTCTCAAAGGAAAAGAAAACTAAAAAGAAATCCAGCTTTTTTGGAATTAGGCTAAATTCAGGGTAGTTTTTTTTAAATAAACTCAAAATTCTACCAGGAAATAGTTTAGGAAGCTGAGAAAAAAAGTCACCTTTCATCCTCTTCAGCTTGAAGTATAGGAATAATGGCCCTCCGAGCAGCATATTTTTCTTCCTTAATTGCCCTATGCAGTACAAGACTTTCTGATCAATATTGCAGAATCAAACACATATATCATATGGATGACACATTATTTTTCGATATATCTAAAGATAACCCAACACTGAAAGAGATAGAATTCGACATATATATCAGAAAACAGCAACAGAGCCAACAATAAACCAAACACAAAATTGTCTTTCGTTTCAAACAAAGCAAATATAGATATTAAATTGGAGACCTCAAAATTTAAGTTGTTCTAGCTTTACACTATTCATTGACCTTGTAGTAAACGGTGACCCACTAGGCAACTATCCACTTCCATTAACAAATATTTTGTGAACATTTTCATACTGATTGATATGCTAATCTTGTTTCATCTCAACTCCATTATTTATGGTTTTGTTTGGAAGCCATCCGGGGGGAAGTCACATCCCCAAAAAATATTACACAATCACCTTACCAAACACTGATTTATTCTTTGCAATTCACACATTTCACCAATCACCAAACCAGACAAGCTCAAAAGCCAAAATAATTCATGTTTGCGTGTAAAAGTTTTGAATATCAAGTAGTTCTTTAGAGACTGTCTCCTATTTAAGATGCTTTGTATGTTGAATAAATTTCAGTATTAGAAAACCCAACAGAAGACAGTAGCCTTATTTCCATTTTCTGAAGGGCTCGTGCTCCACCCACAGATGAAAGATTTAAATATTGGGTACGCCATTCAATTCAATACAGGAGAAAGTCAAAGCTAATATCATACTTACGACTTACGAGAAGAGCACTGGAGTACCAAAAAACACAACAAGAGCAAGAGAATCTCACAGTAATCATTTTTAAAAATATGAAAGCCTCTTTTCCAAAGCCTTATGAAACGAAATTAATTTAACCAATAATCATGTGTGAATCAATCAACAAAAGAATCAAAATCCTATCTAGTCAGACGCTAATGTTTTCATGTTGGGTTCCTGTATAAACCTAATTACCTAAAGGCAAGTTATAGAGCCCAAAAAATGTAGGTCAATTCATATTTTAGGTGGCATTCTGAAGGTAAATAGCCAAGAAAACGTATAATAATGTTTTGAGTAAACTACCAAGAAACATTTGAACTTATCATATATTCACTGTTCTATCTCAACCTTGAGCTTCCAGTTATTTTTATAAATTCAAGAATTTTATTTGTTGAGCTATAATTGTGAAAATGTGAAAGGATTGTACAGATTTCGATACAGACACTACATTTTATTTACCGAAAGATCTTGTTGAGCTAGAACTAATTTCCTAACAAGATTTTCCACCGCAAAATACTATTAATTTGTCAAGCACTAAAAACATCACGTTGTTTATTGAGCTGATAAATATGGTGGTTACTGTGGATTTTAAAGGGGTGAAATTTTTCGGATCAATCATTTTCACACAGCGACTAAAATTAATTGATGAAATCAACCTCGCATCGCACCGAGAAACCATGAAATAGATCGATTCATACAGTCAAAATCAATCAAAAATTGAGCCCCAAATAATATCGAAATTGAAGATAAACGCACCTGCGGATCTTGTTACCTTTCCCGACCTGGTACATACCCCATGAGAAGGCCCCGAGGGTTGCGAGAAAAATGGCCACCGCGCTGGGGCCCTTGTTCGGGATCCGCCGAGCGAATCGGACCGGCGCAAAACCGCCGGGCGGCGGACCGTCCTGGAGAAACGGCATGTCCTTCACGCTCGCCATTCCGGGCTTGTTTCTAATGAAGGCCTCCGTCATCTTTTTTTTTTTTCTTTTTGGATTTAGTTTCAGTGATTTTTTTTTCAGGCTATGAACACCACACTCACAAATTAGAGTGCGGAATGAGAACAAGAGCTATTCTTTCTATACTGTGATGGATTTTCCAATTTCCCTACAATCTCTACAATTTTTTGTAATAGCGTGTTTATGAGACATGCGCCTTTAACAAATATTAAATCAACTCTTTCTAGGGTTGTTAAACAACACATGCCATCAAATTTTTTAGTTAAAACTATCTCATTTTGCAATTTTTTAGTTAAAATTATCTCATTTTGCATATTTTAAATCTTTTAACTAAAAGTCTTCAACTCCACCGTTTTAAATTTTAGTTCCGGTCAAGGAAGTTGGTGACGAGATGACAAGGGAGTCGGCGATCGAAGCCTCGCTGAATGGCTGTCGTAACTATAACGGTCCTAAGGTATCGAAATTTCTAGTCGAGCAAGTTCTCGTCTGCACGAAAGGCGTGATGATTTAGGCACTGTCTCAAAAAGAAGCTCGGTGAAATAATATACATCTGATTTGATCTCTCAAATTAAGGTTTTCGATTAGATTGATTATAAGTTTACTATTTATTAAAGACCAAAGAAAAAGAGTAAAAGGTCGAAAAGAATGCATGTTCATGCTAAATTCTTTTTGATCTTCTAGTCTTCATTTATTTGCTTAGGCATACAGAATTAAGCTGACGAACTTAAATTTAAAAAATTCAAGAATTCATAAAAAAAAATGTTATGATAAACTTCTACTCTAGTTTATTAGGGATATTGAGAAATATTAAAAACACATCAAATGAAAATATTATTATGAGACTAATTAAACTACTCATTAAAATTAGAAAATGAAAAAGGGCAATTGAGCTTAGGATGGACGTGTGGACTGGAGTGTGTGACCCCCATTTGTGCCTTTTAGCTTAAACCCCTTTAAAGTGCCGGCGTGAACCCAAAACCCTAAGTCTCTCTAAAACCCTAGAACCATCTTCTTCTAGACTCTTCGCACAACAATCCCATATAACCAATCTAATCAAACCCCTCACTTCCTCTCTGTTTCATCTGCCAAGCATTTCACTTTACTACAGTTCTTCCCCGAGATTGAATCATGTATCGTTTCGCAGCAAATCTTGCCTCCAAAGCCAGGTAAATATAATTCTTTTCTCAAGATCATTTTTTTCGGCATTTGTTCAGTTTGCGATTTGATAAACGAACCGTTTTTTTTTGTTTTTGTAGGCTTGCGAGAAATAGCACCCAACAGGTAATTATTTATATCCAGTTTTTGATTACTTGTTCATCGAAAGAAATGTTGAACTGGGTTTTTAGTTTTAATCAGTACGAGTGAGTGATGGGTAATGGTGGGTTTGTTTCAGATCGGTAGTCGATTGGGTGGGGCCAGAAACTATGCTGCAAAAGACATTAGATTTGGTGTCGAGGCGAGGGCTCTCATGCTCAAGGGTGTCGAAGAACTTGCCGATGCAGTTAAAGTGACCATGGGTCCAAAGGTACTGTTTTTGTTGCTCCTACTTTTTGAATGTGTCGATGCAGCTTGTAATGTGTGTATTGTGTGAATGTGTGTACATATATATGCACACACATTGTAAGTAGCTGTCATTGAAAACACAATGTAAAGGAGCTGGCTTTTGTCGTTGTCTTGTAATCTTAGTGTGGAATACTCTGCAAATTCTAATTCTTTTGTTGATTTGGAGTTATTTAATTTACTTTTGTTTATCGGTTCATTAGGGTCGTAATGTAGTGATCGAACAAAGTTGGGGTGCACCTAAGGTGACCAAGGATGGTGTGACTGTTGCAAAGAGCATTGAATTCAAGGATAAGGTTAAGAACATCGGTGCAAGCCTCGTAAAACAGGTTGCGAATTCTACCAATGACGCTGCTGGCGATGGTAAGGCCTTATTGTTTACTTGTATTTATTCTTATTTCATTCATCACTTGTTTTTTGAATCACAACTCAAATAATACTTGTATAAATGTGCGCACATCAGGTACTACTTGCGCTACTGTCCTCACTCGTGCAATATTAGCTGAGGGCTGCAAGTCGGTGGCAGCTGGCATGAACGCCATGGATCTCAGGCGTGGAATCACCATGGCCGTTGATGCTGTGGTTACAAATTTGAAAAGCCGAGCACGGATGATTAGCACCTCGGAAGAAATTGCTCAGGTTTGTTTTTGCTTTTGAACTTTCCGCAGTTCTGACCAGAAAAAAAGGTTATAATACTAATACCATACAATGGTGTAAAAGAATAGATACTTGCATTATCTACTCTTTTAATTGTAGGCCTTATAATGTTGGTTTTGATTTGTTGTAGGTTGGGACAATATCTGCGAACGGAGATAGAGAAATTGGTGAATTGATTGCAAAGGCTATGGAAAAAGTTGGCAAGGAGGGTGTCATCACAATTCAGGTATGTACTACTTTGTTTGATTAATGTGTAGAGAACATTGTAAGATTCGAACATTCCACCATTTGTTTTCTTCTTGATATTCTCGTCTGAATGATTTTCACTCATCTTTGTAAGAATATTTTATGAGATTTGTGAATTTTGGTACTTGTATTGTAGGATGGGAAAACACTGTTCAATGAATTGGAAGTGGTTGAGGGAATGAAGCTTGACAGAGGTTATATTTCCCCATATTTCATTACAAACACAAAGAACCAGAAATGTGTAAGTCTATATATTTATTGGTTTTATTCCATCCACCAAGTTTTTCTTTTAATGTATGTCGTTACTATTTTCTTTTGTAAATATTTCAACTGAAAAAATTTAACCATCCATAGGAATTGGACGACCCACTGATTTTGATTCACGAGAAGAAAATATCAAGCATCAATGGCATGGTGAAACTCTTAGAATTAGCTTTAAAGGTAATCTATTGAGCTAAACTGCCCTTCAATATCTCGACTTAAATTTGTCCGTTAGTTGCGTTTTTGTGATTCCATAGTCTTTTTTTCTCTTCAGAAACAAAGGTCTCTGTTAATAATTGCTGAGAACGTGGAAGGTGATGAACTTGCAACTCTTATCCTCAACAAGCTCCGCGCTGGAATAAAGGTATATTAGCCTCTTCCTTAGATTAATCTGCTTGTGGTATTAAGTTTTTTATTTTAACATTCTGAAATTATTGTTACAGGTTTGTGCAGTTAAAGCTCCGGGATTTGGTGAAAACAGGAAATCCGGCTTGCAAGATCTTGCGGTTTTAACTGGAGCCCAGGTAAGTGGTTTACCAAATCTGTTATCCTTCTCTTTTAACTCTTTTTTTTTTCATATTGCTTAGTTGTTGTCAATAAACAACAGGTTATAACAGAGGAGCTTGGAATGTCCCTGGAGGATTTGGACTTGGATATGCTCGGCTCATGCAAGAAGGTTAACTATAATATGAGACTAGTCAAGGATATAATTTGCTTTATCCCACCACTGCTTTGATCGAGTTAACGTTTCTTGTTCCAGGTTATTGTTTCCAAGGATGATAGTGTTATTCTTGATGGTGCTGGTGAGAAGAAATCCATAGAAGAACGACGCGACCAGGTTAGTGATCATTTGAAAATGATCTACTCATTATAGTTGTTTTTGCAACAATTGTTTGAACTTGACTTGATCGTGTATTTTTATGCATACCAACTTCAATAAATGCAGATTAGGTCAACCATTGAATTAAGCACTTCTGATTACGACAAGGAAAAGTTGCAAGAAAGGCTTGCAAAGCTTTCTGGTGGTGTCGCAGTTCTCAAGGTTTGTTTTATTTTTTATTTCTTACACTTAACTTGCCACCATTAAGGTTCTATTTGGTAACATAAACAATGCTGAAACGGAATCTTTTCAGACATTAGTTTTGGTTGTTTTAATTTGTGTGTAATTTTTCGTCCAACAAAATAATTCCAAACTTCAACTCCTAATTTTGAGTAGAATATGCAGATTTACTTTTAACTATAATTTACGTGTTTATGATTAGTATTCAACATTAATATTTCAAAAATTATTATTTACCATTTGATTTTATGTTTATCAAACAGTATTTAGCATTAAGATTCATATTCAGTCATTCTTGCATAACTTTATTTTCACCAATTAAAACTCATCATGTTAATATCATTTTTCAGAGCTTTAGTTTTATTAAACGGGTCCTAAGTGGTATACTGTATGCCCGAAAGTATAATAACTTACTTTCATTTTTAACTTTCAGATTGGTGGTGCTAGTGAAGCCGAGGTCGGTGAGAAAAAGGACAGAGTGACCGATGCTTTGAATGCCACAAAAGCAGCAGTAGAAGAAGGAATTGTTCCCGGTACAAGTTCTCACACACTCTAGTGCCTGTGCTTGTGATTTTAGCTGCAAAAAAGTGACAGATAATGAATGCTGAAAATGGTCTTTAATTATGCAGGCGGAGGCGTGGCTCTACTCTATGCATCTAAAGAATTGGAAAGGTTGCCAACAGCAAACTTTGATCAGAAGATTGGTGTTCAAATTATTCAAAATGCTTTGAAGGTCTGATTCCTTATTTGACTTCTTTCTTATGCACTGCCATTCTCTATATATTAACCCGGGGCATTATTTCCAAATTGCTGCTTCAAGGGCAGAATGGCCAAGTGCCAAAATTACAACATCGAGAATTTGAAAGAATCAAAACATACAACACTTTAAAAGTTAAAAAAACCAAATGCAATATAACCATTGATAATTATTTATTGACACTTAAAAATGCTAAATGCAGACACCGGTCTACACAATTGCATCAAATGCCGGAGTGGAAGGTGCTGTTGTTGTCGGCAAGTTGTTGGAATCTGACGACCCTGATCTTGGATACGATGCAGCTAAAGGTTGGCAATTTTTTTCTTAAAAAAAAAAGAAGCTTTCTGGACAGTTCTATGATTCAGCTCTAAAATGTATATTTTGTGCATCGTGTGTCCAGGGGAATATGTCGATATGGTGAAAGCTGGAATTATCGACCCTTTGAAAGTTATCAGAACAGCCCTTGTAGATGCTGCGAGGTAAGCAAATAAGCATTCTTATATTAAAATAAAATTAATCACGAAGATGTGAAACTGAGTTGGTGATTGATGTGTCTGTAGCGTGTCGGCTTTGATGACAACTACGGAAGCAATTGTGGTTGAACAAGCTAAGGATGATAAGGCAGCCCCACCAACAGAAGACATGGAATATTGAGAAGTGAAGTGTTGAAAAGCACGTGTGACGAAGATTGTTTCGGAAAGATAATAATTTAGGTATCATCCATTCTAGGGGTTTGGCCATTTTGACGAGTTTAGGTGTGGGACCTTCGTGTAATCTTATTCATATATTCACTCTTGTAAACACTGAATCGTTTATTTTAGTCTGATATCTGATTTCTCAAATTCACTCTTGTGTTAGTATGTAATCCCAAATTAAAATCATATTGGACAAATTGTTTTGATTTCTTATATGAATAAGATGGGCAGAGAAATTTTATGTTTATTTTGGCTTGTGGAGAGTTCTTAGAATTTGATGGAATTATTGGGTAGTGTCATAAGTCTTCAAGTAAGATGAGTTCTTAGAATTTGATGGAATTATTGGGTAGTGTCATCAAACATTTGAGTCTTCAAGTAAGATATTGAATGCAGATGAATGCTTATTAGGTAGTGTCATCAAACATTTGAGTATATTATTTGCTTTAAACATACAAACTCCGAATACTCGACTTTTGTCTTTGTACTGTTTTACTGTTATTTATTTATAAAAAAGAAAAGGTTGCCTGTAGAAGTACAATCAAATGCAATACAAGACTGGATAGATGCTGCAGGCAGATACATACTCGACAATGTCGTTATTTCGTTTTCCTACGCCTTCGTTTTCCTACGCCTTTGTTTTCCAACGCATTCTGAGCAATACCATTTCCCTTTCGGCTGCTCTTTGAGACCCACACAACCATAGTGGAACCACTCAATCTTGCACTGCAAAAAAAAAAAAGGGGGAGCCATCAGGAAAACGAGGTCATTTAGTAATTGAATCAACGGGCAATGTTTAGTTTTATTTCTTTCTTTTTTTAATTAGGAAAAGTCTTGAGGGTAGTTTTGGTAATTATCCTTGATAATCAAGCAAGTGCAAAGAGAAGTAAAAAAAATGTAAGGGCACATACATCAGGATGGTCGCATGCAACCATTTCCCCGTAGCTCACTTGGTTGCAGAAACAATAGGTAGGTTCATTTGGGTCAACCGGAAGATCTAATTCCATGCTAGTCGAATTCGTTGCTGTGGGCCCAGCAGCAGTTGCTGAGGCCGAGGCAGAAGCTGATGCACCTGTTGTAGCAAGACGTGTCCTGCATACAGTGTCTAATTAATTGGTTGCAAAGCTGTGTAATTTTACAAGGTAATAAATACAGTGGAGGAATCAAATAAGGTGCTTTTAAAATGTTGAAAGTTTAGAAATACAGTAGGTGTAGAATAAGAGATTACTTTTTGCGTCCTCTGTTACTAGTTTCACCAGACCTTCCAGCTTTCACATTGTTTTCGAGCGTTGGAGCAGATCCAGCAGTAGCCACGGTATCTCTTTCTGTAAAATTTTATACTCCGTTAAAAATTAGAGTAAATTTTAAGAAATACATTGTGCCATTTGCGAATAAAAAGTGAAATACCACGCCTAAGATCTTCATCGAATTTCTTCAAATATTGATCAAGCTGTTGAATATGAGTGTCGACCTACAAAACAAGAAACAAATAAATCATCACTTCACACTGCAAAAGTAAATAAAAAACAGATATAAAAAAACTCATGGAACAAATCCAGAAGCTAAACTTTTAACGTCACTAGTATTTCTTCAAAGTATTAGTAGGATAGTAAGAAAAATTGTGCCTCACCAATATATCATGATTCTAAGGTCATTCATGAGGTCATTATCATTCTTTTTTTTTTTTTATGATCTTGGCATGATTGAGATGATAATTTTTGTTTCCGTTATTATGTTCATCAGAATGCAAGTTTCATAGGAACGATGGAAATCAAGCAAGAATGCAAAAACTTAATTCATGTTTTCACACAAACGAAGGCGTTTCTACATGATAAACTGACTATGATCGAGTCTCTTAAACTTCAAAGGAAAAATCTTAAACAAAAAAATCAACCATAGTGTTAAATAGCCAAAACAAAAGTGTTAAATAAATCAAGCACAGGTGTTTCTACAAGCTATATGTTCCCTTTCCAAAAATAAATCACCATGACCTTCCCACAATTCCACCCTCATGTCAAGACAGTCCAGGAAATGGAATGAGATAAGGGGCTATTACTACCAAAAGAGATAAGACTGAGAGTATTGAACATGAAGAATAAAGACACTACTAAGCTTTTATTTTTACCAAATCATAAGCTTGGACAGCCAAACCGACTTTCTCGTCGGCAATCCTGATGGCGTGTTTTTGCTCATCAAGAGCATCGTTGGAGAATTTTAGAAGAGAAGAATTAGGAGTGATGCTACCAGACTTTATACTCCGTTTCATGTCATCTATCTCTTGCTCACAACGCTGTTCATTTTGCCGCTGGATTTCTGTTTACAACAGAGTAAAAAAAACTCGTTTTTAAACTAACACAAGCAATACAGTTGCAAACCCACATAGTGCAGGTACATAATCTTAAAGCGGACTACAAGACTAATGGTGCAAACGGTTCGACTACCAAAAAAATTAAGGGGATTCATATCTCACAGTCAACTAACTAAAATTCATTTAGAGAAAAACGACAGTCTTTCTTGTAAAACCCACCTTGCAAACTTTTATCCAAATCTCGCAGTAGAGAGTACTTCCTCTGCAATATATTCGGCAAAGCTTCAATATCTATCCATAAAAACACATTAGAAACTCTCCAATAGGGATAAAAAAACATGATTTTTTTTACTGAGATAAATTAAAATTACAATAACAATAACAAAATCATAAATTAAAAAATTGGGTTATTTATCAAAATTTAAAATTAGTGCAGATATTCAATCGAATTGAAACAAAAATTGGAGAAATTATGCAGAAACAAATGACCGAGTATCGGAATAAATACGCAGGATTCGATTATACTTACTCGCTTGAAATTCCTCACTGACAGACATGTCTGGCGCAACGGATTTGGGCAATTTTAGATGAGAACTCAGAATATGTGTTGTTGAACCCTAAGCCAATTTTCGCGCCAGATTAAAGCAAAATGGAGAAATTGATAAATATACTCTACTGTACCATACCATAGATAATAGAATTCGCTTCCAAAATAGTAGTATTAAAAAGACATATATAGCCCTAAGTTATTGTTTTTTCTGTCACATATTAATAGTAATTCGCTTGCCAATTTAATTTCTAATTAATCTCTTAATTTATGCAATTACAAATCACTCATTCTCGATTAATCCTAACTCATATCTTAATCATTAAAACATTCTAAATTTGTACTCAGATCAAATGAATCTCACACAAAAAATTATTTGTTTATGAAGTATTATATCTTTTTTATAGATCTTTTAAAAAACTTCTTCATATGCTTCAAATTATATTCAAATTTCATATGCAAATTATCTTCTTAAGAATATTTCATTTGTATGAGTATTATATTCACATTTCTTGATAGAGGGGATATTAGTTTGAAAGAAGTGTTTAAAACATTTAGTACATAAAGTTTAAAAGAGAAAAAAATTATAATAAATACCATATATAAATGAATCAAAATTATTTTCAAAATAGGATTGTTCAAAATAAAAAATAACAATAATCTCCCTATTTATATACATTTTTTCAACAAGTTCACTTCCATTATATGCAGAGTATAATTTAAATTGTGGTTAATGATACATAGTATAATATTCATGCCAACTTTTACCAAATCCATTTGGCTTGCATCTAATTACATTGGGCACACACGTTTATAGCTTTTGCAATATTTACTCAAGAGGACAAACCAAAGCCCAATCATTAATCACACAAAAAAACCTAACAACTTGGAATTTATATACAACCTCAATTATCAATTATCATTGTGAAACCAGTTCATCTTATCACCACATATCAAAATAAATTAGTAGTGTGAAGACAAGAAAATTATATAGATGCAAAGAGAAAAAGAAAAGCTATATTGTTATTGTTGATGATTTAAGTGAAATCATTGTTCGTTTAATGTGATTGGAATCATTCAAGGCTTTGGATTAATCATAGTCAATAGAATATGAATTTGGAGAAGTGTGGAGTACACGTTCATATAAAATTGATACGGATTAATACTTTGAATAAGCATGTTGATGCATGTCGAGTTTAATCTCGTGGTTGCATGGTTTGCATGGCTAAGTAATGATTTAATATCATATATTGTATGCAAATTCGAAATTGCATGAATAGCCATGCAAAACAACATGAATAGGTGCTTAGTGAAAGGGTGTGTTCACTAAAAGGTACCTATTCAACTAAAGGGTGCTTATGTTCAAAGGAAGGGGTGTCTAAAACCTATAAAAGGGAGTGGAATTCATTTTCTGAATACACACAACATCTCCTACGAAATTGAAAGCTTTGAAGCAACAAATAATACATAAAGTTTCATAAGTTGCTCGTGTTCTAAGCCTAAGACTCGAGTGTCGTTATTGTCTTATCCTGCGAGGGATTTCGTGATACCTAGGCTTATAGGGTCGAAATACTCTTTAAGGAAAGCGTGCTACGCGATTCAATAAATATCCAAGCCTCTCTTCTTTCAGTAAACTCCCGAATAATACAACATTCTTAAAGAGTATTTCTATATATACTGAAAGATGGATGCAGTTCGAGAAATGACCAACAAGTTCGGCAAGTTAGAGAAATTTGAAGGCGTGGACTTTAGAAGGTGGCAAAAGAAGATGCATTTCATGCTAACAACATTGAAGGTGGTGTACGT